>JAEDXJ010000023.1:1200000-1539366 GCA_023014345.1 Galerina sulciceps
TAGAACTAATCAGAATACTGTACCAAAGGTTATCAAATTATTTCTTTGAATATTTATATTTAAATATTTTGATTAGTATTATTGGTGTATTGCATTCCTGTCTATTCATTCCACTGGAATATGCTGCAGTTGGTAGTTCTATATATTTATTCCACTCCACTGGATTTCAGTTTATCATTCCAGTGGATTCCAGTGGATTCCAGTGGATTCCGGTCTGCCATTCCACTGGAATCCACTGGAATTTCCTTGTTTTTGGTGTGGTTTCCACCAGATTCCACCGGATTCCAGTGGATTCCAGTGGATTCCGGTCATTCCGCCCATTCCAGGTGGGGCACAGTAAAGTACAGAATCCGGCGCCAAAGGCCAGACAGTCCGGGCGCCTGCACTGTATCCTGAAATTTGGACAACCAGCGGGACAGATAACGAGGCGGATGAAATAGGAAACAAAAAGAAGGGAAAAGGAAAGAACAAGAAAGATAAGGCAAAACGAAAGGTAGCCAGTCGCCCGACCATTGAATCGGACGAAGAAGAGAACAATGTCGTTCCGGACGACGTCAGGCCTCCCCAAGTCACAGTATCCGACGCACCGGTCAATTGGAGCTATGAACCGGGGATGGAAAACATGGATTGTACTGGGGATGAAGGTGATTCCGGACTGGCGGTAATTAATCGGCCAGCCGAAGAAAATCCAACTTGCGATGAACCAACCGCCAAGCAACCAATGGTTTCTATCAGGTCGGATGTGACTCGAAATGTGATCACTGATGAAAATATTGACCCGGTGCTCCGTGAACCGGCCGGGACCATTGCTAACTTCATCCAACCGCCGGGTTTCAATCCGGCCGTAGATGACCCTCGGAAGCTCATTCCAATTCATGGTCCAAATGATCCTGTTCCATTGCCACCTTTTCCCCCTTCTTGTCCACCAGCCACCACCATCACAGCAATTGATACCAACCGGCCGAAACCTATTCCACGGCCAAAGGTCAACAGGAATCAACCACCTGAATTTTTTGATCAGGATGATAATTTTATAATTAGAAAAGGTTTGAAACGACCTGGCGCATCTACAACGGAGCAAGTTTCTTTACTTCCACCCTTTCAACTTGAGTCCGGCGGTTCCAATGTGAAAGTAAAGAAACATCCCCGGCCGGCCGAAAGCTCTGACGATCTACCAGGTCAACCGCCGAAAAAGCGGAAAGTCGACACATCAAAACCCGTTCAAGTGCCATCCCAGAAAATGGCACGTGTTCCTGTGCCAATCAGCCGGCCTGAGTACAATGAGGGCCCCAAGGGGAGAAAGGGTCGTTACGGCCTTTAACGGCCTTTAACTGCAGTTCTGATGACTTCACATTGGGTATACACAGGTCAAAAATGGATGGTTCAAAAAATATGTTACAATTGCTATATACATGTAATATAATTATTTGTCCAATCCCCCTGACTCCGGCACTTGTCCCCTGATTCGTTTGGAACTCCTCACTGATGAGACGAGCACTTATCACTCCCCCCCGCGTTCCTGTTGGAATCCAGTGGAATCCACTCATTCCTGTGGAATGCTGAGGAATGCTACTTTGGCAGAGAGCCCTGCCAAATTGCCATTCCTGTGGCACCCTATTCCAGTGGAATGAGACCAAATTCCTCTTTTGGGAGAGGAACAGGCCACTGGAATGGAGAGGAGTGGAATCCACCAGCCAAATAACAAGTAAATATTTAATTTGGAGTGCTTATCTAATATATTTGGGACTATTTGTGTACAATACTGATAGGTCTGAGTCTTAAAAAATTCTCACAGTAAAAATATTCAATTTACTTAGGTATTACCTAATATACAGCCATTCCTCTGGTTATTTTTTAGAAAAAAGAAATGTAAATAAAATAAGGAAATAGGCTATTTATAGACTTTATAAACAGAACCAAACAGTGTAACCCATCAAAAATTGTTATTTGGATCCCTTCCTAAACAGGCAATCTATTTTTGGAAAAAAAAAATTTCAAAGACTCGGGTTTTTTCGAATTTTTTGGGTTTTTCTCATCATCGGGAGCAGCTAGTCACATGATTTCAACTGATATATGATTTTTAGATCAGGCTGCACAGTTACTATTTTTGGCAAAAAGTTCCCACGGTATGTAAATCAGCCTAAATATAGCAATAGGACCCTGCAAAAATTATGGCATATTTATATTTGGAATCTCCTGAAAATTCTGAATCCGATGATACCCTATTGACCCTGAATTTCCCACCTGTATGCCACGTGAAATATATATATATATAATAGGCCATAGGGTATATATAGTAATTAGTTTTGAATTTTTCAAAGCACCAATGGTGTAGTGGTTAATGTGTCTATGGCTATGGCTATGGACAGGTCTTAGGTTCAATTCCTGCTTATGCATGTTATTTTATTCCTGGATCTGCCAAAGTACAAGTCAGACGTCTTAAGCCATTCCACCACTGGATTCCACCTGTGGATTCCACTGGATTCCACTCAGTGGAATGGCAAAGTGGTATTCCACAGGAGTTGGATTTGGCATTCCACAGGAATCCACAGTCATTCCAGTGGATTCCACCGCCATTCCACAGGATTCCAGTGGAATTCGGCCATTCCTCTCGGAATAGGTGGGGGAATAGAAAGTACTGGATGAGACTGACTCCGTGCGACCATGTTTCTTAACCGGACGAGGGGGTGTCAACAGAGCAGTTGTTGCTGGATCCACTGCAAGAGATGTCCGGGATGAACTATTGACGTCGACCGCGGCGGAAGGTGGAGCGTCAGCCGGACCGTGTGATGGAACATTAATGGCCGAGCCGGTGAGAACATCAGCAGTTGATGGCGTCGGTGCAGAATTTTCCCCGGGTGTGATAACAAGAGGTTCTGATTGGGTGGGTGCAGATTCGGAGGCTAGGACGGGTGTTGTTTCCTCGATTTCTGGAAGGGGTAGGACGTCGCTCATCGGTGCGGCGGGTACTGTGTCCGCCGTGTGAGGTTCTGGGATGACAGAGGTGGCCACTTCATTCGAGGAGGGGTCGGGGACAAGATTTTCGGCGGGTACGAGGGGGACAAGATTGTCGGCGGGGACAAGGGGGACAAGATTGTCAGGGGCGACAAGGGGAACGAGATTTTCGGCAGCGACGAGGGCGGACACATGACCGGACATGGCGGTGGGCGGAGTATGATCCTCGACCGGGGCAATAAGTTCTGAGACACCTCCCTGGGCATTCAGAGTGTTGTCCACGATTGAGTTGGTGGGCACATTGTCAACGAGGCCGAGGGTGGTATTCTCGACAATGAGGGCGCTGGGTACCACGTTGATGGAACCGTTTAGGGGACGAACGTCACCGTCAGGCGACACATCCATCGGTTCTGTCCGCTCGACGATGGTTGCCAAATCCGGATTCACCGTCAGGGGGGGCATTGACATCCGGCGGCCGACAGGTTCGAGGGCGGGTGTATGAATTATGTCCGATCCCAGCTCGGCGGTTGTCATTCGGTTGACATTCGATGCCTGATCGGCCGGGGTGGGAATTGATGGTGCGGGAACTGGGGCAAGTCGAGAGGAGGGCCTGGGATCTTGACGCCGAGAGTCAAGCTCTTGCATGGTAATGGCTGAAGTGTTGGGTTGTCGGCCCACATACCAGCCGTGAGGGGTGTTTGCCGGCTGAATTACACCGGCTGTACAAAGGAGATCGTCCATATCGGCCATGAAGAGGGCTTGGTGTTCCAGCTGTTGCAGCCGTCTTTGGGTCGCCGCTGAATGCAGGCTTTGTTGTGTTGACCGGAGTTCCGCCGCTTCTTGTTCAAGAGTGCGGACCTTGTTCTGCAAGTTCAGGAGGTCCTTCGGCAGAGTCATCAAAGACTCCACCACCCTCCTGAGACCTGCAACAGTAAATCCTGTGGAATGTGTTAAAATCGGGGTCGGAGTAGGAGGATAGTCAACTTACCATCGTCCGGCGCCCCAGAAGATTTTGACTTCGTTGACCGGCGGGCTTTCGTTGGCTTCGGCGTTTTCGATACCTTTGGCTTTGGTGTCCGTGGTGGTTGGGATCGTTCGCGTGGTGGCTGCGTTTGTTCCCGTGGCAGTTGCGTTCGTTCTCGTGGTGGTTGCGTTCGTTCCCGTGGAGGAGCCATTTTCCCTCGCGATTGTCGCTTCCGTTTGATGCCCCGCTTCTTCAGGTCCTGTATCTTGTCAGCCGATATCGAACACCCATATTTTTTCCGCCGGCAGTAGTCGCACTGGGTGATTTGCTCGTCTGCGCAGTACTCGCAGTCTTGATTCCTTGCGATGCAGATGTTGCAACTTGGGTCGTTGAGTCCGGCAATCCGATACCGGGCTTCGTCGTTGAAAAACGTCCCTTCTCTCTCATCACCACTCCCGTCCTCGACATCCGAGTCCTTGACCCTCTCCGCCGACTTATACCCTTTCGTCGTTTTTCGGTGCTTGGAAGGTGGTGGCTTGACAGGTGTGTCTGGGATGTAATCCGACATGAGGGCATCCCCACCGTACAGATCCTGGATTTCTGCTTCCATCGCTTCCTGTTTGACGAAATTCAGAGCCCGTGTTTTCGCTGGGCGGTCACGGGAGCCGGTCGTCTCTTCCTCGGACTCCAACAGCTCATCGACCTCATCAGCAGCTGGATCCTTGTCAATTTCGACATAGGTCTGCTTCCCTTTCCCTTTTCGATCGGGTGTATGACCTATGCCCCTCAAGATACCTTTCGGCTGCCGTTGAGCCGAGCGCGGTCGGGCGGTCGAATTTTTGGGAATTGTGCGCCGGGGGTTGGAAGATGGGGTGGGTGCGGTGGATGAATGGGGAGGGATTACCACCTCTACACGCGATGTTGAGGCAGCTGCTCCCGACGGACCGGCGTTGGATGGTCCTGAGCCCGGCTGACCCGAGGGACCGGCTGCTGGTTCACTCGGAGGCGTCACCTGAATTCGAGGGATATCCGCGACGGCCGATCTTGAGTGAGTTTGCAGTGATAGCCGCGTCGACGGTGGTGGAGTCGCCCATCTCGTACCAGAACGAAGTGGAGGGATGATATTGGATTCATCCTCTTTTTCTTCACTCCGGCCGGCTGATAACCGTCTTCGGTTGTAAAGGGGTCCGGGAGGAGCGATGGTGGTGGTCGTAGTGATGGTATCGTCAGCAGGTGGCTGCGGAACAGAAGGGGGTGGAAGGGCAGTAGAAGGGACTCGGGGCGAAACAGAGGGAACAGAGGGGCTCTGGTGGGCGGGCTCGGGCGTTGCGATGGTGGAATGTGTTCCGGCTGGGCTCATGGTTCTGGTGACAGCCGTTCTCTCTTTGAGCAACTTCAGGACCTCTCTGAGGTACAAGGGGGTGTTTTTCTTGTGTGTCCCGGCAAGAATGGCCATGTTATCAAGAAAAGGGGGAGGGCGGGTGTTCGTGGTCAAGAAAGATTTGTGATGCTTTGCAATGTTTTTGCGAAAAGCACCAAACCCCTCAATAAAAGCCTTCGGATTCGCCACGGCCTGCTGAGTCTCCATTACGAATTTTTCTTCGTCGTAACGCGGAACCAGTCCAGGAGCAACCGAGCGAGCTATGTCGACAGCCGCGGCAATTGGAGCGCCGTTTTCAACATTCGCACCGGCTGGACTTGACGGGACACAAGAGGCGACGTCAGTGGACGGGACTTCCAGACGATTTTGAGGGGACGGCGCGTGTGCGGGGGGGATGGGGCTGGTTTGACGCCGAGCCGACGAAGTACCTAAGAAAATGTCACCTAATCAATGAGAATGAATGTATATAACCTGTTACTTACGTGCATCGACGTCTCCGATATTCTCCACATCTGTCTCAACGAGAGAAGCCGAGGCGCCATGGTCGTCGGTGATGCGCGGAGCAACAGCAGGCATGTTGTTGGTTGGGTCCGAGACGGCCGAGTTCTGGGGGACGGAGGACGTGTTCGCGGGGGATGTCGACATATTGATAATAAGATTTTGGTGGTTGAGCAGAGTATTTGCGCCGTGTAGAGTGAACTTGTAGTAGATAATGAACAAGAGAACAAATATCAAACAAAGTTGAACCAATGTCACAAAGGTCAGCTGATGTGACAAAATGACAATTTGATCAATTTGATCAGCCCTATCAAATCATACAAGTCCAACCAATCCTTGCCTTCCTCTGACTTCAAGTGTATAGTTACCCCCTTATCTTAGCCTGAAGAACACAAATCATCCAATGGCCGGGCCTAATCGACGAACCGTGACATTTGAAATCCTGAATGAATCCGATTCCAGTATGGACGATAATCGGACATCATCGAGTGAGGATGAATCAGATGAAGACATGGCTTATCTTGAAAATCTGGCAAAGGCAGCCACCGCCCCAGTGAATTTACCTTCAAGCCGAGATGAAGAACTCCTATCCTCAGCCTCTAACGAAATGGTTAGTGTATTTGGAGTATTTCAATGATTTTTCTTTCAGCAAATATTTAATAGATATTGTCCGCCGAAAACGTTGTGGCCGTGGCCAGTACAGCTTCAAACCCTGGCGGGTCGTCTGACGCTTCGGTTGACCGAGGTGATAGTTCGTCCGATACCTCGGAGTATCTTAAACAGGTCGCCTATAATTCAACCCTCCATGTAAAATCATCTCCAGAACCAGTACCCGTCTCGGCTGCTCAATTAGTGTCTCAATCTACGCCCGCGACATGCAGGGATGTTGAAATGATGGACATCACCGCCGAAAAGGAGGATTTCGACAATTATCTTGATAAGCTTGTAAATTCCAAGGGCGTCACCAATGAAAATTTGGCCAGTTGCCCAGGCAGCTCGGATAGCGATTCATCGGATTACCTCGAGCACTATGCCTCCAACGCCCGGTTGACTAATTCTCTTGCGCCAATGACTCTTCTGCCGGATTTACCCATCACAGACATGTTGACTCGTGGACCGTCCGACCCCTTTACTGACCAGCCGGTTGAGAATTGTTCCGGGAACTTAGATCTGCAGACTCCACGTAATGTTTCGGCCAGGAGCCCGGCGGATGAATCTGATAGTGACGAATCAGACTATCTGGCTAATTATGCGGCCAAGATTGCTCGGTCCGTTCCCGAAGCACTTGACTTGCTACCCGCCGGTTCAAACGCCGAGCCTCCCCCATCCGAATCTTCACAGCCGGCGAGCGAAGAATCGGACTACCTTGTTCAATATGCAGCAACTGCTGCTGCATCTGGTTTGGTTCGGCCCATCCTCTCCTCGGCACCTTTCTCCCAAAACCCCTCACCCCTTGTCATAGCGCCGCCGGCCCGTGAAGTCTATATAAAACAAGAGCCCGACGACTCGGATGTTGAAATAGTATCAGGTCCCACACCCAACCTTCCAGTATCCCGCGATTCGGACGAATTATCAACCCCAGAAAAGGATCGAAACCCGCCGGTTACGAAACATCAACCGACCAAAATCCGGGTCAACCTCAATGACTCTTCCTCGGACGATGACCTTCGTGGTCTGATACCATACAAGAGAGAGCATCGGCTCTTTAACAGAGAAAGGAAACGGATGATACGGCGACTGGTGAAAATGGGAAATGCAATCACCGAACCCATCTTTCTGGAAGCTGACCCCCCAAGCCAAAATCATTCCCCCAATAGCCGGCCAATTCCATTGTTAGTGGACGATAACAATCCACTTTCCTTCATATTGAATGCGCCTTACCCGGGTGTTAGGCAATCTCTGCCTAACGAAGATCTCATTAAAGAACCTCGTGTTGGCCGCCCCGTAACTGACTTTATGAGCCGACCAGGTCTTTACATTGCTAAGCCCCGCCCTTTCACATCCGCCGAACCGCCTCGCGGGACTAGTTTCACTCCATTTTACTCACTGCCTTGGCCAAATGAAGTGGTATGAATTCTTCTTTGTCCATTTCCTATCTTTCGGATTGACCCTCGTCGCCCCATCCAGCCTCCAGAATCACCGGCTGACATTCCTTTTCTAATGGGCCCGCCGGCTCCTGTATGGTTCTTGCTTTATCCCTCGTCCCTGGCTGACATTGTTTTAGCCTTTGACATATGCGGAATTACTTCACTGCCACAGAAATATTCAGGCCATTCCTCAAACGCTTCCATATGTTGATGCGGCGGGTCATCTTTCTGACTTCCAGCAGGGGCAATTACTTGCCGAACAGTCTGCTTTACACTGTCTTTGGACGTCGGAAAGAAGGTTAAAAAACTTTGCTGCAGCCATTGATGTGGATCTTGCTAAACTCGATGCTTGACCGGTCCCGTAACATTTAATTTTTTGTACCTACTACCGCCGCCCCGCCGAATAAATATATTCTTTTCCGCGCCGCCTCTCAGCTGACATGTAGCCAACAATACACTGTATTTTACTGGTAGTAATGGTATCTGACCTAGACCCATTAGCTGATACGTATTTATTGATACAATGTCGCCTCATCAGCTGATCAATAGGCTACAACACAATGTATAGTCATTAGCTACATCTGCTGTAACTGTAACTCTTGGTACATTGTCTCAAATAGCTAGACTATACTATACACTGCAATGTTACTCTCCTACCTGGAAATTAATCATGTGCTGATAAAGCATCTGGCGATACTGAAAGTCCTTTTGAGAAGTTGACCAAGAAATTGAGAGCCCAATGATGTTCAGTGTCCATTGCCTCATTTTGTCAAGTTGTGTTTTTGTTAGAGTTGTTCTACTCCAGTACTGCACAAGTGGATGAATGTTGTATGAGTTATCTTGAGAATTATATTCAATAAGTGAATATGAGCAAAGGCTTTTAACAATTTCTTGAAATGTCTCGGTATTCCAATTGGACTCTTGCTTTCCAAGCTGGTTTAACAATTTGACAACACCATTCAGCCAATTTATATTGGTCATGACTTTGAACCTCCTTTTGCTGCAGTAAATTGTCACGCTGGTATTGATGTTGATAGAGTTGCTGATATTTTTTGAATGATGATCCATTCTGAATGAATGCACCAGCTTGTGAAATGGCCAAAGCAAAGTAATGAAGTTCCTATATAAAATGTTAATCAGAATTTGTGAATAAGTTGGTAGTAAAATACCTTGACAATCTGTTCTGCTAGTTGAATATTCTCAGCAATCTCTTCCACCTGGGAAAGTTTAAAGAGCAAAGTCCTTGCATCATCCATGCTCATTCCAGAAACCTTTACTTTTCCCTCTTTACTGGCATGAAAACCAAGCTCTGGGTTCCATGTAGTAATAAGAATATTTCCAGATCCACATTGAGGGAAGAAGTCACCAAGATTTAACTTGGTATCATCAGCATTGTCAAAAAATAGCAGCCAGTCTTTCTTTTCACAGGTTGTAAGCCAGTGCAAATAGTGTTTTGAAGTCCGGTTGCAAGACTGGAAAAAGACCGGGACCAGACCGGACCAAAACCGATCAGGACCGCAGATAATTAGGACTGGTTAAGACCGCAACTGCAGTCCGGTCCTTGGTCCTCCGCGATCCCAAAAACCTTCAGACCGATGAAAGACCGGTTGCAACCGGTCTTTCCACTGCCCTCGAGACCAAGGCGCCGAGCTCAAACTCGGCGCTTAATTGACGCCAACGTGAGTTCCAAACGAAAGTTTGCTTACCGGAGGCATTTTTCAAAATGCCTCTGGTAAGAAAACCTTCGTTTGCAAAGGTTGGATGGAGTTAGATAGATCAGGAAATGACAGAACTTAGCGTAAAAATAATGAATGAACTTATTTCAGACTATATTCTTTTGATTTAAGAAATCTTAGACACATATAATTAAAAAAAGTACTGTCCAGTGCGTAAAGTACGAGAATCACCTACAAAGACCGGTCTTGAACCGGTCGCCAACTGGTTGCAACTGCAACCGGTTCAGACCGGTCGCGCAACCGCAAAAGACTGCACAAGACCGCTCACATCAGGAAAACTCCATCCGTCTGGCACGTCTGGCGCCAGACCGATCAGACACTTCCAGACTGCCATAAATCGTCTGGCGACATAATCACCTGCAAGATTCCACCCCACGTTTCGAGAGCCATAATTTACTTCTGGAGCCAGAAATGAGCCATGGTACCATAAATTACTAGTGATTCCATAATTATTTACATCGTCAGAAGTACATACAGAGCACCAGACCAATCATAATCTCATTCTGGAATCATAACTAAGAAACTTTCACACTAGGACTGCATGAGATATCATATATTCATATAACGAGAGCACATATAATACTTAGTTGGTTTTACTAGTCAGTTATGGCAGCCTCGTCCTCCGAAATAATAACTTCATCGGGATCGTCGAGCTCGCTGTCATTGTCACCGGTGGGGTCAAAGTCTTGATCACGCGAGTCCATCACCAAGACAGCAGCTTCGATGATGTCCTGCCACTTGCTGTCCGGGAGTTTCTGGATGATTTGAAAGTGCGAGGCGGCACGAGTAGCCCATGGTTTACGAACAAAGCTGGTCTTCGTATCTTTGTCAGGAGGATCACCGGAGTGCCAGAGTTTAAGGGCACGCTCTTGCTAGAAGGATAAATAAAAAATGTTAGCAAAAGGAAGAATACACAGGGAATAACTCACCGCAGCAGCACAGAGTGATAATGCACCACACGCATAGCCATAGAACTTGTCTGTTTTCGTGACAAGTTGCTGGTGAACGGCGAAGATCTCGATGATAGTTTGGGAGCGGTAGGCACCAGTCTGAAGAAAACAATTGAAACACGAAATAAAACGCAAGGAGGAGCTTACCTTGGTATCCGGATCGCGATAGATGTATTGGAGGTTACGGAGCTGTTCCGCGATGTACTCTTTGCGTTGCTCCCTCGAATTCTTGTAAGGCTCGGTCTGCATCAGCTTGGTGAGTCGCCGTAAAGCATACTTGCCAATGGAGCTGCGCCAGTTCCTAATAGCGGAGCTGGCCTACGTGAAGAGGAAAGGGCCCAGGTAAACGAGGTCATTATAAATTTTGGAAATTTTGAAAGGATCACTCACAACCGATAGAACCACGTCATCGCATGCAATGTCTGGAAATTCATCCGCCCAGTTGTCTCGCACAATGTCTGGAAAGTCAGGATGTGCATTAACACCGAAACTATCCTCAAGAGTACCAGCCCAATCAGTAATTGGCGGAATTACTGAATCATGCCAGGTTTGGAGGTCGCGGTTGAAGTTTTTGAAAGGGAGGTGCTTGTTGCTGTAGCGGGGTTTGGCTGACCGTTGTCCAGACTTTGAGTTTGCGTCCTTGGGGTCAACCTTACGGAGGCGGATCCCTGCCTAAAGTACGTGTTAGATTGTACCCCAACTATGTGGAATAAAAAACTGGTAATACCGTCTTGGTTCCCCTGCGGTGGTTGCTTTGGGTTGGTGCTGTAGGCACACTATCTTTGGTTTGCTGTTCATGAGTTTGGGGATGAGGAGCGGCGGTACGATCGACCTTGCCGCGGTGTGGAGTAACGCGTTGAGCAACCTTTTCTGGTTGGTTGGGAGGTTGAACATGCTCTTGCCAATTCTTCTGTAAGCCGCTCGTTTCCGTGAGTTTCCCACTGCCACTTCGTTGATAAAGTGTCATCGTGTGTGAAAGTAGCTGTTGAACTCCACTCACCTTCCCTTTCCTTGCAGCATCTTATCCTGTGCATCTCCTGGCGCATACTTCAGCGCGATAGTCTTGCGATGGGATTGAATATCTGCACGAAGTTTTCCCTTCGGGTCCTTGCATGAACACGGATCAGGTATAAGTGCATAGATTGTCTGTTGATAAGCTTATCATGAATACTCACCTTATTCTTTCGTTCCTTTTTCTTTGTCGTTGCTCTTGGCTCGCTGTCGGAGAATGAGACGTCTTCTTCGTTACTGTCGACCTCCAATTCACTTTCAGCTGGCTTAAACGAGTGGTCATCGTCTTCAGATCCGTCCAAAAAATCCACTCCAAGGAGTCCACCATCGGAGTCAGTGTCGACGGTCGAGTGAGGTGGCAGCTCCATGTCGCTCAGCCCGCCATTATCCTGCTCAACCTCTTCAACAGGAGTGGCCTTGGTTTTGGCTGCTTCGAAAGCACTACAAGCTTCATGGATAGTTCGGTAAGTTTGCATTGTTTGTACATCGGGACGCTCAGCTTGTAACTGACGCTGCCTTTGTTGGCGTTGGACAGCGTCTTCCATAGCTGCGACCTGCTTCATAGCAGCCTCCTTCTTCTGTTGTTTTTCGCGTTCGGTTGCCGCTCTCCGGGCAGCAGCCTCGATCTTCTTGGCCTCATTGGCGGCTTTTTTCTCTGCGGCGGCAGCTTGAATCTCTGCCCGGGAACGTTTCGGTCCTTTGGGATTGTCTGTGGGGTGGTCTCGGTTGTAAGTTGTTTTGCGTTTTTTGTTCTCTGCATCCTCATCCCCATTGTCAGCCATGTATGTTGAGGCGGATTAGTTCGGATGCGACGACAGGAAAGAATGAAAGGTATTGCAGATGAACCACAAAAACATCACGTTTATGTTGAATTTCACTGTATCATGTGCTTTTTTTTGTTGATGCCCAGTACTGCTTCCGTCTGTATCGTTTCTATCTCTCAATTTTATTCACGTCTCTATATCACCATGCTGCGCGGGTCGAGACAACGTGTACTATCTGCTCAGCTTCCGTGTACTCACAGAGGTTGCCCCAGAACCTTCAGGAATCAATCTGGATGAACCAATCATGTCCGATCTGTTCACCCAACGTTCAATGCCGGTGAACATAAGAATCCAGCAAATCTTGATGGTCCGATCTATGAATCCCCTTCCCCGTTGCTTGCTTCTTTCCATGCAGGCTCTCCAATGATGCAAGGCACACCCTTGCCATCGAAGTCACCTTCCCCAGCTCCTGAACAAGCTCATCCAGAACCAAAATTAAAGCGAACTTATCATCCGTTTCTAAATGGTTTGTCCCAGCTTTATACCGTCTTTTCCATTGAATTGTATGCTGATATTTCTCTTAAGGTCGGCCATGCGATATAAATGGCAATTTTCTGCCTGATGGAACGCCGCTGCCTCCTCGAACCGAGAAGCGACCCGATGACTGGACCCCATTCAATAGTGAACTTCAATTTAAGGTTGCTGATTTTCTGTACCACCGAGAGGAGATGTCGCAAGGAAACATCAACTACCTGCTCGAGTTATGGGGTCTTTCATTAATGAAGCACGGAAGTTCAGGTCCATTTGAAAGCTATAAACACATCTATGATACCATTGACGCAATCGAAGAAGGTATGTGTTTTTACTCACAACTCGCAAAGGGGGCAGATTCATTATTGAGTAATGCAGGTGATGCACCATGGCAGTGTTTCAAAACCTCCTTTGACCAAGTCGAAGAAGATGCGCCGAACTGGAAGCAGCAAGAGTACGAAATCTGGTTCTGTGATCCAGAGGTCGTTGCTCGAAATTTTCTTGCGAATACAGATTTTGATGGGGAGTTCGACCCTGCGGCTTATGTAGAAGTGGATAAGGATGGAAATCGTCGATTGGCAGATTTTATGTCAGCTAATTATGTGTGGCGCCACAGTGTAAGTCCTGTTTTACGACTTGCAGGTCAATTCTCAGCCCAGAATCTTAGGATGCGATATATGAAGAAGATCCCGTCAAAAACGAAGGAGCAATGTATGTTCCAATCATACTAGGCAGTGACAAAACCACTGTTTCGGTTGGGACGGGGGACATCGAGTACCACCCTCTGTATTTTTCGACCGGAATCGTTCACAATTCGGTCCGCCGTGCGCATCGGAATGCTGTAGTTCCAATTGGCTTTCTAGCTATCCCAAAAAGTAAGTTCAAGCCAAGTATATTTTGTGGTAAGTTTACGAAATTTGTACTCTAGACGATCAGAAATATGACAACGACCCGAAGTTCTGCCAATTCAAACGTCAGCTTTACCATTCGTCGATTTCTGCCATTCTTTCATCCTTGAAGCCGGCAATGAAGACTCTGACAGTTTATAGGTGTCCGGATGGTCATTTTCGTCGCGTTATCTTTGACCTAGGTCCCTTCATTGCCGACTATCCAGAGCAGGTTATGCTCGCTGGCGTTCTTCAAAATTGGTGTCCACGGTATGTCAGAATGCATTGATGTTTCACATTTACTCACTTTAACCCTGATAGCTGTACTTCCCTCCCGGCAGACATCGATGGTGCTGCAGGCCCTCGAACAAATGCACTGACGGATACCTTGATAGCTGCGTTTGACCTATCCACTTTACGAGACGAATACGGAGTTGATGCTCCTGTGGTGCCCTTCACCCGTGACTTTCCTCGTGCTGATATTTATGAATTGATCTCATCCGACCTCCTCCACCAAGCCATCAAAGGAACATTCAAAGACCATCTTGTTGCGTGGGTTGGAGATTATTTAGATGCTGTTTATGAGCCTGCAGAAGCCAACGGAATAATGGACGAAATAGATCGCAGGTGAATAGGTCTTTGGGGCTTTACTTCTGGATATTGATTTTTTGCAATAGGTTGGCGGCTGTTCCTGCATTTCCAGAGTTGCGTCGCTTCAAACAAGGTCGCCGTTTCAAACAGTGGACCGGCGATGATTTGAAAGCCTTGATGAAGGTATGTTTGATTTCATTTTCACTTCTTAGTCTTAGTATTCTTCCACAATAGATCTACTTGCCAGCAATTCATGGTCTCGTCCCACCGGAGGTGGTGAAATGCTTGTCAGCATTTCTAGACTTCTGTTATATTGCTAGACGGGCCGACTTTGACAACACTACCCTCCAGTCACTCGATGCAGCGCTTCGTCGCTTCCATATATATCGCGAGATATTTCGAGAGTCTGGAGTTTGCGACACCTTTTCATTACCTCGTCAGCACTCACTGGTACACTACCGACAGAACATTCAAGAATTTGGTGCCCCCGGTGGGCTTTGTTCTTCTATAACAGAATCATGGCACATTACCGCAGTTAAAAAGCCCTGGCGGCGGTCGAGCCGCTTTGAAGCACTCGGCCAGATGCTGATCACAAATCAACGTCTTGATAAGCTTAATGCGGCACGAGTTGATTTTATATCACGGGGTATGCTTCCTCCAGAGCGTCAGGCGCCTTCTACAGATGATGACGATGATGATGGGGGACCAACGGATGAGAGAGTCATGGCGGATGTTAAACTTGCGCGAACCAAAGGTGTGTCCTTTACGAAAGGATTTTATTTGTTCTCTGATTTGAGTTGCAGAGCGTAATTACCCCTCGGCATTGTTGTCTCTTGCCACATTCATCAAGGAGCCTCACTTGCCATCCCTTGTCCGTCAATTCCTCTATCAACAACTTGACATCTCGGAAGATGACTCCTTCGACTCCGACAATGACATGTCCGATGACATTTTGCAGATGATCTCTCCGATCTCCGTTTTTCATTCTGCCATCGCGACGTTCTACGCTCCTAGCGACATCTCTGGCATCCGTGGAATGCGCTGGGAACGTATTCGTTCTACTCCATCATGGCATGGGATCGGTCCTAGAAGGGATTGTGTATTTGTTGTTGAAGACGAGGACAAACCTGGTTTTCGAGGTATGAGTGTTGTTCGGGTCAAATTATTTTTTTCCTTTTTCTACGAGGGTACAGAGTACCCATGTGCACTTGTAGAATGGTTCAAGAAGACAGGCAGATCACCAGAGGAGCAAACTGGTATGTGGGTTGTCAAGCCAGAGATGGACAGCCACGGCCAAAGATTAACCAGTATTGTTCATGTTGACACAATTCTCCGTAGTGCTCACTTACTCCCGGTCTTTGGAAGGACATTTCTTCCTCTCCGTTTCCGTCATACTTGGTCTCTTGATGCTTTCAGATCATTTTTTGTAAATAAGTACACTGATCATCATGCAAATGAAATCGCTTTCTAATAAAAATTTGACACCAATAACTGACAGTCTGGAAAGTTATGACAGTGGGTTACAATTCTGGAAAGGTTATGATGAAGACAATATTTCTGGCACTGCTAAAATTTCTGACTTCTTTCTGACAATATTGAAATCCTGACAACTTCTGGCAGGTTCCCTAGATCTGGTGCCAGACACACCAGACACGTCAGACCAACCAGACCAAACCAGACCAATGGACTTTTCCTGATGCAGGACCGGTCCTGGTCGGTCCAGTCCGGTTTTTTGCAGAATTTGAGGAAGGAGGGACCGGTCCCGGTCCCGGTCCTGAGCTCGGAAGGTCAAAAAACCGGACCTGACCGGACTTCAAAACACTAAGTGCAAAGCAGCTTCCACAGATTTCTCAACTCTCTCAGGAGTAACAGGCTTGAAATCTGCAGCAATTGTCTGCTCAGTAGTTGCATCAATCACAAATATATCAGAAAAGCTAAGCAGTTCAATTATTCAGTTATGTCATAAAGGCTAAATAACAGGTCATACCGTGGTTGGCCATTGATAGTTTGAGATTCCTTTAGAAATTGCAAAGCAAGTTGGGTTTTCCCAGATCCTCCAAGACCATGCAGTACAAAGACATGTTGGGAGTTAGAAGGAGTGTTGAAGTACCTGTGCATTTTCTCCAAAATATCCCTTCTTCCAGTGAATGATTTGACTGGAGGTGGACAAAGCTTAGCTTTCTTGACATGCTGAATTGAATCAACTCTGGGCCTAGGAGATGCTATTCCAAGAAAAATCAGCCACTATTCAAATTTACAAAAGAGATTCCTCCATACTAATTTGTTCAATGCTAGGTTGCATTCTACTAGGTGCAAGTCTCAGAGCATTCACCAGGAGATCCAGCTTTTCAACAACCACTTTTCTCTTCAGATACAGAGAAGTATGAGCTTCCACATTGCTTAGTTTTTCCCAGTCAGAAAGCTGTATTCCTTGCATTCCTTGGTCAACATTGAGTCGGAAATAGATGTTGGGCAAGTTTGCAAAGCGTTGCATCATGGCTTCATGAGTAGCTTCACAGTCAGTAGAGATATCCCGAAGTGCTCTGATAACATCCATTGGAATGACCTGCTGGAGTAGTCCAGGCTTTTGGATACTGATGGTCCCAGCTTGACCAGTACCAATGCTCACAAGACAGCCAATCTTACAAGCACCAAAGAGGGTGTTAGCCTCATCGAGAACCACCTGACTGGGATTATTTCGGCCTAGTCCTCCATCAATGTATGGCTGAGCCCTGCCAATTTCAATCCGCTTAAAAAAAGTAGGGGCAGCAGAAGTTGCCCGAGCAGCTTCCCAGATCTTACAATCCAGATGGGTTTCACGAGATTGGTATGTTCTGAAGAGAACCGGTATATTTGCTGACATGTTGTGTGCATTCTTCGCACAGACAAAGCTGTTGAATACTCAGACATTAAATCCAAATTCATAGCAAAATAAGACTTACGTTCGACAGATTCCAGCCTCGTCAACTTCCAGCAAGGGTGATTCAGGATCACCAGTGACATCCTTTACAACAGACTTGATGAGTGCTTCCAATTTCGTCGCCTTGAACTTCCTGTCTTCCCAGTACTTCGTCTCTGAGAAGCTTTCTGCTGCTAATTGGTCGTAGTACTTGATTGCTGTTTCCACATCCAGTCGGAGACATCCAAGCATAAGAGCAATTATCCTATATTTTACAAATGATATGAGCTCGAGAGCACCATGCGTGTGTCAAGGTTGCGCACCCCCCAGTACTGGTTCCGCCAATTAGATCAAAATAATCACAAGGCTTGGGGGGACTAGGAAGAGGTTCTTGACCATCCTTCTTTCTTTTTGCGTTCTCGTCGACCATCAACCTGTGCATGACTTCCTTTAGTATGAGCAACTCGGATAGTCCGCGAATGCCGCCGCCATCTGTTGAGTCAAAGTAAGTAACTCAGTCGGCGAAATAGGACTAAACGGTATATGACCTAGAGAGAGCAGTTTCAAAGGGGTTTCTTGTTCAGAGGATGTCATAGTGAAGAGCAAAGGATGGATTTGATGAGCGTCCTGGCAGAATGCTGTGTGACCCATGTATGGCAACCGTGTATTTGGCTCTCTGAGCCAACTAAACCTAAACGACGATAGTATGTACGCTAATTCTCAAAACTCTAAGCTTGTACAACCTACTCTTCACGATAATATATCGTCGTCCTATTTATTCTACTCTCTGAGTCTGGCCCCCAAACCTGGCCTTGAGCTTACCCTCCCTCCCTTGTGCAATCGGAGCAACCATCTAATCTGTAACGTGTTTATTTCACTCTCTGCCTATCTTCTCTCTCCTTCCTGACCCTCGTACTCAACGCAGAAGCCCACGCACAAAATCAGGCAACCCGTCTTTATCGAGTACCCCTTGCTCTCACTGCCAACCCTGTTGAGGACTTCGCGCCGATGTCTGCATCTGGCCGATTTCATCTCTGGTCAGCTAGCTTTCTGAAGCTTGGAAAGACTTGGAGATATAGTCCATATCCACCCCACCTCACTGGGAACCTCATGTGTGACATTGATACTCGCTTTATGGTCGGTGGACAGCAGAATACTGTGCATCTGTAAGGGCCGTCTTGACCCGCTCTTCCTGCTGACACACCGGGTTAAACTCCTCGTACGAGCATGTAATTCACGAACCGCAGTTTAGAGGATGGCGGTGGCAGGAGTTGCAGGAAACCATTTGGTGAGGTTGCCATATGTATGCTTCCTTGAGTCCTGTCAGTCTTGTTTTATCGTCCTTTGTAACCATTTCTAACTTTGCGCAGACCAGTTCTCGACGTCGATGGCTCTGAAAGACGACCGGGTCCTTTACAAGCTTGCTTGGGGTGTATGGTATGAAGTTGAGGTCCCAAACCAAGATCCTAAGGCACACAACTATCTTGAAATTTTACTCAGCCAACTCCGAGTCAATACTCAACGTTTCAACCCTTGTTATTCTTGCTCATACATTATGATGTCCTTCATACTGCTATTGACGACCAATTCCAATGAATTTTGACTCATGAGCCTTGTAAAAATGTCAGTACAAATGGATTTTAAGCAGACGTGTACCAAGGAAATGCATCGTACACAAAGCTATCGACCCAACCACTAACAATCAATCGACTACATATGTGTGTGGCCAAGGCGAGGTGGTGGTCCCATTAGCCAGTTAGAAAGAACACATATTCGGAGAAAGAAAAGACTATGCAAACAAACGCGACGAACCGACACTGTCAGTTCGGACAACAATTACCGCCGCTTTGACAAAATCTGTACTCTCAAGCTTCGAGTTCCCTGCAACACGACGTATATTATCCTATACCCAGTTAGATGCATGCGGCAGCTGGTCTCGTTCGCAAAATGTCGAGGATTCGGCCAATGCAGACACTTAGAACCATAGACCATGAATGAGGCACCGTCGTTGATTGATAATAACACCATCCTCAACGAATACTTCTGTTCATACTCGCCTGAGAGCAATCGAAGCTTCTTCGCAGCGGATTGAGTCCTCAAAACTCATATTTTGACGTTATATTTCACCGCCTGACGACTCCATGTGACGGACAAATTCCACATTCGACTGCAACCTGGCGCCCTTGCATCTGACTATTGAAAAGCCCCTAATGACGCCGGGAATTTATTGCAATCTGCATAGGAAGAAAATGAGCGAAATGAATTCAAAAAGCGGTTAGTCAACAAACCGATTCGAATAGCTTTCGGTTTTTGTACAAAAGCCACCACCACCATAGAATCGGTTCATAATAGCTTCGAGGTGCTTCACATTGACTTGTACATGCCGCCAATCTCCAAACCCAGCGAATCTGTTCTTGACTATATAATCGCATCACAAATCGACTAATCATAATTCAGCTAACCATAATCCAGCGCAGAATACGAACTGCATACCTGTATGTCGACCCAGAACTGTGGTCTTATTGAATAAAGAGAACCAGCCATAGGGTTTTACAACCTCTCCTGCCCTCGCTTTCCTAGGGTCCGCACTCCGCCTTCAGCCTCCCAAGCATCGCCATGCCAAACTACGCAGTTGGGTTGCCTTTGAGTCCCGTCTACGTTCACGCAAAGGTGGATGAGCAAGATATTTTGCACTGGGCTGCCGCTGATGAAGAGAGGCGACCTTATGCCCCAAGGTGCGTTGATGATGTAACACGTCTGGAGGACGATGGCGTGGATGGCGGCGTGGTGGTGCTTAGCAAGGGAAATGAGGGTTGTCCTGTCTAAGATGAGGCGTCAGTCGACTTGGTGATAAATAGTGAAGTGAAAGCAAACATACAAATTTTGAACCAATGATGGAGCCTCGCATGCGTGAGTTGATTGGTGATATGTTATCTAGAAGAGATTGAACTTCAAGTCTGACCTTGGCATGAGATATAACAATGAGCCTACCACGCAATCTGGGTAACGGTGTAGGTCCTCCTTCGTTAACTCTGTCGAGGTATCGGCAGAATCTTCATCGCGTATTTCTTTTGTAATTTCTTGCAAGACTAGAGAAATATGACGTTCGACAATAATGATAACAAATAAGAGAAGGGAGAACGCACGCTCAATATTCAATCCTCGTTCCTCTCCAAGCCTCGCTGTTTCGGGTTTTGCAAGAAATTAATTACTTGGAATGAAGTTGCTTGGAATGAAGTTGACGAGCTATTATCTGTGAAGAGTTCAACTTCTTGCCCAAAGTCAGAAAGAAAACAACATGCTGACCTACCTAGTAGAAGACTGGCCGCCCTCGTGTATTCACCAGCCATCGATGACAGGATTCTACGACAGAAGGTGAGCAATGAAACATGTCCAAAAAAGTCCTATTGGTACCTTGTAAGGGCCATGCTTCTTCGATGACGATGTCATCCCGGCTATGCAGGGTATAGAATTCAGTGTTTTGATTCGAAGAAGAAGAGCGGGATTCAAAAGATAAGTACCTGAACAGCAAGAGCTGCAAGTCGACGGCCAGACTCTTCTAAAGCAGGAACCACAGCAATGCGCACTCCCAGCTCCGTGTATGCGTAGTAGGAACACTTATCTATGCTGCAAATCTGTCGAAGTGATTGAGTTTTGAGGTGCATTAACGGCAAATGCGATAATACTTACACGTTAATCAAGGGGCTCCAAACAGAGGTACCAAAAGGCAGTCCAATTCCGCCATCACCTTCGTTGAAACTTGAAAGACCCTCAGCCTTGGCGATATCAACGATCAAGACCTCTTCGCCCTCTTATCCCAACAAACGCGTAGTCTCTCTTCGTCAGCTCCTTTGACCTGATCTGCTTGAAGAAGCCCTCCTGCATCTGGCTTTGGGGATGTAAGAGCAGCAGCAGTTAATGAACGTCGCCCACATCTACCGCTGGACCATCTTCGAATGCGAAATAATCAAAGTTAAAAAGGCAGAGGGATACTCGGTGTCTTTGAATTCACGAAATGGAGAGATGGAGGCGAAATATCGAAGACGAGTCTCGTGTCAGAGTAGCAAATTTGATGTTTCTGTCGAGGCTGAGGGGTAGTTGGTATGTTCGTAGAGGTCGCTTCAGCGCAACATCGAAGACGAGTTTCGTGTTGCTGCAGGTGCTGAGGTAGAAAGTTGTGGATGAGCCTTGGTCGAGAGTAAGAAGGCTGTAAAGCTGCCGGACGAAAGGTGACACTCACGACCGTTAAAATCTTTTAGCTGCGCCAGATAACAGCGGCAGAGATATAGAGGAAGTTCTCAAGTGTTACATTGCACCGTGGCCTTTCATTTTTGCTAGGCATTGAACTTGTACCCAGGAATGACGAAAGTCGCTACAACTAATAAGTAGTCAGAAAAGTGGCAAGAAATAACGAACATGACGATAACAATAACCAACCTGATCAACCCACAACCACGATGAGGCCTCCGAGCCTGTGTTTCTCCCCGACTCTGTTCAGGCCGTCCTTCACAGCTTTTGGATATTAAGCTGTCAGCCTGGAAGAAAAAACAAAAGAATGAGCCGCTGCTCAGAAACCAGAAAAACTTCGAGGCTTTACGAACGTTTATGCAGACGACCTCTGTGGATCCATGCAACCGAGAGAGACTCCTGGAGTGGACATCTAGCCATAACCTTTGACACTACGTTTCTATTTCTCTTTCTCGAGTTGTCTGTGATAGGAGACTGATGAGCAATCCGCTAATATGGAGAAGAGGGATGGACAGGGATAATTACCTGTAATATAACCTGTATGCTTTACTCGGCTGATGAAGTGATCCCAAGACACGACGTCTAAAGCAGTATCGAAGCAATTGGCGCATATAGTCACCATGAGAGCCGTTAAAGAAGCTTCTATGGGTCATAGCAGGTTTCCTGAAAGTAATAAAGGTGATCAATAAGTAAAAGACAATCACGGATACGATGGAGGCGTAATATTTACCTTCCTGCTGTCAGAGAAATCCTTCTGTCTCTCCTCGTCGTAGCCCAACAATTCCCGGATTCTAGGTGTGCACAGGACTTGCGTCTAATTTTCTCCGGTGGGTGCCATATTGGATGTAGGAGGACGGTATACTACTGCAGCTGCAGGCAGAAAAAATCCGTCTGGATTCTGGAGCGAGCTAAATTTTCCGTCCGTGCAAGGACACTTGTGGGCGAATGTCGTCGAGATCAGATGCCGACTATTAGACTAGGACTCGACTGAGTGGGGTAGCAGCCATGGTTCTGAAACGTTCGAGAGTAGACAGGGCTAGGATGAGAGTCGTTTAGTGAATAGGTCGGGTAGGATGAGGATGGACAAGAACAAATTCGTGAGGAGTCGGAGTTCATATTTACGCGACGCGTTCCAAACCCTAATTTAGACTTGCTCGACATCCATTGATTCCACTCGCAGACTTTGTAAGTAACTTGCCTAATTGTATCACTGTCGTCTAACAATCGTGCTTTAGATATCTAAACTTTAACTACTGCGACTCTCGCCTGTCCTTCGAGCGAGCGTCGAACGCCTGTCGACCTCGACTCGACCTCGACCTCCTTGTCCTTCGCCTGCAACACCATCTGTTCGTTAGTCGCAACATCGCATATTGTGCATCTCGAGTTTGATAAGGTCAGTATCTTATTATCTCATTCCTACAGCTCGTGCTCACATTTATATCTAGCTTTGTGATTTACTCACCCCGCATTGAATCCTCTCCTTGACCTTGCCATTGAAGCACGAGCACCGTGAGCTCGAGATGGGTTACCCACAGATTACGGAGGCGATGGTCGTTCACATGACAGAGCTGCCAGGGAATCAGGTAAGTGAGGTTTTTCTTGTGCTACAATACCTTGACTTACCCAGACCTAGGATGTTCATCGTGGTCTCACGGAGAGTCGACAGCACCCGCTGTGCCCCGAGCATCACCTTGCGAAGAATTCACACTCGGTACGGTTAGCGTAGTTCGTGCGCTGCAAAAGACCCTCGTAAGTTGTTTCATTCGTCCATGATGTTTCGAACAACTTACGGTGGGTTGCAAACTCAGAATGTTGTTATCTCTTTGCAAGCCTTCGACGACGTCGACAATGTACGGCACCTTTCAAGATGGATCCTGAGCGAGTGATGATGGGGTCGCGTAGTAAGGATGGGAACGAGTTTTTGTGAGTCTCTTACCCTTCTATCACCACAACCACCACTTACCGAGCCTCGGGTGATCACAGGTCATCCATCCTCATAACCTCCCTGCCGCCTCCCGCTTCGAAGAACGTCCGCACTTTGCCCTGCACGCCGTACCTCTTCTTTCTGGACTCATGGTTCCGACGGCTTGGAAAGCGAAGTTCGATCGCATAACAGAGCTGCAAGGGAGGCAGGTAAGTACATCGATTCGTATACTAGGCTTCAAGCTACTTATAGACCCCCAAGGCTACACCACCCCTCCTTCATCTTGCGAACCTTGACAGCACCTGCAGCGCCGCAAACATCGACTCATGATGAATTCGCACTAGAAACCGACAATGGGAAGCTTGCAAGAGTTCTTCATAAGTCTGTTTATACGTCTGCCGCAATTTGTACGACTTACCAGTGCCGAAAGCCAGGACCACGTTAAACCCTCAAAAGCACCCTCGCCGGCATATACACGATGCCTCCGATGAACGTACGAACTTCACACCAACACAGATTCAAGATAGACGGGGGTCAAAATGAGGCTGCGAATAGGCCCTGGTAAGTTTTGTTCGCCCTCCAAGTTATCATCTTGACTTACCGAGCCCCAGAACCAAACCGCTATTCGCTCGATTCACCGAGGCTCAAGCACCCCCTTCTTCATTATCCCTCGCCAGTCTCACAAATTGCCTGCATCGAAAGGTTCGTATAACAAGGCTGCAACTAAGCCTCCATCTTCGTCAGCTCCACAAGAATAAGTCTACACCGCCATTCGTATGATCTAGCCTTCATCGTCTCCGTGCTCTTCGCGAATCAAATCGCGAATCGTGGATCGTCACCGCCGCGGGCACTCCGATGTCGAGAGGAAGACCCGGAAGTGCTTGTTGAGGGATTCGCGGAGTGATATTTCTACAGAGCCTCGGAGAAACCTGTGAGTTTCCAAATTCTCAAATCCTCTTTGGTGGCCTGAAGGGCTTACCTTCCTTTAGGACGTCTTCCCTCCCAGTTGATTTCCCTGCGTCGTTTTCAGCTCGTAACCACGTCATCTCCTGGCATGCTCGTTTGGTCGGCCTCACGAATTGCAGAGCCGAAAAACAACCCTTCAAGCAAGCCCTCATCGTCAGTTCCTCAAGAAACCTAGGCACACCGCCATGCGCCCGCCCAGCTTACCTTCACAGTACCTTTGCCTGCCTGCTGCCGTACTCCCATTCGCCGTCGACGCCAGCAGTCATTTGAGAGGGGGCTTCGACGATGCTTGAGCTTAATGATGGATTTGCATAATTATGATAACATGGTTGAAAGCGGCGCTTTAGGGTATTTTTCGTAAGGTTTGTCTTTCCTCTTTAAATACGATTGAGGTCTGAATTCACCTTTCAAATAGGACTCCTTCGTAGGGTTCCGCGAGGTTTTTGAGACGAATGGTGTGTTTGGATAGGGCTGAGGTGTTGGGATTGTAAGAAGAGAAGAGTCGGATGGTAAAGGCTTGAGGTTGGAACCACTCCTGGGATCAATCGATTTCGACGAGTCAGACTGCCTCACACGTCGTTTCGGTTGTGCTCTCGTGGGTTGCAATCAGGTGTAGCCCCTCAATCACAAAATAGAATGCCAAGATTTGTGATTATCCCAGCACCCCATGGGTGGGCCTCACAGTCTGCAACGGATTGCAAGACTGCAGGCCGGGCAAAGGGGAGAGAAGAGAGAAGAGAGGGTCCATGACCATAATCCAAACGACCATGCTGAATAGCGAAGGTCGAACGAGCATCAACACACACTCCCAAGAAACTAGGAAAAGAGTGAGGCTCACTGTTCCAACGCTGGCTTCCGATAATTCCTTGACCGCAAGAAAGTTGACATCGTCGACACGAGCACGGCAATGAGCGTCGAGACTCCCGCCAGGACGAGAACCGGCGTAGGAAGCTGCAAGCCCAAGCCTGAGTCTGCCATAGGTGTTGCTTGGGGTTTTGATCGTCTGTGTCCTTTGATTCTAGGTGTCCTTTGGGTAGGGGTAGGAGAGGAGGAGGATGAAGGGGAGGAGGGAGGCGGGGAAGCAAGCTTGAAGTATCATGGCAGGGAGGATGGAAACAGAGTTCTCCAGTGCCGATCTTGTCCTTTCTCTTCAACTGTCACGGTTGAGTCGTCGTCTCCATCGCTTCCTGCCTCAACGATAGTCGAACTATACGGCGCCGTTGTCTTACGACCACCCACTCCTTCTTCTCTGGCTGAAATTCGGGGACTTGACACTTCGTCGGCCCAGATTCGAATGTCGTCCGAAAAACGCGGCCGGGCCAAGGTGCTGGTCGGGCATCCATGGATTAACCTCGACATCCAGAACTTGAATTTGAGTTGTCGTCGAAGAACGGTATGTCTGCATTGCGTCTTGTGCTCATTATATCCTTATATATACATGTCCTTATAGGATTCAAAGTTGTTGACCAGCATTCAAATTCTGTTGGAGTGCTCAACGCGAACGGGACTTGCTTGGGTTCCATCTCCTGCACCTGGCAAATCACCCCAGCTTACGAGAAAACAACTCGAACATAGAGATAGCATACCTATGACCACGTCGTCGTACACCCAACAGGATCTCTTTCCCACCTCTGGGCTAGTATTGAACATCTGCACAATTTTGATCTCAATCTCGGATACCTGTCCTTCGTGTCTGCCTGTGGGGGCAAGGCCCATTCGGCGTGATGAAATTAGGAAAAGCTGTATCTCTGGACGACGAAAAAAGTGTTTCTTACTCAATGTTCAACCAAAGGACCGGACACTGGCAGCGTCTGCAGCTGGAGCTGCTTCTGAGTTGGTAAACCCTGGTCGTGGACACACCGCTCAACAAAGAAAAGTACGTCTGCATGCTCGTATTTGTACGATCCTAACCTCATGCTAATAGCTATCCCAATCGTCCAGTTCTTAGTTTCTGTTGGAGTGCTCAAACGGCATGGAGGAGCTCTTACATATTCCCAAGCCCAACCACGGCTGTCTTCCTCTCCAAATTATTCTGGGTTCGTTAGAGTAGAACCACCTCGCTAGCACCTTCGCTTAGGATCACTGTATTTCAATCTCCACAATTCGAACACGGCTCAGAGGATGCAAAACCTCGCCATTCATTGGATGGAAAGACAGTCGTCGAAACGCATTCTAACATACTTCTCATCGCTGTATGTAGTACACGTCTGATATCAAATATGACCCAAACTTTGAACTCCATCGATTGAAAGGTGTCCAGTCTTTCGCCTTGTGCAGAAATTCTTCCGGTTCACAGCTAGTTCGTCGGGAGATACAACTGGGAAGGTCAATGTCAGGGGCTTAGGAAGGTTTGCGTCTTGATGAAATATGTAATGAGCAAAATCAAACCACATTCAATATAGCACTCACCTTCCAAGGGTCGCGATACACAACAACACAACATGGACACAATGATATTGAAAGAAATAACCTCCCCGATTCCAACTTCGGTCCGACAGGTCGGAGAGTCTTGGAAGAAGAGTTGTCGATTGGGAAAGGAGAACCGCTACAGATCGATATTCTGCAGATGAACATAACCCAAAGACGATGGGTTTTTCAGGTCTTTCAGGGCGTGGACAGTTTGATTCTTGTGAACTTTAACAGTGAAGGTCCTGTCGCAGTCGTGGCCAGAAATGAAGCAGTTGAGAGAGAGAGAGAAGTGGCGTCTTTGTTATAACATGGAGACGGACGCACTTGACATTCGTGAAACATGCCGTAAATTTCTTGCTATGTAGCAAATTCGTACAGCGAGTAAGGCTGATATCCTCGATTTCTTTTTCGAGGCCGCTGATGAGAAGGGAGACCTGCCACAGTTGGATGTCCTTTGCATCAACGTTGCTCGAAGATGTTGCATTCTTCTCCTCAATTAGGCCCCAAGGCGGCTGAAATATTTGTTCTCTTCAATGTCAATGATGAAGTTCTGGTAATCCATGTCATCAAGAACCAAGCAAATGAGAGAGAGCAGTTGTATGAGACGAAGGACAGAGAGCGTCTGCATCACTTTAAGGGGGTTAATATCTTGTCTAAAAGAGAAGAATGCCACGTACCTAGTACGTCTGCTATAATATGCAGACAACCACGCTTAACATGCTGTTCATTCCGAGTCCTTGCTAGGAAGCAACTTCTTCAACCAGAAATTGATATCCTCAAGCACTTTTTCAAGATCGTCGACGGGAATGGAGATGTGCCACAGCCATAGTTGGAGATCTGAAGCAGCGACATGGTTGAAGTGAGGGGTCTCGTTCTCCTCAATTGGGTTTTTGAGCTCACTGGCATAACTTGCCCCTGCAATGTCGACAAAAAAGGTCGTGTCTGGGTACAACCCAGCATTTGAGTGAGAAAGTCGTGCTGAAACGGTGAACATTCCTGGATTGGAACTAGAAACCTCGAGCGGTGCTTCACCCTGTCTCAGCCTATGCAACCAATATCCCGTCCGCAACGTGTCTCCCATGGAACATCGAACCAATCGACACATGCATCGGTATCTGGGGACTGACAAATTAAATCTGCAGGGAGTCAGGATCCAGAGGCACGAGAAAAAAAGAAGGGCTTACCTCTGGTTGGTTCTGCCGCCCGCATAAGGTCTCCAATACAACAACACCTTGCGGTGTATCTTCGAGTGTTCAAACATCTCTGATAGGAACGCCAATTCCTATTGACTGTGACAGCATCACTAATTGGTGATGACAACGCTGCTTGTTTGTGGTTCCAGAGTCCCTAGAGTTTCGCCAATTTCCTCAGAGATCTGGACAATGCGTCTTTGAGTTAGCCTCAAGTATCTGGCATGTCGATAGCCAAACTGAGCTCCAATTCGCAGACTATTGTCCTGCCATTTTGTTGGGGCAAATTAAATGAGGGTCGCGGCTGAATCCCAGTGAAAAATACGTCAAGGGAAATTGAGCGATTTCAAAGATCAACCAAATTTGTCTAGCCACGTCAAGGTGGATCGAGAGCCGACAAGTTACCTAAGTTGATTTCCCAATCAAAATCAAAGTTGGTTACACTAGTTAAATTAGCTTGGCTAAGTTACTCTCCATCACAAGTCATTCAAGGCATATCGAGTTGTATCGAGGCCGGTCAAATCCGGTGTTCTTGCTTATGGAGATCGTTAGACTTGTATTAGAATTCACCGCCTTTGATACTATCACCACTGTTTTGGCCTGCATCAAAGCTTCCATGAATTGCATTGGACTCCAATTCCACTGCAACTTGTGTACCAGGATCGATGTAATATCTTTTTCCTCACTAATATCATTGCAGGGCTGTTAACTAATTCCAAGTTTGATGAATACATCGGGTCAGTCCAAGGAGGGCCCAAATCGCAAGGTCTTTTGCAAGTGTGTTCGGCGGTGCAAGGGAGGCAAATGGATCTCAAAAAGTGCCTGGCATATGCACAAGCGCAAAACGGTGGCTCAACAGAACAACCAAACTCCAGGCCAACCACAAGTGGATGCGGAGTCGGATGCAAATACGGGTTTTTATGCTTCTTCTGTAAACGCGAACAGAAAGCGTGTCCACGTTGGAGCTGACGCGCCGATTACAATCATGGTTGTCCGAGTTACGAGTCCCCTTTAGGGGATCGTTCTATTAGACCAGCTTCGACCGTGGAAATTAAGTGCCCTAAGATAGCAATTTCAGGGTCCTCTTGCTCCTATCTCATAATGTTGCTGACTATATCCTTCGTTGACAAATTTCGTTTACATATACCGTAACCAGGCCACGAGGAGCCAACCGGAGGTTGGCAACGACTCAGAGCTGGTCTGGCGCTTTCCACATCGTCCTATGAAGCGCATACATACACATGCCCCGCCTCTCCACTGTATAGGCCGAGTTATGTGGAATAGTGAGTGTTTTATTACTAGTGTTTGAAAGTCCGGTCCGGTCCGGTTTTTTGGCCTCGAGAGCCTTAACCGCAGACCGGGACCGGTCTAACAAAATTCGGAAAGTGCAAAAAACCGAACTGGACTGCAGTAGACCGGTTAAGGGCGGTTTTTTGGCGGTCTATGAACCGGTCTAGACCAGTTATGGTCAAAACCGGTTCAGGACTGGTTAAAAACCGGTTTTTTCCTCTATTTACAGCCCCAGATTAGTATTTAGGCATTTAATAATTGAAATTAGTGAGCATTAACACCACTAGAATAGATTTAAGCTAGCTAATTAAAACACAACTATTTTACTCTCCAAAATGAGGCCAAAAACACGAATATTGACTGACAATTAAAGAAGTTAGACATGAATGTATTTGAATTTGAGTAATTTTACGAAATTGACTGTAACTTCATCAGATTTTCGTTTAAAATTATGATTTTAGGATCGTCGGAAAGGTATTTACTGGCGCTATCTACGTGCAAAATTACAGCGCGAACGAACGGTTGGGACCGGTTAAAACCGGTTTTGCGTCGGTCCTCAGATTTTCGAGAATATGGTAGACCGTTAACCAGACCGCGGTTAACGGTCTTCATCGGTCCTCGAGTTTTGCGGTTCTTGTCGGTCTGGGTCCGGTTCGGTTACGGTCTTTTTGCAGTTCCGCAACCGGACTTCCAAACACTATTTATTACTATTCTTTCCATTGACCTTTTTCTGCATAGGTCCCACACGCCGCAAACAAATTCGCGCTCGTCGTGCGCCCACCACTTGATCGAGGATTGTGGCCTTCTCTAGACACCCGTTCATTAGCCCGGACGATGGATAGGGATTGTCACGGGTAACCCTGGGGTATTCCAGGGCTACCCGTACCCTTACCCCCGAAAACCCGTACCCGCGCTCAAGGGTATGGGTTTTTGGCGGGTATGGGTGCGGGTCAAGGCGGGTCAGGTGGGTGCATGGGTAGAGTCAACGAGTCTGCAGTAAATCTTGTAGATTACAGATTAAATAACATTTTATTTGATTCTATGTGCTCAAAACACTGTAATGTGAGGGAAAAGTGCACCAAATAAATTCTTTTATGATGTTTAAACTATATCTACATTTTTTTAAGCTATCTAAGGGGCGTTTAACCTCACTAAACGAACATAATCTTACCAGAGTCATCTTAAAAAATGCCTCCGGTAACGAAATCTTCGCGTGGAACGGTCAACAAGCGCCGAATTCGAACTCAGTGCTTGACCCGCCGACCTGCGTCGGGGGTACGGGTTTGTTTGGGGTACGAAATCACCTACCCGTACCCGTACCCCAGCAAAACCCACACCCCCACCTGCACGGGTCGTCGTACCCGTGACAATCCCTAACGATGGAACAGTATGGGTGAACCATTTCAAAGGCAATGAATTGTTACTTACTTGTATGCCTATTCTAGGGCCTTGTAAGCTACGCCCTATTTCATGGCGAGCATGATTTGATGTTGACAGAGGGTTTGAAGGTGAGTTTTTTGGTCAATTTGCGATGGGGGACTGATTTTCACACTTATCTTTGACAAAAGGACTGGGAGGTGGCGGGTGCAGCAATGCTGTTTCCCACTATGTTCTTTGGATTCATACAGGAAAAGTGTTGTGCGGAAACTGCACCACCTCATGTCAGATAAAAATTCAGAGAGAAAGTTGCTAATACGTATATATTCTATTCCAGAAAATTATTTTTGAAGCATAAAATTAAAAAAAACGGATAAACTAGAAGGCATCCCATTGGTATTCGTGTTATCGTCCTGAGTTATCAGCAGTGTGAGTCCGGGCAACGAGGAGCCAACCAGAGGTTGGCGACAAGATGCCAGCAGAGACGAGAGGCGCATTGTGCATTTTCAAAAGGCAGTGGCTGTACAGTTTGAGCACAAAAAATTGCTGACATAATTATCAGGACTCAGGAGGACACTTGGGAGGACACAAGACTTACTGAATTCCGACTGGGGACGAGTTTTGCCGTGCGCAGCATCGGCCCACAAACCAAGTTCCAATGCAAACAAGAGGTCAGACAAATCTCAAGTGCGTAAATTCAAATTATATTCGAAGCCGGCATTTTCTTATGTGTATATACAGGTAGCATCTCAAGTGGCTGAAGAGGATGTCGGTTGGGGTACTCAAGAGTTTGGGAGTGATCCAGTGCCTCCAGGACTTGCAGGAGGGCCAGATGCCATGGGTACTGCTTTTACTCGCAACTCTGCCAGTGAACCTCCAAGTCAGGGTGCCTCGGAGCCAGTGCCTGAGGTATTTTCACGGATTGAAGATGTTCGAATTGCTCAGGAGTTTATTGCGGGTCTTCGACAAGCTTCACTCGAAAATGGAGACCTCGATGAAAACCAACTGGATACTCTTCTCAACCCTCTCCAAAATGAAGTTGATCTGAACGAAGAAGATGATAAATTCCTTCTCCTTTCATTACGGCTTTTCCTCGCCCAAGTGAATTCATCCCAAAATACATACGATAAGACAATCAACGCCATTAGAATTGCACATCCTGACGATGAACTGTTATCATTTGATCAGATCAAACATTGTATTGCCAGTTTGACAGAGGTTCACGCCATCATTAAGGACATGTGTCCAAACTCTTGTATTGCATATACAGGCCCATTTGAGTTACTAGAGGCCTGTCCGCGCTGTAGTGAAACACAAATTGATCCTCTAACTGGAAAGCCTCGACAAAAATTCTACACACTTCCCATTGGACCAGTCATCCAGGCAATGAAGCAAGCGCACAAGACTTCCGAAAAAATGGAATACTTCAATATTAGAACCGCTGAAGCTTTGAAAGAACTGCTTGAAACGGGGTCGGTCGGCACTCTCGATGACATTTGTTGTGGGTCAGACATTTTGCAGCAGGTTTATGAGGGTAAAATCACCCCTGATGATACTGTGCTAATGATGTCTTTCGATGGTGCACAGCTCTACTGAAACAAAGTTTCTGACTGCTGGATTTATATCTGGATTTTTGTCAGTATTTCTCCATGTGAGCGCTACAAGAAGCGTTTTATGATTCCTGGAGGATTTATTCCAGGCCCGGGTAAGCCAAAGATTGCCAAATCTTTCTTGTATACTGGCCTGCATCATGTTGCTGCTCTCAATCGCCGTGGCGGCCTTCCTGTCTGGGACCCACGGCGTGAACACAAACTCTACCTCTCTCACCTACACATTGTTCTGGCAACAGCAGATGGCCCTGGGATGACGTATCTCAATGGCTTTGTTGGCCACTCGGGAAAAATTGGCTGCCGCCTATGGTGTGGCCTTCCTGGTTGGCATAAACAAGGCGGTTCACATTACTACCCTGTTCTCTTCCTTCCAAATGACTATCATGTCCATGGTTCTAATCATCCTGATGTGAATCCAGCTGATATTCATGCAGTTAGTCCAATCCGTTATACAACAAACCTCCAGAGAGTTTGCACCTCTGCCAACCAAGCAAGGTATGAAGAAAATCGAAGGGAAACTGGGATTTGCAAACCTAGCATTTTCAGTGGACTGGATCACATCCTCGGGATTCCAAATATGTTTCCAGGAGACATCATGCACCTTATTCTGAACCTTGCTGACATTCTTATTAGCCTCTGGAAAGGCACTCTTGATTGTGCTTCAATGGATTCAAAAGCATCATGGACTTGGGCTGTTCTGCAGGGAGATACATGGCAATTCCACGGTATTGACGTTGCTGCATCTACCCCACACCTTCCTGGTTTGTTTGACCAACCTCCTCGAAACCCTGCTGAAAAGATCAACAGCGGATACAAAGCATGGGAATTCCTTCTCTACCTTTTTGGGCTCGGTCCTGGTCTCTTCTACAAGATTCTCCCAGATGATATTTGGAAATCATATTGCCGACTTGTGTCTGGCATTCGGATCATGTATCAGAAGAAGATCATCATTTCTGAGTACCAAACCGCACACAAAAACCTTGTTATCTTTACTGCAGAGTTTGAAAAACACTACGTGCAGCACAGAAAAGATCGCATTCATTTTGTGCAACAAAGTATACATTCTCTCTCCCATATGGCCCCAGAAGCAGTGCGTGTTGGCCCTGGTGCATGTTCGTCACAGTGGACAATGAAACGCACAATTGGAAACCTTACCGAAGAAATCAAACAACATTCCAGTGTGTACACTCACTTATCCGAAAGGGGACTACAGCGAGCTTCCATTAATGCTCTCAAGGCCCTGGTTCCATGTCTTGACACTGATGAAAATGATGAAATGAAAATTCCGCAAGGGGGTAAATTATTGGGGGATGGGTATGTGTTGCTTCGGGCAATGGATAGCATTGCCATCAATCTCACTGATCTTGAAAAACTGCACTGGAGAAATACATCATACAGCACCGAAACTCGCTACCTGATGACTGGAATACAAAGGTCATCCGATGGGCTCGCCTTCGTCTTCCAAATGGACAAGTTGCACGCTCTGCCTGGAAAGAAATTCCAAAAGGGAAACAGATCAGGACTGCAAGAATGGTTAAGGTGTGTTCAAGTTTACTTCACATATAACCATATCCTTACATACACCTTTGATGTAGATTGCCAAACTGGAGGGAAAGCTTAGTTTTGCTGAAGTGCAATACTATTTTCAGTACAGAATTGAGGATGAGAGTGATCAAACAAAAACACTTGCCATGATTTCATTATTCGGGCCACCTGATGTTGACCTACTTCGTGTGTCTTCTGATACTGTATGGTCCTGTCGGAGCCTTGGAGATGCAGGCTTAATGGTGATTGACGCAAAAAACATCACTTCAGTGGTCGCAATGGTGCCACATTCTACTCATACACTTGGAGATGCTTGGAATGGCCGTTTCTTTGTGGTGGAAAAACCAGGACTTGATGTTGCAGAGATGGGAGGATATCTAGAAAGTGTTTTAGAAGATGATTAGATTCAAGAGATGTCAGATCCACCGATCGGGGCCATAGGTCTCACGGTGGGGTAGGTGGGGGGTACACCCAAAAAGGGATACTCACGTGAGCATGGCCATCAAACGGCATATCCGCCAACCCATGAAGCACCCAAGTCTCTCCCTTCATCGCCTTTACCTGTGTTCGCATCTAACTCAACCGATTCTCCACACGATTGCAATTTCACAACGTACATAGTATACTCTAAGTTCTTTAGAAATTCTCTTCTTTTTTCAACTCTCCCTACTTACATTTAGTCTTCTATGAGTGTTCACAGTCCAGTAAGTTTCAACCCGTCTCGAAGCTCAGATGTTCATTAAGACTCAAAGCACTATATTACTGATGAAGATATATGATTTCTTTGAAACTTTTAATACTTATTTCTCCCCAAAGTCCTTTCCTCCTGCTTTGACGCCTCATATGTCAGAACGGCTTTGCAGCCCATTTCGAATTCATCTCGGCATTTTTTTGGCTGAACTTTGAGTGTGATTCCTTTCAAGACAAATGTCAGAATACCTAATTTTATGTTCTCGCTGCCTCATATCTTAAAAAACTGTTGTTTTGAGCTCAAAACAAGATTATTCACAAAGTCGGAATGCTTGCGGCGGAGTTGACTCAAAGTTGATGGGAGAGAGAATGCTGCCCTGGTGCCGGCTCTCGGAAATCAGCGATCAAAATTTGTCATCAATGAATCTGACGGCCGGGATTGGTGGATCTGACACCTCTTGATTAGATTAGTTTCTGGCCATAGTTTATCACAAGTGAGGTGAACAACCACAAAAATAGGGCAGTCAACAATAACAAACATTGGTATGTGTGCGTGTTCGAACTTCGCAATTTCAAACGTGCATCTCCCCAGTGGTGTGGCTCGTATCCAGCCCAGGCTTTCTACATTTACCGTCTCCCTCCCTAATTCTCCTCTGAGACATCCCCAAACGCTACACTCTCTTCTGTTTTACCTTTTTACCTTCAAGTTTTTTCAGTGGTTTCATGATTTCGAGTTCATGTTGAAGTTCGTTCATGTCTGGCGGTGGCAATTTTCCTTCAACACTGTATCCTACACACAATAATCTTTCTAATGTTTCACGGGATAATAATGTTACTAGTGCCTCCCCTTTACTACTTTCTACATCTCTTATTCCTTCCCGTAGTACCATGCCTCAACCACCTATTTCACAATCCCAGACTGAGAATCCTTTCATGTGGCTTCACCAAACTGAATTCCTTTATCAACAGATGAAAACCAGTCATGACAATCTACAGCAGGAATTAAGCGCAGTGAAGATTGATCTCAATACCTTGCAGTAAGTACCATTTATTGTCAAATAACAGTTTTAACCTACCTACATTCTAGGTCAGCGTACGACAAACTCTTAGCTTCGATCGAAAAATCACCAGCGTCCTCAGGAACTGTAATTCCTTATAATACGCCCCGCTTTTCATCCTTGGAAAGACAACCTGCTCATCTCAGCAATATTGTGTTTTGGAAACAAGAGAAGTATTTGGCGGAGAAGAAAAATCGGAAGGGGGTCACAGGAATATCCAAGTTGTCTCAGCGAGATGGTAATACAATGACGTGGTATGTTGAGGACAAGGATGGAAATGCAGTTTCTTGCAAGCGCGTCACTAGTATTCGCCAGTGTGCAAGAGCAATCTGGTGGCAGCTCCTTCGTATGGGCATTGCACCGAAGACGTGGTCACAAGCAGGGCTCGATGCACATGAATTATTCAAATATCATATGGTTCACAAATTTCCAGAGCTATCCTACTGTGAAGAAAACTGGAAAGTCCATATGATTGCTAGCGACAACTTTCCTGGATGGAAGGACGACCATATGAGGGCTTTGAAAGCGGTTTCTATCAAAGCAGAACTGTCTCCTGGCCCTGAAAGCATGAAAAGAAGGGCACCCTCTCCACCACTAGACCTCAAGCCTCCAAAGAAAGCTTGCCAGTCTGAGTCCCATTCACCCAGGCCCACGACCCCCCTACTCCAAGCAGGTTCGACCCCATCATCACCTTCAGAATCAAATCCACCATCAAGATCACCCTTGCTACTCGATGGTTCACCACTTCCGAGTGCAGAAATCCAACTGCCAAACTCGGAGGCAGTGTTACAAATACCGGAAAATGACTTTAATCACACAGATGTTCACAATTCATCACCTATAATTCCTCTAATTACAAGTGCGCATCCCAGTATCATTCATTTGTCCTACTGACTAACAAACTTGACAGTAGTAGCACCCCCGCTCCCACTATCAGACTTGGAAAAGGATCCATCACAGCCACAAACTGGGAACTGCGAAGCTGCTGGTGACTTGGACTCGATGCCAATTCCTTGTCAAACCACAGAACTGGCTAGCTCTGTGGCAGCCTCTACCTCAGTGGAAAACAACCTCATGGTCCCATTGGCACATGCCTCCAAGCCTTCAATACTGTCCTTGCATGTATGGAAGCAACCGAGGGGGGCACCGTGACCGATTTTTTATGTTTGGAGTTAGCAACTGGCCGTCCGTGAGCCGTGACCGTTGCTTAAATTAGCAACCCAGCCATGGCCCACTGCGCGGCGCTGCACGAGGGCATGGGCCATGGTCGGTCACTTTGGGCCACTGATACTATTACTACATTGTTCATTTTCTAGTATACTGAACTGTAAAAAAGCAAATTCTATGTTATTCTTTCCCCCCTTCCTCTTCTGAATACTTTTGAGTTTTCTATGACCCAGCCAAAGCCGAATACTAGGCCACCTGGACCTCCTCAACCCCTTATTTCGAGGATTAACCACCTCAGGGATCTGCTGAAAGGACTCCCAGCCAGCCTACCACTGAATCCAAGCGAGTCAAGATATTCCTTCGGGCTCGATGACGAGAAATTGGAGGACTGTGGACCCCTTGGCGCATTTTCATCAAACATGGAGATTTGTTTCGAGACTTATCGCAGCGCCGACAGTGTTATCCATTTTACAGAACGAGGGAGACGTCTTGAAGAAAATCTCATTGCGACGATGAAGCGGGCTGTTCAGTTAATGTCTGCATGTGATCGCACAGTTTTTCAAGATGCATGGCTCGAGCGGCTTATCAAGGCTGCTGAACGCGATGGAGCAAAGATTGTTCACGCGAAGAAGCCAGCCAACAACAAGGCTAGCAGAAAGCGGAAGGCGCTGCACAGCGACGATGGCCATGGCTCAGAAATTGAGTTCGAAGAGACAAATCCACCGTTGAAGAAGCCTCGTAAAGCTGCTGTTAGCAATGTCATTGAGTTCTCAAGCGACGAATCCGACTCAGAGCCTCCTACCCATGCCACATCCAATCTACATGTCCTTCACCCCTCGCAATCCAACGCTGGATCTTTGTCACATCCGTTTACTCAGTCTTCCCATGTCAGAAAACCTCTTCCAAAAAACTTGAAGCAAGGTAGTTTGGCTGGTCTATGGAAGCCTGCGACTGAGGCCGAAAAGCGTGCTACAATGATTCGTGAGAAGGCAGAGTTGGACGCGAAAGCTCAGGCTCTCGCTGAACAGCATGAGCGGACATTGCAGAGTAGGAAGGATCGTGAACGAGAAATGGCACGCAAACGTCAACAGAAGCATCGGGAGAAAGTTCGCGCCGAGAAACAAGCCGAAAGCACGGATGATGAGGGTAGTGACGTGAACAAGCATCTCATGGCTGGGGCAGCTGCTCAGGCCATCGAAGCGTCAATCAATGATTTGCCCACCATATCACGTACAGGAAAGGATAACTGGAAGAAGATTAGAAATGGAAAACTTGGAGGTGCTGTTCAACAACGCGCTTCACGTACCAATTGGTTCCACCCTTTTCTATGGACTCACATCAACAAGCAGATGCGGCTCCATGACTGGAGTGCTGCTTCAACCGAGAGGGCCCTGAAACGCGATCATCCTGCACTCTTCAGAAAAATCAACAAAGGGACAATCAGTAAATGGAAGGAACGCGGTAAAAAGGAATGGAGCAAGAAAACCCTTGACGGTGTAAAAAACCATCACAGTCTTTCCGGATCAGGACGAACAGGAGTCCTTACCAAACACCCAAATATCGTCGAAGAAATTAAAACGACCCTGAAAGGAATGAGGCAGTCTGGGTTCACAGTCACTGTGCCACTCGGACGCTCGATTATGCTTGCAATTATCAAGAAACATGATGCCTCTATTCTTGCCAACAAATTCCAATGCTCCGAAAGATATGTCCGCTCCTTCTATGAAAGCGTTCTGAAATGGTCTCCCCGAACTGCAACTCGGGCGGCTGCACACATACCTGCGGATGCCACTCAGCTTTGCACACGAACATTCTTTCGCATGGTTTACGCTGTAAAGTGGGAAGAAATCAACCCAAGACTCCTAGTAAATGTCGATGAACTAGGTAATTATATTTTACCAAACGGTTCACGCACCTTTCATGATAAGGGAGCTGCACAAGTGGATGCTGTGGCAAAGGATGAAAAGCGTGCTTACACCCTTCTCGTGGCATCAACGCCAGCTGGAGACTTCCTTCCCTTTCAACAGATTTGGGGAGGTGCAACCGCTCGATCATTACCTGATTCTACTGCGCCTGGAATAGAAGAAGCTCGGGCCCGTGGGATGGACTTCACATTTGCTGCTAGTGCTTCAAGCCCTCGAAGTCATTTCAGTACGTTAAAAACCATGAAGGAATGGATTGAAAGAATCCTTCAACCGTACGTGCTACGGGTTATTGAGGAGGAAGGCCTCGACGACGATGAGAAGTGCATCCTGTTCATTGACATTTATCCGGTCCATGCAGGCGAACCATTCCGGACTTACGTGTTTGACGATCACCCCAACATTATTCTTATTTTCATTCCGGGAAATTGCACCGGGATCTTTCAGCCTGCGGATGTGGGTTTGCAACGGCCAATCAAGCATCAGCTAAAACAACATCTCTTTGAGTGGATGGCTGACATTCACGCAGAGAAAATTCGAAGCGGACTCAAACCTGAAGATATCAAGATGGCAACGGAAATCAAGCTGCTACGCAATGCCTCGGTAGCCGGACTACTTCGCGTGGATGATTTTATGAAAACATTTGAAGGGCGCGAGCTTATAAAAAAGGTCAGCTGCATGTTTTTCGACTGAACATTTTCATGTACTCACCTTCCGGAATCCAAGGCCTGGGCAAAATGTGTTGCAGGAGAATGGTGCCTGTCGGTCGAGTGCTTGACAAGTAAAAAGGCTCGGCAGGCACTGAACGAGTACCTGAGGACCGACTCCACTCTTCGCGAAGAGATCATATCCCGTCTTGGGCGTGTTCAGGGTCTTGACGAGGTTGAGGATGATTGTGCTGAGGCCGAAATTGACCCGGTTTCCATCGACGACACAGATATCCCGCTCCAAGATGTGATTGCTGCTACGATTGGTGAAGCCTTACCCGGCTCACAGGCTTGGAGTGCTGCCCACACTGTCACTAAGGTGAAAATGACCGACAATGGTCTTCAAGCAGCCGAGGCTGAGGAGGATGTGTGGGCTTATGATGATGATGGAGAGAAATGGGCGGATCGCACCGTAGAACCTGGACCAGAGTCTGAGGAAGATTTCTCAGAGGATTAATACGATTTTTTAGCGATTTTTCCACAATTAAATTCGATTTTTTACATGTCACAATTCTCATTAGCAACCCACCCTCCGTTAGCCGTGACCTCCCTACGAATTAGCAACGCAACCGGAGGTCCGTGACCCGTGACGGTTGCTTCCATACATGCAAGGACAGTACAGCCAACTGTAATGGCTGCACCGGGGGCACCATTTCCGGTGTGTTGTTTCACTTGTCTGCTCGTTATCACACTAACTGGTGTCACATTGAAACATTGAATAGTTTAATAATCCACTGTGAGTACCTCCTCTGAGTCCTCTCTGTTAATGCTTACATGAAGCCATGCCAATAATATTACAGGAGCAACGTCTTTTCAGATGACAAAGCGCTCAAGGATGCTTTTCCGCCTTCATCAAGCATTCTTCCGCCTGCCAGCTCATCTGGGAATTCAAGCCAACTTGATAAGGACAACATTGTCACGTCAGAAACGCCAACACCTGCTGCAGTGGCTGTCGAACCCACTCAGAACCCCTTAAATCCAACCCCTGCTTCTGAAAAGCAAGCTACAGTGCCATCATTATCGAAGAGTCGGAAGGCGCGTGCTGGGAATGCCCTAAACCCGAAGTGCGTTTGCGTGTTGCGTGTTCCTTTTCAGCCTCTGATTTTTATCATTTATAACAGGAGCCAATGTAAACGTGAATGGATTCAGCGGAATCCGGATGGTCTCGAGAGTGAATTCAACATATACTGGGAGACAGCCAGCAAGAAGGAATTCCAGGTGCCTAATCCGTGGATCTCTGCATTTTATTTTCGTGCTAACCGACATTTGCAGGGCTGGAAACTGCCAGCCTCGAGCTGACTGCAGCATCTCCACTGCTTCTGCCTTCACCTTTGCAGCTCATTTGACCCATAACGACATAAATCCATGTATATAGCGTATGCCCAAACCCGTAGTTTACGTTTTCCAGTAATAATTGCTCTTGGGCACATAGTAGAAACAATATAATGATATTTCAGCGCTCCTATATATGATTTTTGATCGAGCGACAACGAGGCCTATCGAGAAAGGATAACCGACATTTATTGATAGTGGAATCGAGGGATTTCAAGGTTACATATAATTGCCTAAAAATCCTTTGCTGGCCTTGGACCGCCTCGATTAGTTGTGCAAAAAATCGATGCTCAGCAAGTGTGATCGACTCTGATCAAATTTGGTTGACAGCATCGATCATCCTAGATTTCCCTCGACGGACTTTTCACTGGGGCTGAATTACGAGTCCGACGAAGGAGGATTCATTTACATAATCTCCAGACCCAGCCAAATTTTGGCGAGGGGAATGTTTAAGACACCGGTAACTTCCATGATGGAATTACATAAGCATGACGTCTTCTTTCCGATATCGCCAGCTCTGGTTGATTTTGTTCATCTCCTCCGTCGTCACCAGCCAGCCTTAGACGCTGGCCTCATCTATGAAACATGGTAGTTACCCACCAAGGGTGATATATCCAGAACGGAAACTACCTGGGCTGGCAGTTGCCCACCACTCATATATTATTGTAACGTACGTAGCCAGATAGAATGGTCCATATCTCAATAAGGAAAGGGTATAATGACGTAATTTAAATGGTAAATGGGTCTAAAAATAGACAGCTTTGATCTGAGGGTGTATTTCCTTTTTGGGAAAAATTCCCATCTGCCAAATTGGTTTTAACGAAGCCTAATAACGATTTTGATGGGCCTATATCTCCACAAATAAACAAGACACAGCCATGATTTAAATGGATTCAGGGTAAATGATGGCTTGGCATACTCTTTTGCCAAGAGCACAGCCATATCTGATGACATTTGAAATCTGCTTTTCAGTCAAATTACCTGGTAGGCTGGATTTAAAATGTTGTCGGATGTGGCTGTGCTCTTGGCAAAAGAGTATGCCAAGCCATCATTTACCTTGAATCCATTTAAATCATGGCTGTGCCTTGTTTATTTGTGGAGATATAGGCCCATCAAAATCATTATCAGGCTTCGTTAAAACCAATTTGGCAGACAGGAATTTTTCCCAAAAAGGAAATACACCCTCAGATCAAAGCTATCTATTTTTAGACCCGTTTACCATTTAAATTATGTCATCATACCCTTTCCTTATTAAGATATAGAATTCCCAAGTAATATAACTAGCCAACAGACTTAGCAGAAAAATCACCAAGTCCAGCTTCTACTTTGGGAAATACACCTTTGTTTGCATTTGTAAGGGGGAGGCTGTGACCCTGAGGTGCTATCTTTATATTTGTTTACATTTGAGGCCATAAAATTATGTAAATGTGAAACGAGCATGTAAATAGAGGCAAATTTAAAGTCACATGATTGAATTGATCCCATCAAATCCAAACAAATACATCCTCTGGTATATGAAAATAATATATGAGTGGTGGGCAACTGCCAGCCCAGGTAGTTTCCGTTCTGGATATATCACCCTTGGTGGCTAACTACCCATATTTCATATACACAGCTGGCGCAGGTCGCTGTTTCTGAGAGAAAAAGCAATGAAAAAAATGTCGTCTGTTTTTAATTGCTGTTTGTCAAATAAATATACGTAATATTTGGTTCAAAAACAGCAGAGAAAAAGAAGTTCCTTTGTTAGAGTGTTTTTCAGACAAAAACCTCGTCTGTTTCTTTGATGTTTGTCCCAAAAACAGCCCACAAAAAGAGGCTCTTTTGTTTCACTTTTTCAGGAGAAAACATATCATATGTATATTTCAGTGTTTCTCTAGGATATAGAAGCTCTAAATATAATGAATTTTTCTCAAAGATAAAGAAGTCCTTTATTAAAAAGATACAGACAAAAAAAAAGCACCGCTGTATGTTACACAAACAGAGATCAAAAAAAGAACTTCTGTATTGAAAAGAAACAGAAAAAGAAACAGACATCGCGCGCTGAGCGAGTCGCAAAGGACACGCCGAGCGCGTATTCCGCGACTCCCTCAGCGACGCACGAAGCGGCGCACGAACATGTACGAGCATAGGTCAAAAAAAGGAGGGCGTCGTCGGCGTATTGAACAAGGGTAAAGGGGGCGCGTCGGTCAAGAAAGAGCGAGCCGCGGGATGCAGCGTGTTCGTGCATTGAAACGGTTAGTCTTTGAGGTTTCTGTAGCTGAGAAAGAGGGCGGTCAGCGCGTAAAAAGAGCGAAAAAAAAAGTGACGCACAGGACTCGCACTGCATCCCTCACGTCCGAAAACCGCCTGGGTAACCCAGGTGGGATGACATCCAGCGCCCTCTTGCACGAAGCTGAGTAGACGCGAATTTCGTGCGTCTGGACACGGTTGAGGTCGAAGACCAGAACGACGACGTAGCCGTCTTGACCCGGGGGCGTCGAATCCAAGTGGTCCTCACTAGGTCGACGAATTAGCGCGCACGACGTTGAAAAAACGAAAAATGACGCACAAGAGGACGAACTCATATTCGTTAAAAGCTCCTTTGAGCACTTTTAGGGCCAGCAGTTCCTCCAGGGCTGGCACAACCACCTTCCCAAGCAACTTGTAAGCACCAAAATGAGATGAGAATTGCTTCCTGGACACCCAGGTGGTAAGATGGGTTATGTCCCAGGCCAGGGACATTTGCAGCTTCTGAAGGGTTGAGTAGGAGGAGGAGGAACAGTGATGATGGTTGAGGAAGAAAAAGGTGTTGAGCAAAGAAGCAGGAGGCTGTGGTAATCGATGCCAAATAATGCGACTTCACTGTGACATGCGACGACCACCATATCAAATGGCGCCAAACGAAAAAAACACAATAAATTAAGCAATAGCCACCATATTAAACGTTGCCAAATGTTATGCACACATGTACATCATGGCTCAGTTGGCAGCTGCAGCTAGCAACATATGAATACAGGAATATATCTTGGGCAACCGAGCCTTCAAGAATGAGTATCGGCGTCTTGAAAATTCACAGCGACGACCTAGAGGAGTAAATGAAAGAGCTTCGAAAAGAGGTCTAATACGTTAATTTATTATTAGCCTATAAAAAATCAAACACGAATGCTCGTACCTTTTCCTTAAGCATATCCCAACTTGAATACCCGGCCTTCTCTGCTGTCAACTACGTCGCGCCCACGTTATAGCTCGACGGTCACGTTGCAGAGATACGTGGGCATTGCTTGAGCCCTATTATTCCGACAATATAGGGCCTAAAAAATAAATTAATTAATTGACAAAGGTGTAGAATGACGATAAATACCTTTTGGGTGTGTTACACTAATCCATCAATTATTCGCCGCCGACTAATAGCTCAACGAAGAGGCTCTACTGATATGTGAGCCTTACTTAAGCCATAGTTGCCCTAATGTGCGCAGAATTTGAGGCCTAATAATGAAATTATAATGGAGGTCTTTACCCTGCCCCACCTGGAATGGGCGGAATCCGGCGCATTCCAGTGGAATCCAGTGGCATTCCAGTGGAATTTCTCTGCCAAAAATGATGAATTCCACCGGAATATGACAAAAAGTGCAGATTCCACTGGACAAAATTCCAGTGCCAAAACTGGAATAGACTGGAATGGAATGACAGGAATGATTTCCAGTGGAATCCACTGGAAATAAAGTAAATAAATTTTATTTGTAAGTATTTCTGGCAAGTTTATACATATTAAAAAATAAATATAGCTGGAAAGCTCTATTTGTTAAGATTTAAGGTATTTATGGCTATTGTTTTTTGTTCATTGATTAAAATATTGAAATTTTTAGAAATTCTACGATTATATAAATTCAATAATAATATGTAAAATAAGAAATATTATCTATGGTATGATGCATATAAATAAATACAAATATGATTATAAAATTAGACTAAGCTAAAATATTATTAACATAATTATTTGATTTGGTAAGCAGTTTTCTAAAGACTAAAATTGATAGAAAAATAGGAAATAAATATTACATAATTAAATTCATAATCTAAATCACACAATAGAATTCAGTCTAAAAACCAATTTTAATAGAAATGAAATATACTTCTGCAAGAATATTCAGGATATGCTAAAAATAGAACTAGTTCTAAGAATGGAATTGGTTCTAAAAATAACCTATTTCTAAAAATAAAATTAGTAAAATTAATTCTAAAAATATCTAACAATAGGAAATTTAAGCATACTTTCTAAAAATAGTTAAAAGTGATTAAATTTAAATATTATTTTTGTACAAAAAATACCAGCAATGATAAATATCATATTATTTATAAGTAGAAAATATAAAGATATTTATTTAATCACATTCTTATTATTTTTGATGTAAAATTTTTAATATAATACAATATAAGGTTATAAAATTATTTTTTTGAATATTTATATTTAAATATTGGACTAATATTATTGGTGTATTTTATGACATTCCAGTATATTCATTCTACTGCATTCCACTGGAATGTACTGGAGTTTGTAGTCATATATGATTATTTTACTCCACTGGAATCCAGTTGACCATTCCAGTGGATTCCAGTGGATTCCAGTGGATTCCAGTGGATTCCAGTGGATTCCAGTGGATTCCAGTCATTCCAGGTGGGGCACAGTAAAGTACAGTTATAATGATAAAAAACATGCAAAAATGACAATAAATACCTGGAGTGCGCACAATATTGGCCTGCGCCTATTGGAGATACAATGCATCGATTGTGAAGCGGTCGCACTGAGGTGGTATAAAAAAAGTTTAAACCCTCCTTGGCGTTGGTGGCGACGTTCTAGGAGCAGTTCATCATTAGTCCGAGTCGGGACCTTCAAACCCAAGCAAGACGCTGACTCACTGGGGTCTCAAATGAAGTTTGAAGGTCAAAGCATCCTTGGAGTAAAGGATTCAAACTGTAGGGTAAACTTGCAGCGTTAGCGCCAGAAAAAATAAGACTTCAAGCTGAAGTGGAGGGACGTACCATAATGGACCTCAAATCGAGTCGCTGTCAGTGTCATGAGGTGCGATTTATTTGGTCAACAGCGTTCAAATCAAACTGAACACACCTACCTTCACAAGTTCACCGGTCCAACTCGTCCTTATATTATTAGCTCCTCCGATCTGTTTTCTTTCTTCACAAGACGACTTCGCCCGTAAATCACATAGGCGTTCGTTTATAAAAATTGAAGTCTCTCTCCACACTACATTTCTCTCTAATCTGGCCCTCTTCTGGGATCTGGACTGATAACCGCCTTACAATGGTCATCTCGGGTCTCTCCCATGCGATTTCTGTAGTCTTCAGGGGTACTCGCGGTTGAGGGCGTCTGTAACTCTCCTAGGAACTCACCCCAATGTACGCTCTCTTCATCAACTCTTTTCATAGCCATCCAAACCCTACTAATACTACAGGGAAGATCTATGCATAGAATCTAGGCGTCCAACTCACGTCGATCTACTCTGGTATGTGTACTCTCAATAGCGACACCATGACTGCAACCTGTCTACCCTCCCATGGTATGATCTGTTTCGCGAAATGCGTCGCAACTTTCAAAAGTGGTATCACTTCGAAGCCCTCTTCCAACTCCGTGCTCCACATCTTCGCTCTTATCTCTGAATATCTCTCGTAAGGATCCTCCTTAACCTGTGCTTCTCTGTAACGCTGAACCACGAACCAGACCTCCTCTATACCCGACTTCTTCTCAAACTGCAAGATGTTTTGTATGCAATATAGAACTTTGGACCTGTGGCGTAGGATTCCACTGTTGCCTTCGTGCGTCTTCCATACGGCGTATGTTATTTCGTTCCGAGTAATGCGATTTGTCATTCTAGCTTTCTTGGGAACTAAGTTGCCTCGACTCATCTCTTTGCAGAGCTTCTCGTAAACATCACTGGAAATGGCCTTTTCTGAGCTGGAGTCATAAGTGTATTCGTGATCTTCATTGTCGTCTTCAGTTAGACTCGCAAGATTGTTGTGGTTCTGAGGTCGGACTAGCTTCTCAAACATGTCAGCACATAGTCGGATAGGCTTCGGGCAGGAGTTTTTTCTGAAAAGGGCTCTAAAGTTTGAGGTGCGATGCCAAGAACGACTGATCGTTTCCTCATATTCACCTGTGCCTGTTGTTAACCACAAGACTGCACCCATAAAGGTCAAATTCACCTTGTTTGTAGTTTGTCCTTATCCTTTGAAGCATGCCAATCATTTGTTCGAAAGGGAAAGCCCACCATCCATGAACAGGCCCATAGAGACGCAAGAATTCTCCAACATGCATTGCCATATGATGATTTGGGTGGCATCTATACACTGGGAAAAGGCGATCAAGCTCCTGGCGATAGCAAGTCATATAGTGGAGATATTTGTCGGCGTTCTCGTTAGAGATTGATCGAGACAAAGCAACGGAGATCGCTGACAAAAGCATCATTGTAAGATCAAGTAACTTGCGCCGCATCACCTTATCTTCGCCGTCACCGTTGCTGTTCGACCAGAGCCGGATCAGTGTCACCGGCAAGTACAAGGCTCCAACAGCTCGCCATTGGTCTGACTTTAACTTTGGCCCAGCTGAAGAAAGTGTAGCCGGAACTGACGTCGCCCAAGAGGGCTTTATCATCCCACTGATATCACCCCAGAGTTCCTTTATTTCCTCGGGAGTAAACACGTTTCCTCTTTTCAAACTGAAATTGGACGTGTGAGTGCTGGGCATCTGCTTGAGTCGCTTTATTGACACCTTTCAGAACAGTTCACTGACGCAGGATATAAGCACTCACCCAGCTAAGCAGCTCTTTGGCCAAATCCTTCTTTAGCAGGCGTCTTCCGAAAGGGAGGGTTTTCATTTTACCATCGCTACCCAGATCAGCTGGAAAACAGCCAACTGCTTTTCCAACGTAAATCAACGATGCCATATGGGGATTCGACCACTGATGTATCATCTCGTCCCAAGACGCCTTGCTTGAGGTATCAAAATCCAAGGGCTTCTGGATCAATGAAGCCAGCTTGCGAATACTCTTCCTCTCCGATGGCTTTTCAGGAAGTGGATTGTCGTCCGTGGGCTCGATATCAACCTCAATCCCGCCCTCCTGAGAGTCATCATCGGTGTCTTTCGATCGAAATCCAAGGATATTTTGAAAGTGCTCCTTGATCAAACCAAGGAACAAATTGTGCATGGGGTCAACAACGCCGTTTTTAGTTGGGTCATAATATGGCAGCCGAAGGAGCTCAGACCAGCGGATTCCTGACCTGTCGAACGAACTTGCGGCTGCTTTCGCAGATGAGGAGGACCGGAACTTTTCTGCATGCCCTCGGCATTCCTCATTGGTGCGCCTTTTCCAGCTGCTGTAGTCAAAGTTGTCATAAGTGTGCTCCGTCTTTGTGCACCAGCAGATTGAACAGAAGTATTCATGATTGCATGAAGATAGACCAGCAATTTTTCGGGCGGCTGGAAGATCGCAAATCACAAGTATAAGAGCGCACAGTACCAACCAACCCAAAGGGTGAAGGCAGGTCCGATTAAAGTAAACGCCGGTCCAGAGCTCAAGGAAGGCGTCGATTAAGCGTGTTAGGTATGGGTTTATTGCATCAAGTTTCGGCTCATGAGGACCTGGGACGATGCCTGCAAGGAAAATATTCTCCACTTTATACCGCAGCTCAATTGGAAGGTTCAGACAAATTACGGCAATGACGCCAATTGATACCTTCTTTCCCCCTGCCAGGTTACGAAGCGGGTTGAAGAAATCGAACCCAAGGCCGAAAAGGTAGCGTCCTGCCCCAGGCCCTCCAGCCTGACTGAAGTGTGTGGACTTGTCAGGACCCTTGAATTCTTTGACATAGGATCCTTGAAATACGTCGTCCATCACGCCACCCTGCGCTTTAGTTCTATCCCAGGCTCCATCGGTCATTTCTTCGTGTCCATTGCACGACATCATTCCAGCCCACCAGTCCTTGAAGTCAAACACCACGTATGGTCTAATTGGGACAAAAATACGATGGCCTGCAATGGTTTTAGGACGGACAAGCATCTCTCCACAGCGATTGTTATGTTTTTTGGCATTGCAGCGTTCTTGATAGATGGGTATGTCGTTCTCGTACTTGGCCTTATATGTATCATGACACTTTGGGCAAGCTGCATCCACAGACGACTTCCCTTCAAGACAGAACTGGTCTGTTGCTGTTCGGATGTCTCGAGGGAAGCCGTCAAGCATCGTCGCGACCCACTCAGGCAGGCTCTGGTTACACAGCCTTTCAGCCAACACCTGGACGATGTAGCGGATCATTGAAAAAAGCCAATAACATCCTCGTCGTGGAAGCCCTAGGATAACATGACAAGCAACAACCATAAGAATCGTCAACTGAACGACTGATCATGCCCCGCCGAGAACATCCTGAAAGTGATACGCTAGATAACGATTAGGGCATGTTTTCAACAGCAAGCTGTGACTTACTTGTGTCGTATTTCGTGGCTCCTCCTTGCTGCTGGGCCATGCGGGTGTCCAAAGCGTTTTTCCAGGATGCTTCAAGACCAGCTGTGCAACTCGATATTTCCTTGAGCTTCTCTCTGGTGCTGTCTCGCAGATCTTTCACTGAAGGTTCTTTTCGACAAGGGCCGTATTCAGTGACCCTCAATGACTGAGTAAGATCTCCTGCAACGTCTTGAATTTCTCGACATCGTTCTATGGTGCCAACAACTACGTCATCCGTTACGGAAGAAGGCATCAAATTTCCAATTGCATTGAGTTCAACGTTTAATTCATCGGCTTGGTCCAGTGTTTCTCCTATAAGTCTAAGCAACTGCTTCTTCATATCGTTTCGATACTTTGATCCTTCAGCCTGTTGTGTTGGGGGTTCCTGCTCCACAGGCAATCGCTCGACTGCTTTCACCAGGGATTCCTCGTGCGCCTTCAACGCTGTCGCCTGAGCAGCGATTGCTACCGTCCTCAGCTCGTCCTGCTGGTGCTTTCTCCAATTTCGGAGATCAAGCTTGACCCCACGTTTACCTGTCTTCAGCCATGGCAGCTATAATTATATATGATGTGTAGCCTTTTTGCTAACCAAACTCATACAAGTATGGCGCTTTTTTGCTAAGGTGGCAAACTTGCCAACAGCATGTATGGCCCTCAGATATACATGCCGGGGGTGCCGGGGGAGGGTATCTGATGGCTATTGGGGGCGGGACACTGTAAATACATGTCAACAATGCCTAAAAGGTGCCCGGAAACTGTATTTCGGGTGCTGCTCGCTGTTGGGGGCGGGTTTGGGCGCGGAAAAAACATATTCAGGGTCCAATAATATTATCAAATGCATCCCTGCCTTGTGCGCACCCCTCAGGGGGCGGGAATGGGTGGATGGGCGGGGATGCTTATGGATGTCGTTCAAATATTGGGCGGGGGCTGCTGTCAAACAGCTGTCAACACTGCCCGAAATGCTATTCCGGGCTGCCCGACGCAGTATTTCGGGTCGCGCTCGCCGTGCACTGCGAATCCCGACGTGAAAAAAAATGCAATAGAATGGTATGAATATTCCTCATTTAATGGTGCTCTTTGCGCGCCTTCCAGGGGGCGGGGATGGGTGGATTGGCGCGGGTGGGTTTGGATGACGTTCCAAAAATAACCCGCGCCAGGCACACTATTTTTAGAACATTTGATGGGATCACGCCTGTTGGTCCTCGCCCTCGTTTTGCGCTTTCCGCCTCATTCCCGTTGTAATTTCGTGTATCTTAGTGTATGGATTTAATCCCCTTCAATGTAGAATCCTAATGATATAATTTTCATTACAAAATTCGCACTGGAAGGGGTGGATGCATTGTTGTCCTTTTGGATGACCCCGTCACCGCCTTCCATATTTGGAACAGTACACTTCGTGTTCTTGAATAATAGTTGTTTGAAAAAATGTATTAAACTACTAGTACAGGTCCTCATGGTGTACTACAAACTCTAGCTACAGATTGAACAGATACCTAGGTTCGCACACGCAAACCTAGGACTCCTGGCTTTGCCCAACCCGTACAGCACCCTACTCCAACGAAACCGCCGATTCGCCAGCTCCCGCGACGCATTCGTGGCCAAATGGCCTACCGAACGGTGTGGTTGTACTCTCCGTGTATGCACACCGGCGGCTCCTTCACAGAAGAGCGAGCAGGTAGGGAGGTAGCGGACGAAGAATCGAGGCCGTGGAAACGGTGGAAGGGCGCAGAGCGCAGAGAGAGCGGAGGGACGAGCGAAACTCGCTGGCGGAACCGTCGAGTGCCAACAGGGTCGAAGAATCAATGACGAGCATCGATTCCTCGACTTGAACGTCTGCGGTGTACGCCCAGCAACCCACAGCAGCACAACACGATGCTGAGCGGGTTTCCTCGCTTCGCAGGTCCCACCAGCAACGTAACTCTGCTGGCACTACTCATCGACTCGAGAACCCGACGAGCGACGTGCCGGTCGTCGTCGCTCTGTCTCGGGTCCGATGAGCTGGGCAATGCGCTGTCGAAACACGAGCAGGAGGAGCTGCACGAGCAGTACCTCCCCACTCGTATCCCAGCAGCCCGCCGTTGTTGCGAACAGCGGGGACGTCTCCATACCCACATTGGCTGCGGTTGACCAGCCTGTCTCGAAGAGGGGCGGAGAGCCGAGCAAGAGGGCAGGAGGAGCACGCACTCGTGCTTTTCCCCTTCCCCTGCGCCGTGAACGGCCAACGACACCACCAGCAGCATTGGTGTCGTTGTCGATATTGCTGCATAGGGTACAGCGTGGTATCGGATGTCGAAGAAGGGGATGCGCGGAGGCAGCGAGGGAGGTAGGCGAGCTGGGCTTGGTTGGTGGATAAGCGAAGGCGGCGGTGGCAGGGATAAACGGAGGAACGAGTCTACGCGACTCGTTCCTCAACGCACCTCGCGGGTCTCCCATTACATGGGTCTCCCCTTTCGTACTGCCACCCTGCTCGTCGAATCCTCAGGCCAAACGTCGGCCCATGGCCCTCAGGTTATGAGGGGGGGGTCGCGACGTGGCAGAGCGCGTGTTCGCGCGTTCGTTGTATCACAAAACCTGTTAAAGCGGTATTCAGTCAATAATAATGTATGTAGAACAAATGAAACTAACTTACCTCACATCTCTTGAGGTTCTGAGAGCACGGACAGGAGGGAGAGGCTGGGTGGTCGTGGTTGGGAGCCAAGATCAACAGCGTTGATGGCTGTTATTGTCGCGAGTGCCGTTTTCGGAACGCGATGCGATTGGCTGGGAAACTCGGCCCGAGAGACTACGGGATTCTTCTCCTCGACGAGAACGTCTCGGGAGGTCGTATAATGGGAACTTAAGGCGTATTTAGAGATCGGGATGTTGTATTAAAGATACTTAGGTAGTAAATATCTGTGTCCGCTGACACAAAGTGCTCACAATCCAAGCGTACGGAGGCCAAGTCGCTGTGCGAGGTGATTTACGGACACCCGCCTCCGACATCTTTGGTCTTTGGGATTAACTGAATACATTCCAACTCGAAATAAAGGTGTATAGTTACAGTAGGTAACTATCTGACATAGATTCAGATATATTCTTGACATTTTTTATGGGTACGTGACACCTCAGGTGCATTACTTTGGTTTTGGCATGAACCGACGAACATTTACATTCGACATGTGTAGCCTATTCGAAAATTTTTGTCCTTTGGTATCTCGGGTCCACAATGCCTCTTCCTAGGTATCTAAAATACATTTAACTGAGTCAAAGTAGAGTTCTCAGTATTTATTTCTTCCTCAAGCTAGTTACGATGACTCAAATTGAGCTTTGGAAAGTTCATTTACCCGAAATCACCACTCGATTCCACTTACAAGGCTCGAATGCTCGTGTAAACATAGATTTATTGTGAATATTGCACCAAATCTAATCGTTTAACTTCTAATTTAGTCTATACATTTAACTAATAGCAGATATGTACCCTAGAGTCTTTCCGGCACTCGTGAGTGACGTTCTCGACGATGAGGAATGAGCGGACAACTCACGGTCCGGATTTTAAACTCCGCTCGAACCATTGATCAACGATGTTCTTTCATCGTTGATCCCACTTCCCACCTCCACCTGCGACCCGTACAGCTCGCGGCTCACCACTTCCCGCCCTCTTCTTCCCCAGTTAGCGGCCAGCAGCGAATCTTCGAGCCCGGGGATACCACTGGCCGCGCTGGAGGGTACCCAGCTTGACGACAACGACCCAACAGGCCGCGCACCGCGTGAACACCAGCCCCAGCCCATCGTAATCTGGTTTCCTCCCATGTCGAACCGTGGATGGGGTGAGAAAGGGGAGGAAAGGGGAAACCCAGGTACGAAGGGAGACCCGTCAGGTGCGTCGTTCTACAATTCATCTGTCCCGGTACTCACCGCTCACTCAGCACATGTAGCTTCGCTCGAAGTCGCCCTCGCCTCGTCACCCACTGCTGCTTGACCGCCTGTCAGCAACTACCCGCAACTACCTGCCCGGTCTCTCCACCAACCCCGTATCCCTCGCCTTCCGCCTCTCCCCTGCGAATCCAGCTCGGAGGCCACGACACCGCGAAGCCGAGGCACAGCGCGAACCAGCCTATTCAACATCCGCGCCCGCTACCACTAGCTCCCGCCCTTCAACCTCAAGTCTGCATGCGGACGTCGACCTGCGGATTAGCAGGGGAGGGGAAAAAGGTATGGGAGGCCCACTAGGTACGTTTCGAAGTCTCATCCCCAGTACGAAGTAATCACTCACCTAGCATGCCCAGCCTTGTCTCCACCACCTCGCTGAGCCTCTCGACGTGCACCCTGCCCGCGCTTGACCCTCCTTTACCTCATTCCAGTCGACCCCCTTTCCCTTCGGCCCCAAGACAATGCGACGGTGACCCGCACCCGCACCTCCCCTACGGCAATTCTCGTTCTCGAACCGACGAGCGACGAGCGACGCCAGCGGCAGTCTTGCTGGTCGGGCCTACAGGAGGCGAAGAACGCAGACGAGCTGCAGCGCTACTCGTGCTGCTGCTCGTTCATGCCCTTGCCGCCATTCCTGCTGCCTCACCTCCACGCCCACATCTCGCCGTGAACCAGCTGTCACAACCAGTAGCGGCCAGCACACGAACTGCACGACCCGCGTACCAGACACGTCATGCCGGTGCAGATACGGCGTGCCCGCGGTGAATGGTACACAGCAGACGAGGCTGCTGTGCCATGGGTTCCAAGTGAGCGGGAATGCGATCGGCAGCAGTGCCCAACTCGGTGCTGCTGCCTGGTCTCGCCCTGGAGGTACGCCGCGGCTGAGGCAATTGAGGAGTTGACTCCAGCGTCGACTCCTCCTCTGTATCCCAAACCGCCGGAACCCCCCCTTCACCTCTTCTCTGGCGCAACGCACGCTTGCCCCTTTCCCTCGACCCTCCTCGACATATCCGCCCACTTCCTCTATCCGCCCTCCTCTATTCGCTGGCCTCCTCTGTTCGCCGGCCTCCGCCATCCTCCTCCATCCATCCACATCCCTCAAGCTGCCTACGCCTCATGTGGCATCCATCGGTGTATACAGGCCGTTTTGGCGACGAACGAAGGCGCCGCGGGAGGAACGACTCGAGTTGAAAGCGACGCGATGGACGTGGAGAACGGGTGGCCGAAGTCCTAGGATTGTACGCACGATCCTGGGCAGTTGTATATCTTTATGTAGTACTTGTAATGTAGCACAATGTGTACCATATACTATTAGAATATAGTATGATTTGCTACATAATTATGAGTGAAGTTGAATTCTAAATATGGAAGGCGCCTGGGGAGGTCATCCAGAAGGGTCACAGCGCATCCATCCCTTCCTATTCGAATTTGACAATAAAATTTATATCATTGGAATTATTATTTCAAGGGGATTAAAACTGTGTATTAATGTAAACAAAATTCCAACGAGAACAGGGCGCAAAGCGCGAAACGAAGCCAAGCTGCCAAAATGCGGTCCCATCAAAGTTCTAAAAATAGCACGTTTGGCGCGGGTTATTTTTGGAACGTCATCCAAACCCACCCGCGCCAATCCACCCATTCCCGCCCCCCGTGAGGCGCGCAAAGGGTACCAATAAATAGAGAATATTCATAATATTCCATTGCAATTTTTTTCGTGTCGGGATTCGCAGTGCACGGCGAGCGCGACCCGAAATACTGCGTCGGGCAGCCCGGAATAGCATTTCGGGCAGTGTTGACAGCTGTTTGACAGCAGCCCCCGCCCAATATTTGAACGACATCCATAAGCATCCCCGCCCATCCACCCATTCCCGCCCCCTGAGGGGTGCGCATAAGGCGGGGATGCATTTGATAATATTATTGGACCCTGAATATGTTTTTTCCGTGCCCAAATGCGCCCCCGACGACGAGCAGCATCCAAAACACTGTTTCCGGGCACCTTTTAGGCAGTGTTGACACATATTTACATTGTCCCGCCCCCAACAGCCATCAGACACCCTCCCCCGGCACCCCCGGCACATATATTTGAGGGCCATACATGCTGTTGGCAAGTTTGCCACCTTGGCAAAAAGGCACCATACTTGTATGACTTTGGTTAGTAAAAATGCTAGGTATCATACATGACACTGGCTGCTACAGGTGCTGTCTTGGGGTCCAGCCTTTCTCCGCATTTGCGGTATTCACAGGTGCACAACAGCGACATTGCCCTGTCGAAGAGAGCTGAGAGATGTCATTGCGAAGTCAATATGCGCTTACCACTGTATATGCGGCCTATATGTTAGCGGCGGATTAGAAAGATCCAGATCAGATAAGTGATCGGTGCATTTACTGGTATCTTAACTGCTGCTCGATGAATTGAAATTCAGATTGGAGGCGACTAAACTTGTCACATGCCTCCACTGAGCTCAAGCCTACATAGAGTGCCTCCAATTCCTGACGCTCCCATGGCTGTTGAACCATATTAGCGTCTCTCTGGCTACCCGAGCGAGTCGCAATGCGCCTGCAGTACACTTCAGTGGCCCCTACACATATATACCTACATGGAACTTTAATTATGGGTATATAACCTACCTCCAGGGCTGTCAAAAAACAAAAAACAAAAAAAAAAATGGCTGCTACAATTTTTAAAAAATATAATTTTTTTTTTACAATATTATTAAAATTTGTAGGACAACATAACAAGTCTGTGTGACACTTGTAGTACTTGTTTTTATATTTTTTCAGATGAGTGTCTGGGGTCTTTTTATAAAAATTTAAACCCCTCCTAGCAGTCTAACCAGGATAGCTAGATAGAATCTAAAAAAGATCTTGTGATACAACCATAGCACTAGCTATCCTATAAAAATCTAAGCAATAATGACATGAAATCTTGAGTCTGAAAATCAATTTGGATCCTGAATAACTTAGTTAGTCAAAGATTTTGAAATACTATTTAGTGATCAACTGATTCAAGAACTTGGCCAGAAGCCATTGCTGTGCATGGCAAAAACAAGTTCTTCAATCTATTTAAATAGAAGTTAAATAAATAAATATTTGAATTTATTGCATACTTAATTCTGAACCAATTGGAATGTTCTGGGTCTTGAAAAACCCAGAAAAATCATGGCTTTTTAACAAACTTAAATGTGTCTGATCACGATCACATGACCAGGAAGGCACTGATTTTTATGATACAAAAATCATAAATATTGGCTCAGTAATGACTGAGATGTAAGAACTTGATATTTGATGGCTTATATATATACAGAATCTAAGGTTGTTATTACAGTGTTATATTTAAACACCATTCTCCATACTCTGTAGATTATACTTCAATCACATAGGCAGATATTAAGTTTGTCTGAACCTCATGGATCTACAAAAAAAAAAAAAAAAAAAAAAAAAAAAAAAAAAAATCTACATTTAGCCTATCTATTTATAGATTGTATCTATATTTGGAAACAATCTATTCATAGCTTATATCTATTTTAAATATTGTTCTATTTAGATTGTCTATATATAGATTGTGTCTAAAAATAGAAATTCTAAAAATAGATCATATTTATTTTAAGCAAATCTAAGATGATCTATTTTTAGATTATCTATAAATAGATTGTGTCTAAAAATAGATCACACCTATTTTAGCAAATCTGAAATGATCTATTTTTAGAATGTCTATTTTTAGCCTTGGACCCAAATTTCCTTTTTAGAAATAATTCAAATTTAGATGACATCTAAAATTTGATTTTAAAAACTAGTTCTATTTAGAAAACTTTCCTTTTTAGTAATATTCAATATGCTATTTTTAAACCACTGTGTTTTTGGAAAAACTTACTAAATCAGGTAATTATCTTTAATTTTATCATATCTCTGTCAAATCTCAACCGTTTTCAATCAAAAAAATTGAATAATATATATAAAATCAGGATCTATTTTATGACCTATTTATATTTGTAGTTGTTTACATACTCAATATTTTAATCTATAAAGTCATTGGAGACTAAATGATGCTACAGAACATAGCTCGTGAAGACATGAACACTCGGCTTGGCATCCGTAAAGACTCGGATATTTTGGAGTGGTTTGACCGAGGGCCTTTGGTCCACCCACAAGAAGCAGCAGATGTAGAGGACGGGAAGCGCGAGCCACCACCCTTGGAGCCTTTGCGACCCTTCTGGGACATTTCACGATCAACATGGAATGCTTATCTTGCGGAGGCTTTCGCTGATGAACTTATCAGGAAAAATCGTATCCTGCAAGGCCAACAGGAGGAAATCCAGTCGTACTTTATCCAGCGAATCGGCACGCTCAAAGCCATAGCCAGTTCTCGCGTTCCCAAAGATGGCGAGGACAGTACTGAATGCGAAGATAGAATCGTACAGAACGAGCTCAGGAAGCTCGCTCAAACTAGAAGGAGGGGAAGACAGAGGAAGGTAAGCTACTACGAGGTCTTTGTGCGATAATGACATTGAGTACATGAACAGCTGTACGATGTTCGCATGGAAATATGCCAGGCCAACGCAAGAAAAAGTCCATTTTACGCGACTATGGCTCGAGCTCTTAATGCAATGGGGCCAGACGGCGTGAGCGAAGACGAGACTGATGAGGAGAATAAGAAGCAGTGTCTTGTCAAAGCTGTTAAATGGCGTCATCCAAAATTCGTGACGAGGTTCAAACGGGTCGACTTGAAGAGGCAGTGAACTAACGAGTATGGCAACAGGGTGGGAGGCGGCGAACCCATGGTCCGTGTTTGCAGGAGCGACGCCCCATTCGGTGAGAGGTTGCCCATCATGAGTCTGGCAGAGAACTGGTACAATCCAGCTTGGATTCCCACCCTTATATTGGATTCAAAGGACAAATTGAACATTAAATTAGCAGATCCTTTTAGTGACGATGAGGCGTAGAAAAATTGTACGCAGTAGCTTGTAGCTATATGAAGCCTTTGCGACCTTAAACATGCATGCAATATGATGGGAGAATTTGAACTTGTGTGTTTAGTTTGATTTGAATGCTGTTGACCAAATAAATCGCACCTCATGACAGTGACTCGATTTGAGGTCCATTATGGTATGTCCCTCCACTTCAGCTTGAAGTCTTATTTTTTCTGGCGCTAACGCTGCAAATTTACCCTACAGTTTGAATCCTTTACTCCAAGGATGCTTTGACCTTCAAACTTCATTTGAGACCCTAGTGAGTCAGCGTCTTGCTTGGGTTTGAAGGTCCCGACTTGGACTAATGATGAACTGCTCCTAGAACGTCGCCACCAACGCCAAGGAGGGTTTAGAAATTTTTTATACTACCTCAGTGCAACCGCTTCACGATCGATGCATTGTATCTCCAATAGGCGCAGGCCAATATTGTGCACACTCCAGGTATTTATTTTCATTTTTGCATGTTTTTTATCATTATAATTTCATTATTAGGCCTCAAATTCTGCGCACATTAGGGCGACTATGGCTTAAGTAAGGCTCACGTATCAGTAGAGCCTCTTCGTTGAGCTATTAGTCGGCGGCGAATAATTGATGGATTAGTGTAACACACCCAAAAGGTATTTATCGTCATTCTACACCTTTGTCAATTAATTAATTTATTTTTTAGGCCCTATATTGTCGGAATAATAGGGCTCAAGCAATGCCCACGTATCTCTGCAACGTGACCGTCGAGCTATAACGTGGGCGCGACGTAGTTGACAGCAGAGAAGGCCGGGTATTCAAGTTGGGATATGCTTAAGGAAAAGGTACAAGCATTCGTGTTTGATTTTTTATAGGCTAATAATAAATTAACGTATTAGACCTCTTTTCGAAGCTCTTTCATTTACTCCTCTAGGTCGTCGCTGTGAATTTTCAAGACGCCGATACTCATTCTCGAAGGCTCGGTTGCCCAAGATATATTCCTGTATTCATATGTTGCTAGCTGCAGCTGCCAACTGAGCCATGATGTACATGTGTGCATAACATTTGGCAACGTTTAATATGGTGGCTATTGCTTAATTTATTGTGTTTTTTTTTCGTTTGGCGCCATTTGATATGGTGGTTGTCGCATGTCACAGTGAAGTCGCATTATTTGGCATCGATTACCACAGCCTCCTGCTTCTTTGCTCAACACCTTTTTCCTCCTCAACCATCATTACTGCTCCTCCTCCTCTTACTCAACCCTTCAGAAGCTGCAGATGTCATTGTCCTGGGATATAACCCACCTTAATACCTGGGCATCCAGCAAAGACTTCCCATTCTATTTTGGAGCATACAAGTTGCTTGGGAGGGTGGTTGTGCCAGCATTGGAGGAACTGCTGGCCCTAAAAGTGCTCAAAGGCGCCTTCAATGAGTATGAGTTCATCCTCTTGTGCGTCATTTTTCGTTTTTTCAATGTCGTGCGCACTAATTCGTCGACCTAGCGAGGACCACTTGGATTCGACTCCCCCGGGTCAAGACGGCTACGTCGTCGTTCTGGTCTTCGACCTCAGCTGTGTCCAGACGCACGAAATTTGTGTCTACCCAGCTTCGTGCAAGAGGGCGCTGGATGTCATCCCACCTGGGTTACCCAGGCGGTTTTCGGACGTGAGGGATGCAGTGCGAGTCCTGTGCATCACTTTTTTTTTCGCTCTTTTTACGCGCTGACTGCCCTCTTTCTTTTCCTTATTTAGACAATTCCCTTTTTTAGAAAGTAAGCCAAAAATACATTGATGTCTAAATTTGGTTTTTAGATAAGTTTCTATTTTTAGATGCATTTCCTTTTATAGACAATTCCCTTATTTGGAAAGTAAGCTATTTTTACATTGAAGTCTAAATTTAGTTTTAAGCACAGTTTCTATTTTTAGATTTATTTCCTTTTATAGACAATTTCCTTTTTTTAGAAGGTTATTCTAATTTTACTTCAACACCTAAATTTAGTTTTTGACAGTTAGTTCTATTTTTAGATCACAAGTTATTTTTAGTAACAGATGTCTCTTTTTGGAAATCTATTTACTAAATCAGGTAAATATACTTGATTGTACTCTAGTTCAGTCAAATCTTCAATAGATTAAATAAGTAAATAATTCATAGTTTATTCAAATCTAAACCGATTTAGATGATCAGACCCTTGAAAATTTGAGAAAAATCAGGGCTTTCTAATGATACCAAATGTGCCTGGTCATGTAACCAGGAAAGCCCTGATTTTTGCAATTTTTTTTGATACTAAAGTTATAAAAATTGGCCTTGTAATGGCTGAGATACAGAAACTGTGCAGGGTCACTATGACAGTGGGAGAATTTTTATTGTTTGCATTAGGAAGTGGTTTGGTCAATTTTGTAGTGTGTTTGTAATAATAAATTAAATGAATATGGTACAATGGGAAAATGTAATGGCATGGTGTTTCTAGCAGAGTTTAGAAAGGATAGAGCAGATGTAAAGAACACAGTGGTGTTAAGAACTGTTATATACTATGCATACCTCCAACCTTGATCTGATCTATTCCGACCTCCGGACTGGACTTAGACATGAAGATTAGTTTATGGACTCATTAGTACCTTATAGCCTCAAGTATATACTTATCAACTGTTTCAAACCTTAAGTAACTTCCATGTAGTGTACCCATCCCTGACACATATCTCAACCCTGATTCAACTTTAGGTATAAATACGTAGTCTATATTTGTTTGTACTTCAATTTGAATATTGTTCATTCATCAATCCACGCTTTACTTTTCTTATATGCGCTCGCTCTTTCTGACTCTATTTTGACTTCCTCAAAATTCAGGACAAGTTTAGGTCAACAAAGCACAACACATACGTTGAAGCCAAAGTCCCAATCCTATGTTGTAGTCTGGTATTTAGTCCAACCATCTGACTGTTCGCCGACATAGTCATGACGTGATTCCTCTCTGATCCATAACTAGTACAATACTTAACAAGAACCAAGCCTAGGGAGACTAACGTTCCGTCAGACAAATGGAACATTAGAATGGAAGGTGGACAGAACAGAGTTATGGAACAAAAAGAAGTTGGGCAGAGTTTTGGCCTCAGCTTTGAACTGTGCCATGCCTAACAATGTGCTCCAATTTTGAGAGAGACAGACAGCATGATACCCTAAGGCAGAACCTCGGACAATACAATATAGAGTGGAGGATTCTTGGATGCAAAAGATGTTCCAGTAGAATAACTAATATTCAAACTGACATTACTATGTGGACATATAATGAGAATCCAAAGAGGAATGAATGTGGATCCTACTGCAAGTCAAAACTATAAATACTAACTAGCATGTAGTACAATATGAATAAATTAAGCAGAGTCCAGAATGATAAAGTATACAAGTAGTATACTAGTATACAGCAGATGGAAAAGGCATAGCAGACATAAAGAGTACAGCAGAAATAGTCACTGGCAGATAGAAATCAGATGCTTACAAACTGTAATCTGCTAACCTGGTCATTGTGTCAGCTACTTCTATTATGTCCACCACTATACTAGCCCATCTTCAAATTTCCACACCAATACAGACTTGTACACATTCGATTTCCATCTGTCCGCTAGACACTATGTTTGCTGGTCACTATGTCTGCTGTACTCTTGTAAGGACAACCTTGAGCCAGGGTGCCAAGGACAAAGAGTCAGTCAGAGTGGCGGACTAGCAGAAAGATCCAAAGATTTATTTTATTAGGTAATCAACCAGCCTATGCTGCTGGCTTTATATATCATTTTGGTAAATCGTTCAAAGGTTATGATGCATCAAAATGGTAAGTTGACTATGTTGGTCAGTTTACCAACAAGGTGCATATCAAGTGGTCTACAACATCATTATCATATAAGGGTAAAAGACCTTATTTGTTTGGCAATTGACGCCATCAATTTAGATCACATGACTTTGAATTTGCCTCTATTGACATGGTTGTCACATATTCATGTGATTTTATAGCTTCAATGCAAACAAATATAAATATAGTGCCTCAGGGATACTGCTGTACTCCACAGATGCAAACAAAGGTATTATTTTCTAATATGGTCATGTTATGTCAGCTGCTTGACTTTGCAATGTATTTTGCCAAAGTCTCTAATTACATAATACTGGTTTAGCTTATATCTCAATGGGAAATATGTTTCATAATATCATTTATATCCCATAAATATCTATAAATAGACTTTCCTTTTATGAAAATAAATACCTATACACTGACAGAGCTTGTTTGTACTTTAGACATGTGGGAAATGGAGATAGAGGGACCATTCAAGTGGATTCAGGGTTGCCTTGATGGTTATGTCATCTTTTATTAGAGGTGCGAGAGAATCCGAGAACATTTTACATCAGTATGTTTTTTTGTGGACGTGATATAGGCTTATTTCTTAGGTAAGACATGCCCGAATTCTCTCACACCACTGATGAAAGATGTTGTAATCTGCTATACGACCCTGAATCCATCAAAATTGTGGCTGTACCTCCTTTCTTCATTGAGATATAAGCCAATACTTGATTTGGCAAATAGATTTCCAAAAAGAGACATCTGTTATTAAAAATAACTTGTGTTTTAAAAATAGAACTGATTGTCAAAACTAAATTTAGGTGTTGAAGTAAAATTAGAGTGACCTTCTAAAAAAAGGAAATTATCTATAAAAGGAAATAAATCTAAATAAGGGAATTGTCTATAAAAGGAAATGCATCTAAAAATAGAAACTTATCTAAAAACCAAATTTAGACATCAATGTATTTTTGGCTTACTTTCTAAAAAAGGGAATTGTCTAAATAAGGAAAATGTCTAAAAATAGTAGTATTCTAAAAATGGAAATTTCTATTAATGGATTTTGTTTTTTTTTTTTTTGTTTAAAAACAATATTTTTATACTCATTGAGCTGTATATGGCCTGATTATACATTGGACAGTGAAGTGCTATGTATAATCAGTGAGTTGCTATAAAGTTTTATCATATTCAATGATGTCTTAATGAAATACAAGTTGATAAATACATATGAAGTAGATCTTCATATATGCTGTGTAAATTGCAGTAGATCCTTCATATGCTTTGTAAGTTTCAATGAGGTCCTATGTATCATCAGTGAGTTCCAGTAGATCCATACATGGAATCTGTAATTGTAGTGAAGTCTTATATATGGTCAATAAGTTATACATTAATGAACCTCTGTGGACTCTTATATGTTACAAGTTCTTACATAGTAAAAGAACTTGTTTATTGGCCTGCGAAGCAGGCATTTTGGCTTCTAACAGAAACATTGGAAATTCTCCCACTGCTATAGTGATTTCTATATTTCAGCCAATACTGGGCCAATTTTTATGATTTTGGTATCAAAAAATTTGTAAAAATCAGGGCCTTTCTGGTCATGTAACCAGGAACATTTAATACCATTAGAAATCCCTGATTTTTCTCAACTTTTATTGCCCTTGATCATCTAAAATGGTCCAGATTTGAGCAGACTGTGAATTATTCACTGTATTTATCATTTAAAAGGTTGGAGCAAGGTAAGAACTTGTTTTTGCCATGCACAGCAATGGCCTCTGGCAAAGTAGTTAGTGAGTGGTAGTCAAATTCTGTATATGGCTAATTATGTAGCCAGCCAATGAATATATATAATTAAAATTTGGATTTTTTGGTTTATCACAGTATTGCTATGCTGTATAGCATGGACTTATACATTTTAGAATCTGGTTTTGAATCTTTTCTAGCTATTCTAGTAAGCCTGCAATAACCAAAATAATTTTTTGAAAAAAGGACCCCTGACACCCCTCATTAATAATATTGTCACATTCTTAAAACAAATTGTTAAACTTATAATTTCATTCATAAAAATTTTATATAATTTTCTATCTTTTTCAACATTTTTTCAATAATTTTTATTTTTTATAGCTGGCTGCTTTTATTTATTATTATTATTGTTCACCCCCCTCGAGGTACCTTTAAAACCCATAATTAAACCTCCTTCAAGGTACCTCAGGTCGGGCCACTGAAGTGTATGTACAGGGCATCTGCTGACAATCGAGGGACGGTACAAGCTCTTGCCCAGCAGCTTGATGAAGCTCAGGAAAGACCTTTCTGTTTAATTGTGTCCGAAATTTGTAACCCATTTTTGGGTGACCGTCTTGCATACCTAAGCAGGAATAGAGGGCTTGATAGAGCCCTCTATTCGTATGGTATAGTATCTATAGAGGCCATTATTAGCAATGTATGGCATGTCTCTATAGGTTCAATGAGTGATCCATAGAGGGCTCTATTTGACCTACAAATGTTGACGCATAAGTAGCCTTATAGATGGCTTTATTTACTATCTATAGTTGCCATCTATTTCCGTCTGAAATTCCCTCTATCAGGAAACAGAAAAAGGATACGTGCTTCTCACCAAAGGATACGGAGGCTATGGAGGTCACGTGGTGTCATCCGTAGGACTGATAGCTCCAGTATTCCAACATAGTCGTAGCGCCAGGTTATATAGCTCTACATATCGGTCTCTGTATCCTCCATAGAACTATATAGGTGTCATTTATTTGTCATGGTACAACCTACTCCTAGCGGTCTGTCATCAGGAAGAACATCAGTTGCTTACTTGCAAAATAAACCCAAGGACTATTAACTAAGTTGAAGCGGTCTCTTTCTCTAATATCTGCTTCAATACGCAGGGCAAGTATCTCATTGGCAGGTATTACATACATATTCGTCGTAGATAATTTTATGAAACTACAAACGTCAATAATAATGCTGCTGCTGTGAATTACTGCAGCGTCATCCCCCAACACAGCTCTCCTTCGTATGCCAGTCTGCCCTACCATACCTCTCTTTCACCTCCCTCAACCACCTCCTTCAACTCCCCTTCCCATACCGCGGATCTGCTGCTGATCGAGCATGGAGACGACTCGCAGCGGCAGCAGTGATGTTGCTGCTGCGTACCTCAGGTCGGGCCACTGAAGTGGTACATAGCAGCCGCCAGCAAACTTAGGTCTTCATCTTGGGAGTTGGACGACTGCGCAAGCTTGATAAAGAAATTAGTATTAGCAAGGTCAATTCAGGCATGAAATGAGCTACAACTTACAAGTCTAGTCTCCTGAACTGTTCGGTGAAACTCTTTGAAAAATGATGTTTCGAGCTCGCCACCAGCATGATTACTGGTCTTGTAACTCTTAAGAACCTTGTTCAAGCGTTCAAACAGAAAGGTCCAAAATTCATGCAGAGGTCCATAGTCTCGTATAGACTCTGGAGTGTGACAGGCATAGTGGTGGTTAGGGCGGATAACTGAAGGGCCATAGAGCTGTCCAAACATTAAGAAGTGATTCAGCGACTGAGGGGTCTGCATACCTTCACTAATTCCTGACAATATTCTCACAAGAGTCTATCTGCTGTTTGTATATCGTCTTCCTTGATCTGACGGCCAATGAGGATCTGTATTGCTCGACACAACTTTAGGAAATTCAGAGGATCTTCTGGGTGAAGATTTTATGGAGTTGCTGCATCCGCTGCTTCATCTTCAGCTGTTGTCTCAGCATTTCGCCGAGCGCGCTTTCAGGAGGTTGCTTTTGCTGGCTGGCCATATGCCTCATCGTTGTCATCTTCGATGGCACCTGCATCAAGTTTGTCGGTATCAGACTCAACTTCCATGGTCTATATCCCAATGATAAGACAAAATAAGATATTCTTGCGAGAATACTCACTGCAGCAGCAGCTCGAGTGGAAGGTTTGCGAGCACGAGAAGGTCTCGCCTCATGTCTTGCAGCAGCTTCCTCTGCAGCCTTGGCCTTCTTTGCTAGCTGCGCTTCAGCAATAGCAGAGATCCTCTGCTCCAAGACGAATTGACGGTCTTGGCCATGTAATCTTCCCATATTTGAGGAATCTGTATCTGTCGTATTACTAATGGCTTGTCAACTGAGGAATGAAATTACATACTGCAAGAGGAGCCACCACTGTGATGAAAACAAGCCACTGATCTGCTGTAAGTGAACCACCTGCTGGCTCTCCAATTAAACTGGGTAAGCGGCCTAGTTTGGCAGGCATACGGAGCTAGAAACACTCAATCAACATATCTTCATCTGAAGAGAAGTTGCAAATTTACATCAGCCAGGATAGCATGAAGGCGGCGCAGCTCTTTGGTCTTCCGGAGAATATTGAGTTGAGCCCAAATGTGGTAGAAGTGCGTTTTGACAATGCCTGATGGATCCGAGGGATTCAGGGAAGCTGCCAAACTAGTCAATGAATATAACATACCAAGGAACAAGTTGTGCATTGGGTCGATGACTATCATCCTGCACATATCAAAGTATGGTAGCCTGGCCAATTCAGACCAATGAGTGGCATAGTTCTTCACAAACTCAGCCTTGGCAGTCTTATTTGGTAGTGCACGCCAGCGTTCCTGCAGCTCCTGCTGTTCTGCATCCGTACACACCTGTATATGCTGGCCTCATGTATGAAAGTGGGTAGTTAGCCATCAAGCCTCATATATCCAGGTTGTAACTTCCTAGGCTGGCAGTTGCCCACCACTCATATATTATTGTGACGTACGTAGCCAGATAGAATGGTCCATATCTCAATAAAGAAAGGGTATGATGACATAATTTAAATGGTAAACGGGTCTAAAAATAGTTAGCTTTGATCTGAGGGTGTATTTCCTTTTTGGGAAAAATTCCCGTCTGCCAAATTGGTTTTAACGAAGCCTGATAATGATTTTGATGGGGCTATATCTTGCCAAATAAAGAAGGTACAGCCACGATTTAAATGGATTCAAGGTAAATGATGGCTTGGCATACCTTTTTGCCAAGAGCACAGCCACATCCGAGAACATTTTTAATCCAGCCTACTAGGTAATTTGGCTGGAAAGCAGATTTCAAATGTCATCAGATGTGGCTGTGCTCTTGGCAAAAGAGTATGCCAAGCCATAATTTACCCTGAATCCATTTAAATCGTGGCTGTACCTTCTTTATTTGGCAAGATATAGCCCCATCAAAATCATTATCAGGCTTCGTTAAAACCAATTTGGCAGACGGGAATTTTTCCCAAAAAGGAAATACACCCTCAGATCAAAGCTATCTATTTTTAGACCCATTTACCATTTAAATTACGTCATCATACCCTTTCCTTATTAAGATATAGAATTCCCAAGTAATATAACTAGCCAACAGACTTAGCAGAAAAATCACCAAGTCCAGCTTCTATTTTGGGAAGTACACCTTTGTTTGCATTTGTAGGAGGGAGGCTGTGACCCTGAGGTGCTATCTTTGTATTTGTTTACATTTGAGGCCATAAAATTACATAAATGTGAAATGAGCATGTAAATAGAGGCAAATTTAAAGTCACATGATTGAATTGATCCCATCAAAATCCAAACAAACATGTACCCTCGTATATAGAAAATAATATATGGGTGGTGGGCAACTACCAGCCTAGGAAGTTACAACCTGGATATATGAGGCTCGGTGGCTAACTACCCAGATTTCATGTATAATTCTAGCGTCTAAGGCTGGTGAATTGTAGTCGCAACGTTGAGATTGACAACAAGACTACCAAAAGGAGCCATGGGAGATATTTCATTATCTGGAAGATGATCAATATATTCTTGTAATTTTGCAGCTTGTTCGGGAAGATATATTTCTATCTAAAAGACTATTCAGCAAAAGGTTATATGGGGAAAAAAATTGAAATTACTCACTGCTTGTTTTTGCCAGAGAAAGACGTCGTCTAATAAATGTTGAAGCACATTGTAAGTGTCGTTGTTATCCATTAACTCTTTGGAAGTGCATAGAATATAGGACCCAGGATTAGGAAGTCTCTTGGCCCCCAATCTTTGGAGCTGAGATGGCGGAATATCCTGCGGTGCGTCCTCTCCCTGAAAATTTTAATTTTAACTTGCCAAATATGATTCATGCAATGAAAAACAAACCTGGGTGGAAAATCGATTATAAAAGGTAAAATGCAAGCACTCAAAAAGATGACGAAGGCCTTCTTTCAAAGTATCAACATTCTTCAAGTGATCTGGCCAAAGAATTTCAAGATTTGATACCAAGCCCATACACAGCTTTTCTGGCATTGTTGGAATAAGAAGAAGTAGTAGATCTCCATATTTGTCGTTTATCCTTAACACCTTACTGAATAAAGAATTTATAAACAGGATTGATAATCAAATTATAAATAATGTACTCTTCTAATATTGAAGGATTAATGCAAAGGAATCCGTTCCCAGATTCTCTTTTTCCAGTCTTAAGGAGATTCTTTATCTGTAGTCCTGTAAGAAATGACAATGTTCATAGAATATAGAAAAAACTCACCAGAGCCTCAAATTCTTCTAGACTTTGTATGAAAGGCGCTCTTTCTACTTTTCTTCTTTCATTGTCTGTAAATTTCACAATCTCCTCATGGTTGCCTTTAGGCCCAATGAAGTCCATGTTTTCCTTGAGTTTTGGATCAAAGTTGGTTTCGCAAGCAAAGTCCTACTCAGAACATGAAGAGGAAATGAATCTTCAAGCCCGTTATCAGGCTCCAAGCAGACTGCCCAGGTGATGTTATTTCTTTCTGAAGAAATAGAGCTATTCAAATTTTTAGATAAACGAAAGACCTTGAAGTTGTAAAACATAGAACATACAGTTTTCTTAATGTCCGTAAAAAGTGAGTACTGGCCTCAAGGTTGGAGAAAAGAATCCTCTGTGGAAGGTTGTAAGCCTGAATAAGGGTAGGGCTAAACAAAGAGGAGGAAGATAGTGGCCATCTTTTTCGCAAGAGGTTGACCACTGGAATAACATTCTGGATTACCAGCTTTCCAAGCACTTGATCTAGACTTATGTATGATGATTTTAATATCAATAGTCTCAGAAAAAAACGTACCTGGATTTGGGTCGAAGAGAATTGCACAAATAGAGTCAATATCCCTCTGTGAACTTTGAAAAAGTATCGTCTTTTCTGATGCTACAGCAACAAGCAAAAGAAAATAAATGGAACCTGTTCTTTTTCAGTGAGTAATTTTAACTTCCATGAGATCAAACTTACCAGCCTCTGCCAGCTTTGCAAAAGTTGTTCCGCCTCTTCTCCAATTCATATAGTGACGCGATGACCCTGTCGAGCTTAAATGTTTGGCCACGACATCCTGAGGCGTAAATTTTGGATTCATAGTAAGAATACTGTTTAATAAATTAGACTCAGAAATGTCTATAACTTGAAAGAGTTCTACACACTTTTTAAATTTTGCCTCAAATTGGATGAAGTTTATCATTGACACAAAACTGATTCCATACTCAAGACTTTCTGATCGATTGCACCTTTCAGCAAGGGCAGCAAGAGAGTCATTTTGAAATGTAGCCGCCTGACCAGCCCAACTTTCACCTCTGAAAAAGTCCTTGAATACAGACACCAACGAACCGGATATGACTTTTTCGACATTACTGTCACAGATTCTCTGCACAAAAGAAGTCCTTATCGCCACAGAGGAAGCCCCAGACAATGCAGATTCTCCTTGGATCCAAGTTTTTTTCACCTTGAGCGCCCGGCCACCTCGCCGCGGACACCTCTCTCTTGCTTTTGAAGCAGGAAGGCGAATTGTCAGGGAACCAGAAGGCGCACTAACAGCAGTACGAATGTGCCCATAACGTTGGTAAGAATTTGTCTCCGATTCTGAAGAACCTTTGTTAAGTTGTTCAAGTTAGTACATTGGAATGGTTAGATATACAATAGTACCAACTTGAAGGACCTTCACTTGAAAAGGCATGGTCAACTTGCTTCCCACATGACCGCTTTCTCTTCAAAGGTGGGATGCATATTTTTAAGATTGAGGACGCCTGTGTGCAGGGAGTTATAACCTGCAGCTGGCTGCTCGAACCAGACAATTCTGAATTATCGAGGTCCCCAGTCAGGGAAAAACTGCCCCCACTCAAGAAACTATCCACAAATTTGGTATTACCAGTATCTATTCATTAAAAAAATGAGTATTGGGGTCCAGCTTTAATCTAGAGATTATGGTACGCACCATTCACCAATACAACCCCCTTTTGGTTTTGATGAAGATTCATAATCTGGGAATACTAGTTAGAAATTATGTCACAAGAAGAAGCGTAATACCTCATGCTGAGTAGGCTCTGGCCTGGTACCCAATAAAGCATAGTGGCCAGCCTGGGACGGAGACGTGGGTGCACTGGAATGGATACCACTACCATTTGAGTTGGTTGAAGGATTAGAAATCAGAGGTACGTTGTTAGACTTTTCCCCTAGTCTGGCAATGTGGTTTGAGAGTGAGTTGGAGATTGAGGACATAAGATTGGGATTAGGGACATCCGGTTGGTTCTGGTAACAGTGAATAGCCAGGTTTAACACTTCAAGCTCTTCCTGAGTGAGCAAGAGCTGGATATGTGGAGATGACGTATCACTGGTGTCATCCCGCAACCCCTGATGCATGGTATTATGAACAGGGTACAAGTTTTTCGAATGTTGTGCAGCCAAGGCTGCACATTTCCCACGGTTGCTTTTGATGCATTCTTGACGCGGTGCACTTGTGACACGCAACTTTGCAGGCCATTACATTACAAGAAAGGCAGAAGCTGGAACAAAAAGTAAATAGCAGAAAAATGAAGTGGAGTGCAAGAAAGTAAAACTAAATGAACTTCAACAATGAACAACGACATAGTTTAGCCTTCAGGTCTTCCCAAGCTAAAATTAAACCAGAATCTGTATGGTTTCAGGCTTGAGACCAGCACGACGAAGAAGAGATATAGTATCCTACATCCTGAAAAGATCCAACTGCAGCTGCAGCTGCCGTACCTAAACCTACAATGTTATCTCATCAGCTTGAAGAAAGACGACCGGTTCTTATAAATTAAATCTCACCAGGAATCGATTTGTTTCCTCTCTACTAGCTTCTTACCCTCCGTCGGTCACCTTCAGATTGTAGTTCCAGGATCCCCTAATAAACGAAGTCGATAGGAAAAGCGTATTATAAAATGACGAGCAACATGCCTGCTTAATTCGTCGCCTCTCATCTCGGAATCCTTTTAGGGCAGCTTCTGCTTTATCTCTGCCAGCAGAGGCAAATCACTTCATCCCATTTATGTAGTCACCGCGTTCTCGACCCCAGCTTTGTGAACATCGGGGTTGCTGTCATCCACAGGGTGCTGTCGAGGTTCGAGAGATGGGGGTGGAGGTGGAGCCTAAGAGGTCGGTAAGTCGTACAAAACGTAGGATATGGATTAGCTGACTTGCCACTATTCATGCAGTTCCCTCATGCAGTTGAACCCACCTTCTGACCCATTGAAACCATCGCGAAGGCCAGAGAGGTACAGCGGGCAATGTTTCGCAGAGTGGGGATGCTCTTGGAAGCGAGAGGTGTGGAGGCTGAGAGGACGATGAGGTGGGATGTCCTAAGGTTCGGTAAGGGATATTTACGACAACAGAAAGACGTGAGACTCACCAAAACTTGTCTGCAGCCTTGTTATGCGACCCTGACCCCGATTTGTTCACGATTCACCTTGAAAGATGCATGGGCATTGTATGTGCAATTGAAGGCTTGCGAGGAGACGATGTTCGAAGTCTGCAACACCGCATAAGTCGTACGAAGGATCATAGACGTATCAAATGACTAACCAAGATCGTTCGCAGTTATATTTCGTAAACCCGTCATCCTATCAAACGTGATTCCTTCGCGAGTTGACGTTCGTAGCGCCTTGGGTAGTCTCGACGCTCAAAAGATGGAAATGGCGGTGAAGTGCTAGGACTTTCTAAGCCTTAAAGTTCATAAAATACGGATGAACTGACTTACCATGCTATCAGGCTGCTGTGTTTCGTGAATGAACATCGCCTCCGCAAGCACGAGTCACTGCACCACGAGCTGACGGTGCTCATGCTTCTTTGAAGGGGAGGAATCGACGAAGGAGTGGACTATTTACCAAGCTAGAGATAAAGGTAAGCACGCGATGCAAGAATGAGATCACAAATACTGACCTCATGACCCTGCAATAAGGTGCTGCAGGTATTGAACGTTGAACAGCTGGAGCCGCAGTCGAAGAACGAAGGTTCGAGGTCGAGGCCGAGCGGATGTTCGAAGCTCAAAGCCAGAGCTGTGGTAGGTGTAGGATGGGCACTTTGCCTGCGCTTCCCAGGTCTGGGAAGGTAAGCTGGGCGCATGGAGGTGTGCCTAGGTTTTTTGAGGAACTGACAACAAGGGCTTGCTTGCAGGATTGTTGTTCGCCTCCACAATTCATGAGGCAGACCAGATGAGCGTGCCAGGAGAACGTGCGTGCGTGCTGAACACGCAGCAGAGCGAGCTAGGAAGACGTCGTAAGATGCATAATTCATGGAATAGCACTTCAAGTTGAAAAACTCACCAGCTACTCCGAAGCTCTGTGCTGACCTCACTCCGCAAATCCCTCAACGAGCACCTCCGGATGATCCTCTCGACCTCAAAGTGCCTGCAGCGGTCACGATCAACAATTCGCAATTCGATTCGCGAAGACCACGGAGACGAGGATGGGTAGGTCATACACATGGCCATGTAGACTTGCTCTTGAGGAGCTGACGAGGACGAAGGCTTAGTTGCAGCCTTGTCATACGATCCGTTCGACGCAAGCGATATGTGAGGGGTGCTTGAGCCTCAGAGACGAGGACAAGAGCTGACAACGAACGATGGAACTGTCAGCTTTGTTCTTTCGAAACCGCCCCTCTGTTTTCCTAAACGCCACAGGATGCTAGGAAGATGGTCCGAACCATAGTAAGTACTCAAATTCTTGAAAAAAGGAGAAACCTACCAATTCGTCTAAACCCTGCAGCTAACCTTAGTATGCAGATCATCAACACTATCTTCAACTTTCCCCTTCCATATCAAATTCAAGGCGGAGACGACGAAGACGATGAACGGCAGGCAATGTTGGTGGGTCGAGCGAATAGCAGTTTGGTTCTGGGGCTCGGTAAGTCAAGATGATAACTTGGAGGGATAAGAAACCTTACTAGGGACTATTCGCAGCCTCATTATGCCCCTGTCTATCTCGAATCCGTGTTGGTGTGAAGCTCGTACGTTTGTCGCGGGCGTAGTGTATATGCAGGCAGGGGTGCTTTTGAGGGTTCAGCGAGCAGAGAGTTGGTCCTGGCTTTTGGCACTGGTAAGTCGTACAAATCACGGCAGACGTATAAACCGACTTACAAAGCTTACCCGCAGCCTTATCACCGTCGTCATTGACCGCAAATTCATCATGAGTCGACAATTGCGGCGCCGCAGTGCTGTCGGATTTCGAGAGATGACGGTGGAACCTTGGAGGTCGGTAAGTTGTATGCAGCCTAGGATACGAATTGATGAACTTACCTGCCTCCCTTGCAGCTCCATTATGCGATCTAATTTCCTTCCTACCCATCAGAACCGTCATGAAGGCCAGAGAGGTACGGCAAGTGCTGGGGCATGCGACTGTTGTCAGGGACACAAGTGGTGGAACGAGGGCTGCAAGGTTGATTATATGAGATGTCCTGAGACTCGGTAAGGGGTATTGACGATGATAGAAAGATACGAGACTCACAAAAATTTGTTTTCAGCCTTGTTACACGACCTCATCCATCACTCACTGACGATCCATCTTGAAAGGTGGTGTAGGTCGTTGACGGCACCGAAGGCTTGTAAATAGACAACGTTCTAGGTTTGCAACCCACTGTAAGTCCTACAAAACACCATAAACATATAAAACGACTTACCAGACACCTGTAGCAGCCAGTGTTATGTATGACCTGTAGCCTTTTTGCTAACCAAACTCATACAAGTATGGCGCTTTTTTGCTAAGGTGGCAAACTTGCCAACAGCATGTATGGCCCTCAAATATATGTGCCGGGGGTGCCGGGGGAGGGTATCTGATGGCTGTTGGGGGCGGGACAATGTAAACAGATGTCAACATTGCCTAAATGGTGCCCGGAAACTGTATTTCGGGTGCTGCTCGCTGTTGGGGGCGGGTTTGGGTGCGGAAAAAATATATTCAGGGTCCAATAATATTATCAAATGCACCCCCGCCCTTTGCGCACCCCTCGGGGGGCGGGAATGGGTGGATGGGCGGGGATGCTTACGGATGACGTTCAAATATTGGGCGGGGGCTGCTGTCAAACAGCTGTCAACATTGCCCGAAATGCTATTCCGGGCTGCCCGATGCAGTATTTCGGGTCGCGCTCGTCGTGCACTGCGAATCCCGACCCATAAAAAATTGCAGTAGAATACCCTGATTATTTCTGATTTAATGGTGCCCTTTGCGCGCCTTCCGGGGGGCGGGGATGGATGGATTGGCGCGGATGGGTTTGGATGACGTTCCAAAAATAACCCGCGCCAAACGAGCTATTTTTAGAAATTTGATGGGACCACTGTTGGGTTTTGTTCGTGCTTTGCTCCTCGCTCTCGTTAGAATTTTGTGTATATTAATACATCACAGCGAAAGACCACAGATTTTGACACGTGTGTAATTTGAGTGAAATGTGAAATTATACAAACATTATCTGACATTATACCTTAAATTCCACAGGCGAGTAATTTTTGAGAAGTTCGACGTTTCTCGTTCATTATGCCTGCATTTCAACGACGTTATTTGCTGCATTTTAGGGAACCGATGAGTAGAATCTGAGAATCGGGTGCCTGGTCTTTCGGGCCCGCCCGCCGCCCCCCTGTTGGGCTTCCTGATATCCGGATTGGCTGGGAATCCAGCTCATTTTTGATTTTTGGGTACTTATAAATTAAATGGCTTCAAAATACAGTCTGCCTGCGTCAAAAGATACAATATAGCTCGTTTTTGAGGGGGGGAAAGAGATATACGCAGTCACCGTGACTGATAAAAAAAAACCAGTTCGTGCACGACCACAACGATGAACGAACAACGAAACGCTTTCCGCACTATGCAGCCAACTCCTTTTGTCTTCCCAGACGAGACCAGCATTAGGCATCCGGCGATCGACCCCTCTCTTTGTGGTCAACCAGGCTCAGGCTCAACCCACAACCGTACCACTTCTGGAATGCGTGCAGCATCAGTTCAACCATCGGTCACCACGAATGCGGCAGGGATAAGAGGTGGACCCACATTAAACAAATCAACGGCGGCACTCGAGATCAATAGCTTGAAAGAGCGCGTCACCAGACTTGAAGAAGAAAACCGATCCCTTAAAGCCTCAATCAATGAGATTGAAAGCGAGGCAAGGAGGGAAAAAAACCGACTTTCGGATGAATTTATTAAGATTAAACAGCTTATCGAGACGATTCAACAGGCGCCAAGGGCCAGGTCGGACGAAATGGAAATCGACAGCGAATCCGACAGCCAAGAGAGGGTCCTTGATCCCGAAACTACCATGAAGCTCGAAAAAAGCGAGGCCGCTGCCAATAGCAACTCTCTGAAGGTCAGTATTTCGCCTTCATGTTGATTAAGGCTTACAGCTTTGCCGTGTATGCCAGGCGCTCCTTCGCCTGGTCTTCGCTCAGGCGATGGGATGTCCGAACAAGTTGACAGGCGATGTAATACCAGCCTATCCCACCAACGAGGAGGAGTGGCCGATGCTCAAAAGAGGCGGTGCTGAAGTAAAGGCACTGAGGTTTCGTTGGGATAAAGGATACGCAGACCATGTCAACTGGAAAGGAATACTTCGGATTATTGACGAGGTACAAACGAATGGGGCACAGTACTTACCAGCAGCAGCCCAAGCGATCGCCGACATATCAAACGAGGATCTTCAATCAAGAGTTATCTGGAAGTTCAACGAGCTTGTCAAGACAATTAAAAGCCAGAGTAAATCAAAGGAGCAAGTAGTCGTACCTGCAATCGTAATAAGCAGCAGCCCAGAGGCCGAAGGGGGCACAGGGGTTGTAGATGCGAACACTGCCGACCAGACAGCCACGGCGGTAGAACCCAAGCAACTTTCGGTGGCGATTAGGAACTCGCGTGCCAAAGGTGTAAGTTTTTAGTGCCTTGCATGAAATAAGGGGCATTGACGCACCACCTCTAGAAATTTGATGTTCGGCTGCAAAAACAGGATCAGCTGGATGAAAATCATGAGCTGCAGAGCAAGAAGTACGATGCTGCCATGGTATATACCCTCATGTCGGAAGACGAGGACTCCATGAAGGATGGCCAAGTTATCAAGACAGAGTATATATCCCGCCCACCTGTATACCGTTCCTCTGAGGTGCGTACTGTATATCTTTTAAAAGAACGAATGAACTTACTGTTCTTCAGCTGCAACAGTTTTATGATTCAATCGACAAACTCCCAGACCCTATGCCGTCGCGTAAGTACATCACACGGGTTGTCGGAATGCCAAAGGAAATCCCACCTGGTAATGCGAAGAAGCTTGAAAACCGAGCCCGGCGTTGGATGATATCTCCTGAATGGTTAGCAAAACCAGAGAACAAGCAATACGATGTTCCTGGGCGCATTGCTGAGAGCAGAGTAGCTTGGGGCGATGAAAAAGACCCAGAAGAAATTGAGGCGACGAATCAGAGAATCAAAGAAGAAAAGGCTGATATTAAGAGGCAGAAGATTGGCAGTGGTACGAAAGAAAAAGCTACAACGAGAAAAGGGAAAGGAAAAGAGAAGGCGGTATCCAAGCAACCCGCGGCGTCGTCGTCGTCATGGGTCGGAAGCCCCGATGACATGTATGAGTAAAAACTTCACATCGCCCTATTCGAAATCAAAATCATCGAGTTCCTCGGGCTCTGTTCCTGTCTAAAGGGAGTGCTTCAATAAATATTGTTACTAGTAGGAGAAAAAATGAATACGTGGTCGAATGAAATCAGGATCCAAATATCTCCTTGAACAGCCCGTGACTTTACCTGGGCTAATCCAAGAGGAGCCCTAATTCTATCCACAGGAATGATTTCTGGGGGATGAAATCGGTTGGCATGGGAGATTTGGATGCCAAGGGTCGAAGAGCTATGGCCGATGACACGATTACTGGACGGAATGAACATAGATGCTTACTATAGATCCCATGGCATGCGGGGTAATTGGTCGTCGCTGAGCATTCGACAGACCAGCGCACACACATGAGGAGGTTTATCAGTATTCGGAATTTGAACGACGTAATAGTTGATAATTTCAACGGCCTGGCGAACATCAGACTCGGCGGATTGAGAGATGAAGGCCAGACTATCTGCCTGGGTGCGTTTATTGTTTGTACAGCCATACCGTATTCCATCCTTGCGGATATAAGGGACTTCACGAGCGACATTCCCTGGAATAAATGAGAGTCCATGAGCCTCAGAAAACTGGGCAACGAGGTTGAGATCGGGCCATAGAAACTGAGAATACTCAAGAAGTAGACGGTAAGTTTGCCCAGTTGTATCGTGCTCTATGAGGTGGATAGGAAGCTTTCCAATCTTCTTCGGAAGCTTAACCTTGTCTACGGTTGTAAAGGAGTAAGACCATTGGATAGAGGTATAAGTTTCGTACCTGTATCCACTTCACTTCGGAATATGGCAATCTGGGTCATCATTGATCCTCGTTGCCGGCCTTCTGACTCGATAATGCTTTCAAGCATTGCGCGCTCTCGCTCGTGTGCATTTTCCGGGAGGGAAAGGAGCAACTCATATATGAGCTGGGTCTGAACCCAATTTCGAAGGAGTGTTACCTCCATCTGTCCCCCATCGTGTCCATTGTGCTTGACCTTTTCCATCATCCCATTGAAGCGTTCAAATGCGAACAGCCACCACCCATAAATAGGCCCGAATAAGCGAATCATTTCATAGAAATGGAGCGAAAGGTGATGGTTGATAACGAGAGGAACGCCAAGGGCCAAAAGCGCCCGGCAAAATTGAGCAAGGAACTCTTGACCCAGCCGTGCCTGACGAAGTGTAATCGTACGTGTCGATAACAGTCTGACACCTGCGCAAAGAAGTAGCACAGCGTCATAGAGTTTTCTTCGGTTCCGTGAATGTGAGGTGGTAATCTTCTCATTTCCGGACAATTGAGGTTCCGAGTCAGGGATGGTATTGTCTTGAGATCGCCATGCAAACCAAAGAAGAACGGGTGTAATTGTCAGCAACCGACGCCATTCATCGGCCTTCTTCAGCGACTGATTTTTGCCCAGCTTAAAATTTTATTAGTGAGGTGCCGAAGTAAAAAAAATGAACAACTCACGTTCTTTGGAAGTCGGGTGATATGACTCGGCCAACGAAATTCATTAATAAAGGTTTCAAATCGTTGCTTTCCGGAATTCTGCCCACCGCGTCCCAAAAACATGTGCGCAGCAAAGAGAACTAGGGTAAAAAAATGAGCGATCAGCCCAAGGAAGATATTATGCATGAAATCGAGAGCGGTTTTCGAGGATGGCTCCCAGTTTGGTATCATATTTATAACCGACCATCGGATGCCATGATCCTTCAAGATCTGGTTTTGACGTGGTGTGGTTGCATCGCGGGATATAAAAGCTTGTTTGAGAAGGAACCGATCGTTCTTTTTGTGGCAAGCTAGAGAATGTATTATTGTATAGGATCTTTTGACAAGCATTGATAGGACGTACCGTCTATATGAAATGCGTTGGATTTATTGAGATCAACCAGGATGAAGTCACAGTAAGGAGAAGGATTGAGGTCAGCTGAATGACCAGACGTCCCAGAGACTTTTCGCGCAGCAGGTGTATCGCAGTTATTGAACATGCAGTCGGCATATATCATTTGGCGTTCCTCTTCGCCATGGATATCGATCTCGACTCCTTAAGACTTAAATATAAGTATTAAAAAACTTGAACAATGAATCACGCACCAGATTTAAGTATTATAAACTCTTTTGAGACAGGCTCAAGAACGTGGTTGAGTTGTTGTGCATTTGGCTCTCCGGGTCCAGGCATTACACATGGCGCCATTACGTTGACTTGAAGAAAGCGTTGATCCCGCGGCAGATCATTGATTGAAACATAAACTGGTCCGGTAGAATGAGGTCGATTCGAAAGCAACTGGAACCTAGAGAGCCTGCTCAGCTAAAAGGAAATCGAAGGGGTTATATGCTCACCAATCAGTGTTCAAGGTCAGATGAAGGCCATAGCGATGGCTCGTTAACTTTTCCAGTTCACCGCCAGCCCGAGAAACATCACGGATTGATCCCAAGTTACCGACTTCACGAACTGTATTTGTGTAACATTGATCCCAGCCTGCACCATCGTGGATATCTCGCATGACAAAGTCCTCGTCATCGTTATGACCACCCTGATGACCGCGGCTGTCCCGAATCATCTTCGAAAATCCTGGGCGCATGAAAAAGCGGCGTAAAGTAGCAATCATTGAGGTATACGGATTGACCTTAAATGGCTGTCGTTTTCGGCGGCCTTTAGCATCGAACGACTCTTCAAAGAGAATACCTTCGCAGTCGTCCACTAGGCAAGCTGGAGAGTCGAGGTCGTGAACCTGGTTTGGGGTGTAGTGTTTCCAGCATTGCGGGCAAATGATATACTGGGTAATATATTGGTCTGCGTCGATGCCAAGACGTCGCTTCGCACTTTCGAGGGTCCGAACAGGTCGCGGGTAGGCAGGGAGGGCTCCGGCAGAAAGTAGGGCATCGAGTGTGCCATTGAGAATACCTGTGGCTCGTGAAATGGGTGTATGTGAGTAAACATTCGCGATAACGGCCAACAAATATGCGATCCGAACACAGGATTCCTCCAAGAATGCTCGGGGAACGACATCCGGCCGGTCTGCTTCATCGACGTCTGAGCCAGGCGTTTGTACATTGATTTCACCAATTTGCCTCCACTGAACATCACGAAACTGTCGGGGAATTTGGAGTTGAATTGGTGCAGGTGGTAGCGGGCGAACATTGGGTTGGTCACCTTGTAGACACCACAAATAAGCATCGAGAGCAGTATTTATGCTTGACTTACCCGGTCCTAGAGCGTCTCCCGCTGGGGCAGCTGTGGCTTCTCCTCGTCCAAGAACATCATCCCCACCACCATTTTCAGCCTCTGTAGGCATAGCATTACCCTCATTCCCGTCACGCTCAGTCCCTGCCCAACCGTCATCCACAATAAAGAATCCATAATCGTCGTAGTAGCCATCGCGTTCTTCAAATTCCTCTGGAAGTTGAAATTGATCGGCCGGCGGTACGGAACGCATAGCCCGCACAACAGATGACTGTTCGTTGATGTCCAGGTTGACAAGGGGCGATCGGACTTCTTCTACGTGTGGCATGACCTTCGTTGGAGCTCTGGAGGTCGTAAAGTTGGTCAGCCTTGATAGCATAGCAATCAAAACATAAACTCACTGTTGTTCTGGATCTCCGTATCGCTTTTTATGCTTCTTTATCACATCATTCGTTTGGTACTCAAACCCTAATGGATTCTCGATGCATTTGAGGCATCTGCATTGGTGGTAGGATGTTGAGGGCATGGGTGGTCAGCGTTTATGTGAGACGATGATGGAAGGGAGAGAGAAAGAACGGTGAAGGGACTTGGACATTCTGTCGAACAGGAATTGGAAAAGCGCATATATTTCGAGAGAGCCTAGATTCCACAACATTACGACGAAAGAGAAATGTGAGCGTGGATAATGTGAGTGTAATGTAGTGTAATGTCAAATTATCTCAGATTTTGCCACGGTCAGAATGTTTGATCTTTCGCTGTGCATAGTTACAATCCCATTTAAACTAGGATTCTATGGATATAAATTTTGTAGCGAAATTCGCACAGGAAGAGATGGATGCACCGTCATCCTTCCAGATGACCTTTCAACCACCTTCCTTATTTGGATGTACCGCTTCAAATTGATAGATAAATGTTTCAAAAATTGTATTAAACCATTATAATCGTACATATACCTTTGCTACACTACATTGTAATACATCGACTTCGGGGCTAACCCATCCCGCTCGTATCCGGCCCTCCATCCCACTTCCCTACTCCCGCGGCGCATTCGTTCGTGGCGAAAACGGCATGCTGAACGACCGTCTGTGGTGTTGTGATTGCCTGTATCCCGAAGGCTGCGACACAGAGGAGTGGGGTTGCCTGGAGGGCGGCAGTGGATGGGCTGTGGGGGCGAGCGGCTAGGTAGTAAAGGGAAGATGGGGTGGGAGACGGCGCCGAGTCGCGTTGGAAGGAGCGGTAGAGCGGCGGCGGGGGGATAATTTGGGCGAGCGGCATCGAGTTGAAGGAACATTCGTCGAGTGTGTGCAGGGACGAGGAATCGATGTTCGTAACAAGGAATCGATACGAACATCGATTCCTCGATCCGCGCAGCCATGATGTACCCCAAACGCAAGACCAAGGAGCGGCACAAAGTTGTGCTGCTCCTGCCCGACATCATGCACCCACCCCACGACGCCCAACGCCCAACTGTGCCAGCACCGCATGTCCCTCATGCGGAAAGTGCTGGTCGTGCTGTGAGAGCGGCGGCGGCTGCCTCCTACTGGTTCGGCGGCTGTTGGTTCACAGCGAGGCGAGAGCGCGGAAGGGAGGCCGAGGTGGGGGTAGGATGAGCGCGAGCAGCACAACTAGGTGTGTGCTCAGCCTGCTCGCTTCGTCCCCTGCAGGTCCCAGCGCCAGCCTAGCTGCTGGCACCACTCGACGATATGAGCAGCGGCGACGTCGTGGTGCGAGTCGTCGTCGTCGTCAGGTCCTGGGGCGAGATGGGCACTGCCGATGAGCAGTCCAGAACGGCGCTGTGCGGTGGGGTTGGGCTAAGATGGAGGGGCTAGGTGAGTGGTGAGGAACGAAGGAACTGCGAGACGAATCGTGTCGACTCGCTCGTGACGCACCTTGCGGGACAGCTTCCCTTTCCTTTCCCTTCCCAGCTAATCCCATCCACAGTTCGACGTCACCATGCATCCTTGAGGTTGAAGGACAGGAGCGAGTTGCAGAGGGGAGCGGATGTCGTTTGGGGTGGTTCGCGCAGGCTCGTCTTCGTGGTGTCGGCGGCCTACACTGCATTTCGGAGGGGAGAGGTGCAAGGCGAGGGAAACAGGGTTGCTGGAGAGTGGAGAGCCCTCCAGTGCGGCCAGTGGTATCCCCGGGCTCGAAGATTCACTGCTGGCTGGGGACTGGGGTTGGAGGTGTGGGTGGAAAGTCAAAATTCATCGTTCGAAATGTCGTTCGAGCGGAGTTTAAATTCGTCGGACTGACAATTTCCGTCGCGATCTCGTCGTCGTCATCGACATTGGTGGGTGCAACAGTAGGTATTTAGGTGTTAATTTGGGTCTAGTACATAGTATATACATGAATTACATTGTAATATAATCAAAATAGACTACTTGGAGCACGTTTCTGGAATTTTCTCGCAAGACTAAGTGTATTAAATAGTTGACAATCTCAAACGAGGTGATTTCGGGTCGACGAAACATTAAATCTCTACGATGAGTCCAAAAAATTAGACAGGACTTCAAAGAAATGCATAAACACCATATTTAATCTATTCAGAATAGTTCTGCAACGGTTCACAATGAAGGAAGATGGTCAGTATCTGGTATTGCTCGCACTAGCTAATCCAGATTGATTTCATGTCTTTTCATGTCTATTCGTATAGGAACAGGACTGTGGTTCTGTTAGCATCAGTATGTGCCCGGTAACCTCATTATTTTATTAGAAATATGTTGTTACATTTATTCCAGAGACTTTTAAGTGCCAAAATATCACTGTAGGTATGGTAAATTCGCAATAGGTAGACTTGAAGAGCCGTGAATCACCACGAGATCAAGTGGTCTTCAGGTCTTCAACAATTGGATAACTGTATTCTCATCGGATGTATGTTAATTTACATTTAGTAGTAATTAAAATACATCCCGACACACATAATAACTTCGGAACCTTGTTTTACTACCTTCCGAGACGTTTATGGCGACGACGACGTTTTCCGTGAAGTCGCCAGGCCGATGCTCCAACCAATCAATCACGTCGCTTTCCGAAAGCGGTGATGAAAGCATCAACAGCCATCAAAGGCTGCAAATCTTCAACCTCAACCATCACCACCGTCCTCTCCTCGTTCGTCCGCTTGCCAAAGACTCCCGGAAACCTCAGGTGAGTGTCTTTTATTGCTAATTCGTACTTTTTTCACTAATCTATCCTTTTTCCACGACATTCTAGGCCTCCCGCGACTCGAAACACTGGACATCGATGTCGTGAGCCCCCCCTCCAACCCGAGGGCCGTGGGCCGATATCTGGACGGTAGAGTGCATTAGCGGGGTTACGGAAGCGAAGGGGAGACCCATGGAGTGGGAGACCCACCTGGTGCGTCACGAAACGAGTTCAGCAACTCGTTTCGCTTCAATCCTTCTCCACTTCACTACCTCTTGCTAACACACCACCCCAAGCACCCTCGAACCTGTCACCTCGCCCCCTTATTCACCTCCTCCTCACCCACGTCATCGCGCTAGGAGACCACCGCCTCCCCACATCGTCCCATGCCCGCCTTCGCCACCAACTCCCAACTCGGAGCAACACCACATCGTCACGCCGACGCGCCAGCGCTCCGCCCCACCTGCACTACGTCGACCCACGACACCTTTTTTCAACCAGGAACAACAGCGCTGCCGTCGCCACGTCACGATGGCTGGCTACAACCCCACTCCCTCTGCTTCGGTCAGAAGTCGGCCAGCCCAACACGATGACCACCACTACAGGGCACCATCCGCCTTACCCCTTGCAGAACGAGCAGCATCGTCGTGCTGCTCGTTTCTTTGGGACATAGCGAGGGTACCAGCACCGGCGCCAGCATCTCCCCTGCTGCAGCTGTGCTGCGAAGGCGGAAACCCGGGAGCACGAGCCAACGAGAGTCGCGGAAACGCTGCTCTCGTTGCTGGGTTGCAGCAGCAGCAGCTTCGTCGGCTGCTGTGCAGCGGTGCCTGGGGTACACCAACCCCTTCCACGATGTTGACCAGCAGTGCCCGCGTACCGGAAGCTTCATATGGGCACGGGTCGGATGACGTTGTTGATGGGTGCACAGCATTGTCGTGCTGCCGCATCTTGCTCATCCATCCCCATCCTCTGCGACCTACCCATCCTCCACCGTTCGTCCTCTGCCATCCCTCACGCTGCTCCACACTTCTGTATTGAGACCATCGGTGTGTAGGCATGATAGCGACACCTGCGGCAGTTCGACATCGCATTTCGGCTACGAGCGAATGCGCCGCGGGAGCAGGGAGGTGGTTATGGTGGTAGTCTCGTATAGACGGCGGGGTGTGAGCAGGAGGGGTTACCTCCGAAATCGTTTAGCTTCGACCTAGTACATGTAGTGCAGTAAATATTCATGTATTGTTAGAATTTAATAACAACTACATGTCTCTTGAGGTGTCGTACTCTAAATAAGGAAGGTGGTTAAGAGGGTCATCCAGAAGGTCAACGATGCATCCACCCTTTCCAGTGCGAATTTTGCAATAAAAATTACACCATTAGAATCTAGGTTTAAAGGGGATTACGACTAGGGACTTGTCTACACAAAATTCCAACGAGAACGATGCAGAAAGCGCGAAACGAATTCCAGAACCAGCGGTGTGATCCCATCAAATTATCTAAAAATAGCTCGTTTGGCGCGGGTTATTTTTGGAACGTCATCCAAACCCACCCGCGCCAATCCACCCATCCCCGCCCCCCGGAAGGCGCGCAAGGGGTACCATTAAATCAGGAATATTCATAGCATTCTATTGCAATTTTTTCCGCGTCGGGATTCGCAGTGCACGACGAGCGCGACCCGAAATACTGCATCGGGCAGCCTGGAATAGCATTTCGGGCAATGTTGACAGCTGTTTGACAGCAGCCCCCGCCCAATATTTGAACGTCATCCGTAAGCATCCCCGCCCATCCACCCATTCCCGCCCCCCGAGGGGTGCGCAAAGGGCGGGGGTGCATTTGATAATATTATTGGACCCTGAATATATTTTTTCCGCGCCCAAACCCGCCCCCAACAGCGAGCAGCACCCGAAATACAGTTTCCGGGCACCATTTAGGCAATGTTGACATCTGTTTACATTGTCCCGCCCCCAACAGCCATCAGATACCCTCCCCCGGCACCCCCGGCACATATATTTGAGGGCCATACATGCTGTTGGCAAGTTTGCCACCTTAGCAAAAAAGCACCATACTTGTATGAGTTTGGTTAGCAAAAAGGCTACACATCATATATAATTATAGCTGCTAAGGCTGTACCAGAGACTTTCGTAGCACATGAACCACGCCATCCGTACCGAGTGTGAATCCTTTGTGAGGTGATGCTTGGGGCACCACTGGTGCTGTCGACTCTCCGAGAGATGACGGTGGACATCCTATGTCTCTATGAGTCAATGTATTGTAGCACAATGAAAACCTCACGTACCTGATTATCTGGCAGCTCTATTATGCGAACAACCATTGCCTCCGCAATCTGCGAGTAGTCCCATTGCGAGCTTGCGGTGTTCATGCTTCAATGATAAGGGAAAGGGAAGGAATCGATGCAGGGTGGGCGAATCACAAAGCTAGACATTGAGTTGAGCACGAGCTGTAACGAGCTGTAAGAATGAGATAATAAGACACTGACCTTATCAAACTCCAGACCCACAGGATGCGATGTTGCGAGCAACGAATAGATGGACGAGCGTTAACGGGATGGAGGATCAGAGATGCACCTCTTTGGTGTCACAAAAGTTGTATCGTTGTTCGAGGCTTGTGTGAAGTTGCTACGGCACCATAAGAGTGTGAGGCTTTGCTGGGGCCTGAGGTTACAATAGTGGTAGAGCCCTTGATAGTAAATGCGATTTTATGAAGCTGAAATAGATGTCAGCAAGGATTGAACACCAGTCAGATCTTCTGTAACTCACCTTGCCCAAAACCAATCGAACAGGCTTGACCGTCTTCTCCAACTCTTTGATCTCGTCTTCGGACATATCCAAGCGCTCATCCGGAACTTCCTCCAAGTCATCGTCTTCAATTGTATTCAACCTCGTCTGACTCGACGTCCTCCAAATACCCGGGAAGATCAAACATGGCCTGCCTTCCCTTTTACTGAACGAAGCACAAGGAGCAGCAGGGCTAGCTATACCGTACGCCAAATAACGTGTATTATTAGAAATGTTTGAACAGATTTTGCGATAACGTACCTTGCTGCAGTTGACCATGTTGTCATCGAGCTCCAAGGCCATGTTGGATAGCAGAGATCGTTGGGGTGGTTAACCCCGACAGAAGATTTGAGGTCTTTACCTTCACCCAGGTTGTCCATGTGGAGTCCATCTGGAAGTCCGTGGTCAGGTGGAGTCCATGTGGAATAATTCCACACTTTTAGTTGGCTGGTGCACCAGCCAAATGTCGTCGGAATTCCACACGGAAATCACATGGACTCCACATGGAGTGAACATGGAAGACCAAAGTCCACATGGATTCCACTATGGAGGTTAATATTTTGTTAATTTAATACAATTTACTTTGAAATTCCACATGGAGTCCACGTGGAAACACATTCCATGTGGACTCCATGTGGAATTTCAAGCAAATTGTATGTTAATTACATTAAATTCATTATATTTGTTGAAATTTTAGTGAAATCCAGGTGGAATCCATGTGGAAATACTTAATTTAATTTTATGTCATTTTATTTAATTTATTAGAGGGCTAAAAAAATGTTGCAACACCGGGAATTGAACTGAGGGCTTGAGGTAGGCTAATACTGCATTGTTAACCACTAGACCACAAAGGCATTGTATCTGTATGACATTTTGTTTTCTATATACTCACGCACGCTTCGACATGGGAAAGCATTTCGGCATTCCCAGCACGTCCGCATTTCGTTGCCACGTCACCCATTCCCTCCACTTTTACCACCACCATTCTTCCCCCTCGTCCCCCTCGTCTTGCCCGATGCGCACCACACGTTCCACGGGACCCCCTTTGTCCCCTCCCCCCGTCTTGGCCCTGACACGTCGCAAACGGCAGGAGTCGAATCCCGCCCCACCCCCCAGCAAACGGACACGCCAGACACGTGGCGACGATGAGGACGCAGAGGACGACGAATACAGCGAGTACAACGATCTAGAGGACCGTGCAAAGGACAAGCAAGCCCAGAAGGGGACGAAAACGACTCGAGGAGGGAAAGGAGGAGCTAGGGGCGGAGCCAGCGGGCGAGGGAGGGGTGGCACGAGAGGGACCGGCGGGCAGAAAGGTGGGGCAAAAAGGTGAGTCGCCACGTCATCGACTTCCCGCCCCTCGTTAACCCGCTTGAAATAGGATGACCACCGCTCAGAGGATTAGGGAAGACGCCGCCGCCATCGATCCCGACGACGAGGACCAAACAAAGTACGTCCGCCGTCCGCAGGCGTTTTTTTTTTTTCTTTTCTCTTTTCATTTACTAATTATTCTATTTCTACTTCTATTTACAGAACGGAGCGCGTGCTCGAAGCCAGCGGCATCGACGTCGCCCCCCCACCTTGTCGCATCAATCGACCCGCCAGCGCCGGACCCGTTCGCGCTGATTCCACCGCCGAATCCGTTCGCGCTGGGTCTACCGCCAGATCCGTTCGCGCTGGATCCACCGCCCTTGCCACGTCATCAGGACGACACCGCCGCGACGACAACGAAGGCAGTCCTGACGACGAATACGCACAGGCCGGGCGCGGATACAACGACAGCGCCGCCGCGGGAAGCCCCTCGTCGGGCTGGCATGCGCAAAACTCGGGCGCGGACGACGAGGGTTACGCCGAGCGGCCCCTACGGACACGACAAGCCCACGACGACGACGACGTGGCCAAGTGGGTCGACGAAGGAAGCCACCACGACACCGAGCAGCCCGTGCGACGAGAAAACGCCAGCGACAGTGGTGCGGGAAGCCGGCAGCACCCACAACGACCCCATGACCACTACGAAACCCCACAGCGCCGGGATTTGGACGATGAGGGCGCTGCGGGAAGGCCCAAACGCACCCAACGACCCCACCATGACGAGGCCGCCCCACCGGCTAACACAGGCGACAACGAAACCGCCGCGGGAGGCCGCCAACGCGCCCAACGGGCTAGGGTGCACGAAGAGGCCCCGCACGCTGACGAAAGCGACGACGAGACCGCCGCGGGAGCCCGTCAACGCACAGCACGGACCCGGGTGCACACCAAAGCCCCACACGCTGACGAAAACGACGACGAGACCACCGCGGGAGCCTGCCAACGCACAGCACGAACCCAGGTGCACGATGCGGCTGACGAGTCCGATGACGAGACCGCCGCAGGAGGCGAACATCGCACAACACGGACCCGGGTGCACACCAAGCCCCTGCCTGCTGACGAAACAGACGACGAGGGTGCTGCGGGAGCTGGTGAACGTGCACGACAAGCTCCAGGCAAACAGCGTGCCCACGCTGTTCCATCACGCGCGACCAATGAAGGTTTTTATTATTATTATTATTATTTATTCGTAGATTATCTAAGTAGATTTGTAGATGTCACAATGTCTAGTCCTCCACGTTCCAAGCCAATTCCTAAGATGCCCAGTCCAGTGAAGTGGATTCCAGTGCAGGGTTCATCGCGCTCGTCTGGGGGGATTCTTCGGGGTAAAGCGCTTGGTGCTGCAAGTAACATCGCTGATGGCCCTGCATGGGATGAGTTGGATGTCCAGTCCTATGTGCGGTCTGTCAAGGGCAAAATCTATATCTACCTTTCTGAGAAGAACCCAGCGGAAGTAGATCTCAAAGGCGGCCTCAAAGCCTTGTATGTAATGCAAGTTAGTGATATCAGCAAGGTTGTCACCATTCAAGATGCTGTTTCAGTAGCTAGCAAAAACTATGCTCCCATACAATGTAAGATTTCTATTTTTGATTTTGAGTAATTTTTAATATAATCTGATTGCTAGGGCCTACCGTTCACATTTTCTTTCTCGACGATGATGATTGGCTAGCATTTGGCAGATATGAAGCTATTCTTTTACGCAAACCTGAGGACTCGGACTTTATTGACTGGTCGTCGCAAAATAACAAAATGGTAATCAATATTCTTGCGGTATGTATTTGTTAGATATTATTGAGTTCAAACTCAAGAAGCAATTTCAGACAACTTTTGATCCAAGCGGTGGACCTTTATTAGGTCCTCTTGGACGACTTGGTTCTATTTCTGCGTCATCTTCTCATCGAGGGTCTATTGCAGGAGGTTCAGTCGGTGTCCGCTCTGAATCTCCTCTTCGCCATGATTTTACTGCGAGTTCTTCGAATGATGTTGAGCCCTGGCTTACCCCTTCTGGTATCCCAACACTGCGTTTTCGGAATCGTTTGGCAGAGGAATTTGGAGTTAATACCTACTACATGGATCGTGCCAAGAAAGGGATACATTTTTACTGGGGTCGATATGTTGAATGCAAGGCTGCTATGGCCAAAGCAAAATCCATCAACAAGGCTGGGAATTGGCCTATCGACATCCCACCATATCGCAAAGAACATGTCATTGAAATCTTTATCGGGTCATCTGCCTGGTACAACAACTACGACGAAACCTTTTCAATTATTGAAGCAAACTTTCCTGATCTAGTCAATTGGTTATCGGATGAGAATGACGCCCGAGACAATGCGAAGGAAATTTGGGGGATCAAGAAGGATGACTATACCTTCCTTGACTTGAAGGATTTCATCAAAAATGAAGGTACATTGTATGAAGACGCTCCCGCACCTGCTCAGAACCCGGTTATTGGACGCTACAAGCAACAAAATCAACAAGATCGCAGAAAGTAGGTATTACAATATATTAGTTTTTTTTTTTCTACATGCCATCACAAATCATAAAAAAAATACTGATCTATCACATTCTTGTACTTGTAGTTTGGCTGTGTCCCTTTCGATATTCTTGGTTGCTATTCTTGTGCTATATCTTGTGCTCTGGAGTCAATCTATGACATATGCTCTTATATTTGCATTTGCTTTGCATGGTACTTCTGCTCAGTTTTCACTGGTGCACATCATTCTTGGATCAGTTGTTTTAATGCCATGTGTTGAAGCAGCTCCAACAATGCAAGCATTCCCCGATATGCCCTTTATGGATTTTAGCAACTACGTTCAAGAAACATTCAATCCTAATGTTTCGCTGGCTACTGTCTTGATGGTTCTGTTTTCAATGACTGAAAATCCAGAACTCCTCAATTTACATGGTCGACAACAATTTTCACTCTTCGATGATGAACATGCAACCACTGTATCAGGTTGGATGCGCTGTCTATCCCGTGGGATCATGCACCGTTTAGGATCCAATACCAAGAGTCTCTTCCGCAATAGTGAATTCCCACCAAGTCAAACCTACCAGATTACAAGGCTTACCGCAAAGCTCGAGTCATTGGCTACATTGCTTCAACTGAAGCCATATATGGAAAATCGCAAGCTCAAAGGAAAAATTCACCCAATATCCTATGATGCTATCAAAGCTGTTATTACAATTTGTCCAAACACTGTTCACTGTACAAACAGTAACTGTGAACGGCGAGCTTTGCAACAATCAAGCACCCCAAGAGATATTCCTTTGGTAAAATTAATCAAAGATAACATCATTTATGAAGATGTTCCAGTCTTAATGGCAAAATGTGATGAATGCAAAGCAACATATTATGCGGATCATGAAAGGTTCCGAAATGATCAAGGCATATGGAACACTACATATTTGAATTCTGCAAGATATCTCAAAATTGGTCGTAGTACTTGGGTGGATAGAAAGTTTTCACACTCGGTTATCAGTGGAATGTATAATTTCCATGCTTCAGCATCTGCTTTCACTCAATTCTGGAATGACTGCAACCCCACTATGAATTCCAAACCTGCAGTTACAAGGCGTTTAATTTGGCAGGCCTTTATGCATGAATCAATTCGGACTATTGCAACCAGCAAAAACATGCATTTGGAATTACCAGAACAGCTGTCAATTAAAGAGGTTGCAACTCAAGCATTCCAAGTTCTAGGAAATGATGGAGTGTTAGAAGCTGCCCAAAGTCATTCATGTTCCGAATGTACTCAGCCTTATAAATCTGTTGCGGAATTTATGGGAAATGATGATCCTGCAGCTGTGCTTGGTGCTGATGACAATAATGCTGTACCTGTATTGGTTGGTGAAAATGCAGAACAATCTGCACAGGAAACAGTCCAGGCAAGGGCAGCTGCACGGACAAGGGCAATCAATTTGAATGCAGAAGACAATACAGACAACGACCAGATGGATATTGATTACGATGATGTTACAATGGCTATTGTTGATGGACTTGTCATGACACCAACGGTATGTTTTACTACATGATAAAAACTGCATAAAGTTGATTTTTTTACCATTAGCACTGTGCATTTCAGGGGTGTACCCAAGATTTAAAAAATGCTCGGGGTGGGGCTTTTTGTGCTCAACATGAAGACGAGTATGGAGATCAATGCCGTATTTGTAGCTGTCAAAGAACCAAAGTCACAAATACTCAAGCTTGCCAGCAACACCAGCCTGAATGGAGAAAATATAAGCTTGATCATAGCCGATCAGCTTTAAATGGTGTACGGCGAATGCTGCAACGGCCTGATGAAACAAATGCTTGGCAACCTGGTCTCAGGAGGACTTTTCAACCTCATGATCATGATGAAGATGTTGAAATACCAAGAAATAACTATTTTGGTCCAGGGAAGTTTTACTGTGTTGAAACCATTACCAAGCCTTGTGGAGTAGTTGTTGCATGGACCAAATTTGATAAATCAGAATCTCCAACCAAAATTCTCAATTGGCTTGCCACGGTTTATCCCACAGAAGCATCGCGGCCAACCTATATTTGCATCGACAAAGGTTGCCGAGTGCTCAGAACTGCTATAGCCAATGGAACCTGGGAGCTCTGGAAAATGACATCACGATTTATTGTTGATTCATACCACTACCTCAATCACCGCACAACCGACTATCTCTGCCGCAAGTGGTGTAATCCAGCTCCTATGAATGGATCTGCACCAAACCTTGTGATTGTTGATCTGGATAAAAACGGTGATGAATATCTTAAACGTGCATTCAACACACAGGCATGTGAACAATTGAATGCTTGGTTGGGAGGGTTTGATTCAATTGTCAAACGAATGAAGTCTGGAAACTTCAACTGGTTTTTGCACTCAATGCTTTTTTACCACACCAATCAAGTCATTCAAAAGCAACAACAAAAGGCTACAATGCAGCAAATGGAAGTCAATGATGATGATGAAGGTGAAGAAGTTGAGGAAAACACACCTATTATGCACTGGGATAATGAAGATTGAATATATGAATAAAAAGTGTAATTTTTGTTTATTATTTATTGAATTTTGTAATAGTAAAATTGGTTTTGATAACAATTATTTAGCCAACAACTTCTAATGTGGCTGTTAAGTAAGGTCCACACAGAGTCCATGTGGATACTCCACATGGACTCCATGTAAATTCCACATGGGTACACCACATGGAATCCATGTAAATTCCACATGGAACAACACATACTTCATTCCAGTATGTTTTGTATTTTGCAGAATCCATATGGAGTCCATATGGAGTCCAGGTGCCAGCAGATGGAGTCCACATGGACTCCATCCTTGCAAAATGGGGTGTTGGATATTTTTGTGCTTTCCATGTGGAGTCCATATGGACTCCATGTCATCCACCTGGAGTATATAGAGTCCATGTGGACAACCTGGGTGGAGGTAAAGTACAGGAAGATTTGAAAGTCGGCTTGACCTGTACAGAAACCAGTAAGTACATGATTCAAGTTATTCCCGAAATGGAGTTCATACCTTAGAAGGACTAGAGATCCTGCTTTCGGTTCAATGTGGAGATCAACAGATCTTATTACTTGACTAGGATGAGCGTGGGATTGCGCTACTCTCCAACAAGAACGATCATCGCGTCACCAGTTCACCATCCAGTAAATTGTGTTCTGCTCATTCAAACTTTTATCATGCGTGGTATGTTGTGACAGTAGTTTGAAAACCTGATAACTCAACAATTTTGTATAGTTCCCGTTGAAATCTTTACAACTATAATCGAAATATACAGATCTGAGCATCCAGATGAAGCACACATTTACTCGCTTCGCCTCGTCCACCCTGCCGTCCTTACCATGATAAAACACGACATTCCCATTTCCATAAATACCGTGGAGGGTTTGAAGCGCATCTACCAAATTATCTCCACCTATGACAGCGTCATCACGAGGCAATTTGGGAATACCTTTGCAGGCATCCGATTTATTGAGACTGGGATTCCTTTTGAGAAGGAGGACCGTCAGACCCTCAAATCTGTGTTTATGTTGCTGAACGTTTATCAGCTGAACATCGTGTGCAACGACAAATTTCGATCAGATTCCAGTTTCATGAAAGCCCTATCTAAATTTGCCCCCGCTCTCCCAAAATTACGCATTCTGAGAATCAAATATAAGTGGTGGATTGAACAGGTAGGGTACAGCAATACTCATAATTTATGTTTTCTTACTATTCTTTTTTGGTTTTCTTAGTTCGAAGGGAGTGGATTAACAAATCCCTGGATTGGCCCCGCATGGTCCAAATGTGTTCGCCGATTTTCAGGTCTATATTCAATTCTTATTAAAACACCTTTAATACTTGTTGCAAAAAGTCGCAGGGCGGAGAGAGACTGGGTCAAAAGATGGACTGCCCCACTTCCCAAGTTGACTCGAGTCTATTTGAATCACAGTTTTGACAAGGCAGCAGATGTTTCTGACCCCTTTGTTATTGGTGTCAAACACATCTACATGAGGACGGTTAGTGGCAATTGGACTCGTGATGACTGGGGCTTGCATGGATTTACATTGCCACATGCGAAAGTTCTGGCAGAGCATGACCTGGATCCTTTTGCAACTGATTGAAAGCCAGTGGTAAGCTTTGATACAGTATTAATCTGGACTTCAGCTAACACCTCTTGAGGTAGATAATTTCAACATTGGTAGTAGTAGATCTAATTTCTAAACAAATGGCTGGATCCATATATATCAACGTTTTTGTAGGGATATAGTCCTACCCTCTTCTTCCTCCTTCAAGTTCGCAATCGTCAATGCCATGCCCATCGACCGCCTCTTGTCTTGTTTCTGGTGCGAGTACATTGGTTGTGGGATGGCGTAGGTATCGCATAGGCGCTCCCGTGATCTTTGTTGCCATCAGGATATCGCCTGCGGAGAACAGAAGAGACGATAAGCAGGGTACAGCATGGAATTAGAGAGGAAGCAGGGCTCACTGTGGACTGTCGCAATAAGCATGGCCCTCGCATGTGCCACCATCACTGTCGGCTTGTCCAACTCCAGGGATTTCATCTTTTTTTACTCTTTGCTTTGGTTTTGTTGACTAATTTTTCTTGATGGGTTTTTCTTGAACCCATTAACGTTATGGGTGATTATACCTCGTCGATCACGTCGTCCAAGTCCTATCTTGCATCCTGGAACACGAAGGCTGCGCGTCAGCACGAAGAGAGAAAAAATAGGAAATGGTTGGCTTCCAGTATCGGCAGGGAGGGTATAAGGTACGTCAATTTACTCGCGGTGTTTGAGGCCTCATTGACGAGTTCTTGTCCTACAGGATCTGTGTGTATTCGAACAGGTTATAGTAATAGAAATGTAAGTTCTCAGCGACGTAGGGAGAGAGAACGACGCTATATTAAGTACCTAATAGAAATGTAAGTTTTAGGTACATGTCAGTAAATAAGATAAGTAGGAATAAATAACCATGTACTCACCTCAGTGACGTAGGGAGAGAGAACGACGCTGAGGTGGCATGTGACGCGGAACGCTCAATATGGAGTGTGACCAGTGCGTGTGGAATGAGAACATAACACTATCTAAGTAATTCTAACACTCCCACTCGGACGAAATTCCATACCAAGTAAACGGATAAATGATGAATGTTTGTCTCCAGTCAGTCCCTTTGTTAGTCCATCTGCAGGCATTTCACCTGTTGGAATATAATCAAGGGAAACATCACCGTTTTTGATTGCAAAACGTATGAAGTGATACCGAAGCTGGATGTGTTTGGTGCGAGGGTGATCACCTGGATTCTTTGCCAGTGCAATAGCTCCTTGGTTGTCACCAAGTAAAGTTGTTGGTCGCATTTGAGGAATTCCTAGTTGTTCAAGTAGTTGTCGAAGCCAGATTGCTTCTTGAGCTGCTTGGGTGCATGCCATATATTCTGCTTCAGTGGAAGATAAAGCTGGTGAAGTTTGAAGCTTGCTGCTCCAGCTGATTGGCGAACCAGACATTTTGAAGACATAACCACCAGTGGATCGGCGTGTGTCAATGTCACCAGCCCAGTCAGAATCTGTATATCCAAGAATGAGAGAGGACATGTCTTCTTCTGCATCTCCGCGGAAAACCAGTCCAAGATCCTTGGTTCCACCTAAGTAGCGCAACACATGGAGTGCTTGCTCCCAATGGACTTTACTAGGGTTTGAGCTAAATTTGCTTAATGCTCCCACTGCAAATGCAATGTCTGGTCGGGTCCCAAGCATTGCGTACATCAAAGTCCCAATGAGATTCCGGTAAGGGTAGTCCACCATAGCTGCCTTTTCTTCATCAGTCTGTGGAGAATCATCTTTTGATAGTTTGATTCCAGACTTGAGCGGTGTAAAATGAGTTCGTGAATCCAAGATGCCATAACGTTCCAATGACTCCTCAATGTAGCGAGTTTGGTGGATCCGAAGAGTTCTGATTTGCAGATCATAGCTGATTGCTAAACCAAGAATTTGCTTCACTGGACCCAAGTCCTTGATTTTGAAGCGCTGACTGAGGAGGGATTTGTGCTTGGCCATGATATTAAGATTGTTTCCAAGTAGTGCCATGTCATCAACATAGACAGCCAGAAAACAAAGATTACCGCTCTTGTCCTTGTAGACATATATGCAAAAATCAGCATGAATGCGCTTGTAGCCAATTTTAGCGAGTTCTGCATCAAGAAGCTCATTCCAGACTCGAGAAGCCTATTTGAGACCATAGATGGAGCAAAGGAGGCGGACAATCTGACCAGAAAGCGTGCCACAACCTGGAGGTAGGTGTAGATAGAGTTCTTCACTCAAAGGACCATTGAGAAAGGCGGTTTCAACATCAAGATGATGGAAGTGGAGAGAGAGGCGAACAGCAAGAGCACAAAGAACTCGAATGGATGTGAGTTTGACCACTGGCGCAAATGTCTCATCAAAATCTATTCCAGGCATTTGACTGAAGCCTTTAGCAACAAGGCGAGCCTTATGACGCTCTATTGAGCCATCTGCATTGCGTTTGGTTTTGAAGATGAATTTGGAATCAATGGCTTTGCGACCATCAGGAAGTGAACAAGGATTACTGAAAATACCCATTGCCTCAAGTGACTTGAGTTCCTTAGTGATAGCATTTTGCCATTCAGATGCATCGACGTTCTTCATAGCTTCACGGAGAGTTTGTGGATCACGTGATACTCCAGATGCAACTGATGAGGCAGCAAATGCAAAAGCCATCTGTGCAAGTGCAGCTTCTTCCTCATTTGGTAGCTCCTCAGCAGGAGGCTCTTCAGCAGGGGCTGGATCAGGATTCTGAGCTGGGAGAGGAATAACTGGGGCTGCAATTGGATTTTCATCTTGTTGGTACCGTGCAGGGAGGCGTCGAGTTCTAGGTCCTTCTATGACAGGAGGCGGACCAAGAAGTTCAAGCTCAGTTCGGCGATGACGGCGAGGAGGTGCAGGAGGTGCAGGATTGGCAGGTGGGTGGTGAGTTTCAAGTGACTCATCAAAAGGTGATGTAGGACGTGAGGGTTCCTCGAGATTTGAGTAATCCAAGTCCATGGTAGGGGAGTTGAGATTATTATTGTTCCATGCATCTCCCACTCGAGTGAGTCCTTCTTCAGATCCAGTCTCTCCATTCCAAACAATCTTGGAAAGATCAAGGGGAGGAGTGGGCAATGAAGGTGGATTAATCCGCTCGTCAAAGATGACATCGCGGGAGGTGATGAAGGATCTGGCATGTGGATCCCATAGACGATAGGCTTTAGTTCCAGGTGCATAGCCAACCATAACGCATTTCCTTGTCTTGAAGTCTAGTTTAGTCTGTAAAGCTTTGGGAATATGAACATAAGCTGGACAGCCAAAAGGCCGAAATCCAGTTACTTGGGGCTTGTTTCCAGTAAAAGCTTCATGAGGAGTGGTTGTAATTCGAGTGGCAGGAGATCGGTTGATTAGGTACACTGCAGTTGTTACAGCTTCAATCCAGAATCCCTTGGTCAATTTGCCTTCATAGAGCATTGAGCGAGCTCGTTCAATAATGATGCGGTTCATTACTTCAGCTAGACCATTTTGTGAAGGGGAATAGGGAGCAGTAAATTCATGAATGATTCCATGATTCCGAAGAAAGCCAGCAAATTCAAACGAAGTGTACTCTCCTCCATTATCAGTGCGAAGGACCTTGATTGTTAGACCTGTCTGATTTTCAACCATGACTTTGAATTCCTTGAATGCAGAAAGGGCTTCACTCTTATGCTGGAGGAAATAGACCCAAACATGTCGAGTGCTATCATCAATGAATGTGATGAAGTAGCGCTTATTGCCAAAGCTGGGAGGGAGTGGACCACAAACATCCGAGTGAATGAGATCCAATTTACGGCGAGCTCCAGACTTTGATTCAGGAAAGGGATGTACGTGTTGCTTGCCATTAATACATGCTTCGCATAAATCTACGCGTCCACCCACTGAGACTACTCCCTCAATCATGCCTTTGTTCACCAGTCGTTTGACGTTGTCATGACCGAGATGACCTAGACGACGATGTAGGAGATTAATGTCAATATGTGTAGATGAGTGGGCAAGATTTGCGTACTCCTTAGAAGGGGTAGGGCGAGCCAGGAGCCTGTAAAGTCCATCTGAGGTCTTCAGTGCATGGGCAACGCAACGATGCTTATCCGAAAAGACAAAGCAGTTTTCACCTTCAAAGAGGACTTTGTGGCGTCGATTGGTAAGATGAGAAATGGAGAGGAGGGTGGCCGCTAAGGCTGGAACATAAAGAGTATTGGGTACACAACCCGGAATGATGCCATTAGGAGTTTCCATGAGGTATTGAAGAGTACCAATGCCTTCAGCCTGGATGACGGAAGCATCACCTAGGTGAATATGAATGGGCTTATCCAATTTGCGGAAGGTATCTTCGCGAAACCAGTCACGGCGAGGGCTAAGAGGGCGTGAGCAACCAGAATCCATGAAAGTTTCTTCCTTGGAGGCTTTAGCAAGGAAAGCAGTGGCTTCTTTGGAATGGTTGATAAGTTGAGATTTAGCAAGGAAAACATGGATGGAACCATCATCAGACTCAGATGTGAGACAGGAAGGAAACTCTGCAATGATAGCAGCGAGGGCAGCATGAACATCTTCATTATCTGAGGTGGAATCCTCCTGGGATGTAGAGGCGACGTTAGCTTTAGCTGGGGCCTTGCCTTTTGATTTTGCAGTGTTCGTAATGCTCCCACTGGCTTCATCTGCCTTCTTCTTTCGGCATTCATCATCAGTATGACCAGTGAATCGGCAGTATCCACATTTCTTCTTGGGTTTGTTGGCAGGTTTCTTCTTCGAAGAATTGGTGGAGGCAGCAAGAGCGGAAGCCGAGTCGACGACCCGCATGTACTGAACAACAGCCTTTGTGACAACATCATCAGATTTGAGTGGAGAGGTATCGGTGGCATTGGAGATGAGTGAAGCAGTGAGAGTTTCCCAAGTAATGTTATCGCGAGGAAGGGACATGAGTAAGATTTGAGCGAGGAACTCATCATCAAAGGCTTTGGTTCCCAACTTGCGATTTTCCATGATAATAAAATTGAAGTGAGCGCGGATATCTTCTCCATCGGTGAATTTCTTCTCCAGAATCCCCATTTTCGTATAGAATGCAACCAGACCCGTATTCACATTAGCATGTTGAGTCTTGAGAGCGGTCCAGACCTCCCCAGCTGTAGATTTCCCTTGGGTATACTGGAGCTGTTCAGGTTCAACAAGTAGGTGGATGATCCCAATGGCCTTATCGTTACGACGCATGGCCTCATTGTAATTCCGAGCATCGTCCTTGTACTCGCGCATGTCCTTCGCGTACTTTTCCCAGAGGGGGCTGTCGCTCGGAGTAGAAGGGAGCACCGCAACTGGTACTATCGGCCTCGGAAGTGTCAATTCTTTGCCTTTACAGCAGCGCCAGACACCAGCTTCCATAAGTTTGGCCTGCACGGCGGACGACCAGGAATGGTAATTCGAGTGGTTGAGCTTTTCGAACGTGCGCGAATCCGAAGCCAACATTGACGTGGGGTCGGCAGCTGTCATGACATGTGGGAGAGATGGGGTGGAATGGGAAGTGTGTGGTGATGGAATGAGATGTGGCCGTAAGAGCGTGCCGAGAGGTTGTTTCGAGGTGTGGGGTTGATTTCCGTGAGTCTCGGTGAGTTCGTCAAAGCTGGCCGACGATGCTGCGTGATGACGTTGGAATCAGAAGGGGGCAAACCCGGGGCCCATAACCTAATAGAAATGTAAGTTCTCAGCGACGTAGGGAGAGAGAACGACGCTATATTAAGTACCTAATAGAAATGTAAGTTCTAGGTACATGTCAGTAAATAAGATAAGTAGGAATAAATAACCATGTACTCACCTCAGCGACGTAGGGAGAGAGAACGACGCTGAGGTGGTGTACTTTACACTCCTCCACATTGTCCGATGGACTCCAGTGGACTGTGACCGGACCCTGCCAATTACGGTGGATCATGCAGACAGTCCAGTGGACTTCCGGTGGAATCCATTGGACTCTACCAAATTCCACTACCTGTCCGACCACAGTCCGGTCACAGTCCAGTCCCTGTCCAGTGAGGCAAAAAGCTGTCCAACCACCTATATTTCCAGTCCACTGGACTTCCATTGGACTCTCATTTGATTTGTCTTTATATCTGGACTTAACATCCAGTCTGCTCAGTCCGGTGGAATTCCAGTGGACTTCCAGTGGACTCTCTACTATTTTACTGACAAGGTCTTTGGGAATCATAAATGCTCTATTAAAATGTAATATCTACTACATATATGTATATACTAACATTACTACAACCCTTACCTGGCAAACAGACGCCGTAGGAGTCACAGCGCGCCATATGGCGGCGCCGCGACGCGAAAAGCGCACTGGGATGGCTTGGGTGACGTGGCGCAATGGGTGGTGGGTGGTGGCGGTGGTGGTACGAAAGAGGGCGGCGGCACCTGCAGGGGGCAGGTTGTGGTGGCGTGGCAAAAAGGGTGGTGGGCGGGCTGCAGTGGCGAAACAGGGCGGCACGGACAGACGCGGCGACAGTCACAGTGCCTGCATTTGGGCGCGGGGTGCAAACGGCAGTTGGTGGGGGGGGGGCGAAATAGGGCGGCGAGGTGGACGAGCAGGGCCGCGGGAGTTGCAGCGTCCGCGTTTCGATGACGTGGTGCGAAGGGTGGTCGGTGGGGCGCGAAACGGGCAGTGTGCTGGCGGGGACGTGCGCTGCGCGAGTCGCAGCACCCGCGTTTTCGTGATGTGGCGGGAGAGAGGGCAGGTGGGCTCGAAACGGGGCAGATTGGTGGAACGAATGGGTGCCGCGGGAGTCACAGCGCCCGGGCGTCGGTGACGTGGCGCGTGAGGTGGGGGTGGGGCTCAAAATGGGGTGGATTGGGGGAGGCCGATTGCGCAAAACGGGTGGGAATGGGCGAGCGTGTGGTGTGGGGCGCTAAACGGGGGTCGGGGAGCTGCGGAATGGGTCAGAAAACGGCAAAAAAATAGGGGGGACGTACCATTTACCCTTGGGCGGGCAAAAACCTGCTAAAACCCGTTCGTCGGGTGTCGTTTGCTTGACTCGCGGGGTTTCGGGGGTGTACATGCGGAAGGGGGGTGGTTTTGGAGGCGGTTTCGGCGAAATGGGGCGTGCACTGGCCGTTGGAGGCGATTTCCGGTGGGCCAGGGCGGTCGTACGCGTCCTGGGGGTCGAGACACTGTGGAATCGGTCAGTAGGTGGTCATGAAAAGGGGGGGTTAACGTACCGTGAGCCCCACGCAGCCTCCGGGTTGGCAAAACCTGCTGTACCCGTTGTCAGTGCCAAATAAAGTGGATCTGCTGGGGCGGGGCTTACCTGTGGGGCTCTAGAACCTCGTTTGTCACCGAAACCGGGTCCCTAAACGACGTTGAGGTGGTGAGAGTTGGGCGGGCAGTGATGGGGGGAAAGAGAAAGGGTGGGAAGAAGTTGAAATTGCGGCGCGGATTGACAGCGCGTGACTCCCAAAAACGGCACGTCACGATCTGTACAACCCCGCAATGTTCACCCTGCGGACTGAACAAAATACACAATCCCGACAATGGGGCTTGCGTGAATGGTTACATATTTCAATCATTTCAAAACTTTTCTTCTGTATTAAATAAATGACTTCTTATTATGTAGACATTTTTTTCTCTTGATAATAACTAATAAAAGAGCAGTTTACTTATATGTTAAGAACTGAGCTTAGGGGGACCGACATTCCGTGGGAACGGAACGCCGGAACGGAATGATGGACGGAACGGAGTCACGGAACGGTACGGAAGTCGGGCAGGGCTTTGGCCTCAGCTTTGAACTGTGCCGCGCCTAACGACGTGCCCTAATTTCGGGACGGACGGACAGCACGACGCCCTAAGGCGGAAAGCTTCGGAAGCGTGATATAGAGTAGGGAATTCTTAGATGCAGAGGACGATCCAGTAGAATACTTAATATTCAGACTACTGAACTACTACATTTATAGCGGCTTAAATATATAAGCGGAGTCGTACCAACTCCGCGAGCTCCGACAAACGGAAACACTTCGGTGAGAACAGAACTGCGCATAGAAGCTAAGAAGCCGATGCCTACCAACATGAGGGATACATGAGGACTGTTTACCATGTGGGGCGTATAATGAGACCGTTCCGTCGGAAGGACGGAGGGAACGGAACGGAACGGAACGGAGCGTCGATAACTCGGAAGAGATTATTCGGAACGTCGGTCGGTGGACTTGAGATTGGATCGTGACAGTACCTCCTTCTTATGGCTGAACCCATGAAGCCACATGACTCCGTTGATCCGAATTAAGCTTTGGGGATCCGAATTAAGCTTCGTATGGTTTTGTTTGGTCCTCTGGAGTATATAATGACCTGGCCTTCTGAAAAGTTTTTCCCCCCACTTACATTCTTCCGTACCATGTCCGATACCGATCCCACCGCTATGGATATCGACAACGACGAGGCGATGCGGGCGTTGGAAGAGGAGATGAGGTTGGAAATGGAGAAATTGGAGGCAAAAAAGGCGGAGTTCCGGAGGAAGAGGGAGGAGATAGAGGCAAGGAAACGGGCCGAGGAGATGGAGCGCCTCCGAATGGCAGAGGAGGAACGGATCCGTCGGGAGAAAGAGGAAGCGGAACGGAAGGCGGCCGAAGAACGCGCGACAAAGGAACGTGAGGAGCAAATCCGAGCTGCAGAACGTCGGGCGGCTGCGGAACGGGCAGCGGTCGAACGGATGGGTTCATCGGTCGGGGCGGACATTGAGATGGGAGCACCGCGAGCGGATGGAGGAGGACGACGGGGGAACCGATCCGCAAGAGACTCCGAAAGCCCGGACTAGATTGTCGAAGGGCAAAGGTAAGTATGTTTGATTTTTCTTTGCTGTCTTCGTACTGAAAACACCTTAGCTAAACTCGTACCCCCCCTTCTCCGGATATCGAAATCGTCGAACCTTCCGTGTCGAATAAACGGAAGGATGGACCGACGGAGGGACCGAATCGGGCGCCTTGCGAGCGGTGCACACGACACAACTGGATCTGCCGTACCGAAAGGGAGCACAAAAATCCCGAGACGCTCAGCTCCTGCGATGCGTGCGATCACGCGAAGACCAGATGCGTACGTGCGGGGAACAACAAGAAGCCCCGTCGGTCGACAAAATCGAAGGAAGAGGTGAACGACGACGAGCCTTCCGTCGAGGAGTCTGGTGCATCCGCGGGCGCGAAAAAAGGAAGGACGACCCGGAAGAAGAAAGCGCGAACGGTTCCCTCCGAGCCTGAGGAGATGATCACGGCCGACGTCCTCCTCGACTCTCACAACGACGTCGTCGAATCGATGGACACCTTGACCGACGCTGTTACCGGATCCATGGAGGGCGTAAACGCCGGCTTCCGACTTGTCTGGTCGGAGCTCTACGGGATTCACGGTGCGATCCATGCCTTGGTCTTGATTGGGCAGGAGCATAACAACTTGCTCCGTGCTATCCTCGACAACCAGGGTGGCAATCCGGAAGAAGTTCCTCCTGCGACTTTCCGTTGGGACAATCAAGAAGAAGGGGTCGTCGTGGGTCCTCGGGTACCGCGTCCTTTCTCCCCGGCAGCGCGTGAGTTGAAGAGGGAGACGGTCGTAGTTGGGCTTCCGTCAGGACTGGATGTAGCGAGTGGAAGTGGCACAGCGGGCTTGTCCGTTCCGGGTTCCGTCGATCCGTCGGATGATGCGGATGGAGAAGATGTGGGGTCGGAGGGCGGGGAAGAACACGGTCAGTGAGGCGACGGAAAATCCACGGCGCCCACCTCCCTCCTAAAAATTTTTTTTGTATCATAATTTTTTGCGACTCGGAAAAAAAATTTTTTGTCGACTTTGAATTATGAATTATACGTTGAATTGAAAGTGACAAGTAAACACAAAATATGAGTTCCGTTGGAACTCGGAAGGCGAACTTGGAATAAATTTTGAATGCAAGTAATGCGAAAACGGAACGGAACGGAAGAGAACGGAATGAAAACGGAATGAAAATGAAAAGAAAATAAACAAAAATGAAGACGCTCGGATCAGGACTCAGGCTGTGGGCCCGGTTTGTCAGGATACGCACGATGAAAATCATCAATAGCTTCCTGGGCACCACCTATCGCATCATCTGCCCCGATCCAAGAGTATTCTTCCGAAGTACCCTCGTATCCGGCCCAACGGACGTAATAACGGAGCTTGACTCGGAAGCGTCTATCCATCTTGGAGTCTAAGACTTCCGTGATTTCAAAACGTTCCTCGCCATCTATCTCGATAGGGCCAGGCGGTTCCGGGACACGATTCGGAATAGAAGAAGGTACGTACGGTTCAAGCATAGAAACATGAAAAACGGGATGAATAGAACGCATAGAGTCCGGAAGACGGAGTGTAAAGGAAAGGGTAGAAGGATGGGCAATGATTTCGAAAGGACCGTGATATTTTTCAGAGAATTTCGGAGTCGGACGAGTGGTGCGGATGTACTTAGCTTTAACGAATGCTTGTTGACCGACCTGAAAATCGGGGGGGGCGGAACGACGGAGGTCGGCGGGACCTTGATAGCGCTTTTGAGCAGCGGACATCTCTTCACGGAGGAACTCGTGAAGGGCGTTAAGGTCGACAGCGTATTCGCGAGCTTGGTGGGACGCTAGGTCGCGTTCCGGATGCACCGCAAGTTGGGGATGGTAGCCTTTATTTGCGAAGAACGGAGAGACACCGGTAGTAGCACTCGGAGCGTTGTTGTAAGCAAATTCGGCCAGAGGAAGGAGGTCGGCCCAGTTGCTTTGCTGGTAATTGCAATACATCCGAATGTACTGTTCCAGAGTCTGGTTGGCGCGTTCCGTCTGTCCGTCGCCTTCCGGATGGTAACCGGAAGTGAAGTGGAGGGTCATACCGAGCGCAGTACCCAGGCTACGGAAGAAGCGAGAGACGAATTCGGGACCGCGATCGGAAGTGACGTGCGACGGAACACCGTGCTTCGAAAAGATATGGAGGACGAAGAGCTTAGCAAGCTCGGGAGAGGTGATAGTGTTGTGACATGGAATAAATATGCCTTGCTTTGAAAGGCGGTCAATAACAACAAGGATTGAATTGAAACCGTTAGAGTCGGGAAGAGTTTCGATGAAATCCATGGAGATGGAGTCCCAAGGGCGTTCCGGAACGGGAAGCTGTTTGAGGAATCCATAGGGTTTGTGACGCGGAGTCTTAGAACGTTTACACGTAGTACAAGAAGTGCAATAGTCTTTGACGAATGAACGGAGTTTCGGCCAGACGTATTCACGTCGGATGAGCGCAAGCGTCTTGTTGACTCCGAAATGACCGGAGAGGGGATGATCGTGCTTGTACTTCAATACACGGAGACGTAAGTCACCGGAATCGGGCACGTAGATGCGTCCGTCAAGTCGGAGGAAGCCTTGCTCATCGACAGTCCAGCGCGGAAGGGTAGGAGTAGGAAGATGCTGAGCAGCGACGGGATCGGAAGGAAGAGCGGAAAGAATGTCAGTGTGAAGTTGGTCAAAGTCCATGGAGACGGAAGCACGGAGAGCAGGAATGATTAAGGAAGTGGCACGGAGGGATGAAGAAAGTTGTTCCTGGGTGAAAATCGGACGGAAGTTCATAGGGTTTTCGGAGTCGGTACCTCCCTCTTTAGGGGTACCGCGACGAGTAAGAGAGTCGGGTTTGGTACCGAGCTTCCCAGGACGGAAGCGGATGATGAGGTTGAAACCGGAAAGATACTCGGACCATCGAGCTTGTCGGCGTGTTAATAACTTGGTAGTGGCGAAATATTCCAAGTTTTTGTGATCCGTAACAACGTCAATCGGAGTGGCGGAACCTTCCAAATAGTGACGCCAGACACGGAATGCTTCGTGTATAGCAAGGAGTTCCTTGTCGTGGACATCGTAGTTGAGTTCCGCTCCTTGGAAGGAACGGGAATGGAAGGCAACGGGATGGATAGATTCGTCCGGAAGTTGGATGGAAAGGATAGCGGCAAGGGCGTAATCGGAAGCGTCAGTCTCCACGATGATAGGTCTGTCGGGCATCCAGTGAGTGAGTACGGGAGCGGATGTAAAAGCCTTCTTGAGGGTGATAAAGGCCGTTCGACATTCCTCGGAGAAGACAAACGGAACGTGCTTCCGTGTGAGTCGGGTTAAAGGAATGACAATGTCGGAATAGTCAAAAATGAAGCGTCTATAAAAGTTAGCGAAACCAAGGAAGGACTGAACGTCCTTGACTTTCCGTGGTTCCGGCCAGTCCAATATGGTCTTGATCTTGTCGCCGGACATGGTAAGACCTTCGGGAGACATTATGTAGCCAAGGTATTCGACTTGTTGCGTGTGGAACTCGCACTTGTCGAGGCGTCCATAAAGACCGTGTTTCCGGAGTCGGCGAAGTACCTCTCGGACGTGCTTTTTGTGTTCGGAAAGGGAGTCGGAATAGATGAGAATGTCGTCTAGATAAATGATGAGATAATTGTCCAGTAAATCGGAAAAGATGTCGTTCATGAAGCGTTGAAAAGTAGCGGGAGCGTTGGATAAGCCGAAAGGAACTACGAGCCATTCAAAGGAACCATAACGGGTACGGAAGGTGGTTTTCCATTCGTCACCGGGAGCTATACGGACGAGGTGATAAGCGTGACGGAGGTTGATCTTGGTGTAATATCGAGCTTTGGCCGGGGAGCGTCAAGCAAATCGGAAATGAGCGGAAGCGGATAGCGATCCTTCTTTGTGATTTTGTTGAGTGCACGATAATCACAGCAAAGGCGGAGGCTTCCATCCTTCTTTTTGACGAAAAGGATAGGCGCTCCGTGAGAGGACTTGGAGGGACGAATGTAGCCGAGATTGACGTGTTCGGAGATGAATTCGCGGAGTGCTTGTAATTCAGAATTGGAAAGGGAGTACATTCTACCGAGGGGGTTCCGCGCCGTCTTCCAGTTCGATCTTAAGGTCGTAAGAGCGATGTGGAGCAAGACCATCAGCCTTCCGTTTGTTGAAGACGTCTTGATAGTCGTGGTAGTCCTCCGGAAGCATAGATAGGTCAGGCTTCATCTTCGTCGTCGTCATCGTCTCCGACGGAAGCAGAGCGACCGGACGGAGCGTTCGGATCGGAAAGGGACATCTGGAAGGACTTGGAACCGGGTTCAGAGCAGGCACGGACGAATGCGGCAGCACCTATGATGGAAATGTTATGGCGGTTTTTCGGAGGGGGATCAGGGAAAGGAATATCGGAATCTAGGTTTGAATCTGAGTCCGCAGCATCGTCGGGGAGGTCCTCGACGGTAGCCTTGGGTCTAGTAGAAGATGAAGGAAGAGGAGCCGGAATGGAAACGGAAGGAATAGGAAGAGAACCAGAGTCGGACGACGGAGCGGAGCTGGATGATACGGAAGGAGAGATCGGGAGGCTAGCAGCACGTCCCGAAATCGAAGTCGACGGTACGGAAGGGAGCGGAAGTCGCCGGAAGTGGGAGAGTTTGCCTTCGTGCCAGTTGATCAACGGATCAAAGTGGTGAAGCCAATTGTATCCAAGAACGAGAACGCAGTCAGAATCCAGAGGGGTTACGAAAAATTTCGTGGTCAGAGTGTCGCCGGTGGGATAAGTAATTGGTAAATCGACGGCTTCGGAGAGCCAAGCGTTCACGGAACCGTCTAATAGTTTAAGCGGAACACGGGGGATGTCATATGTAACCAACTTGTGTTTACGGACAAAGGAAGCGTTTATAAAGCAATGAGTTGACCCGGAATCTATCAGGGCCTTAAGGATAACCAGGAATCCAAGCAAAGGTGTCGTAAGAGAGAGAAATAGAGCGTTAGAAAAATACATTGCTGCGGCGTTGAGTCTGACCTCCGAAGAGGCACTTCCTGGGATCGCGCAGTTATCCGGAAGTGCGGGGCACGGAAAACTGCTCACCCTTTTTCCTCTACCGTCTCTTCCGTCTCCGCGACTTCTTCCGTGATAGTGGCGGTTTCGGTGGTAGTGGAAGCGCGAGCCTTCGGGGCGGGTTTGTTCCGACGATGAGGACAGTCGGCGGCGGGAGTGACCTTTTTCTCCACAGATGAGGCAAGGCCTTCCTTGTAACGACGGTCCTTTTCTTCTTTGGTAAGTTTACCGTCGGGTCCGAGGATGTTCTTGAGGTTCTTGGTGTTCCGGGCGGAATGAGTATGAGTGTGCGAATGACCGGAATGGCTTCCTCCACCGCCACCGCCTCCGCCGGAACCGGATGACTGTCGGGACGAAGGTGTGGTCGATCTCGGAGTGGATGAAGCGGTAGAGCTTTGAGAGGTGGAGGTGCGCGGAACGAATTTGGTGGACGGAGTGGTGGACGGAGTGGTCTTCTTGTCGCGTTTGAGTTCCTCTTGGCGTTCCCAGTACCGGAGGTCAATGTCGTCGGCCATGTCCTGGAATGCCTGTAAAGTGGTCGGACGACCGCGACGAGAAATTTCGTCCTTGATACGATCCGGAAGGCCCTTGTAGTACTGATGCATGAGGGCGGCTTCGTTCCAACCGGTGTCCAAGCGGTAGAGGTTGAAGTCCCGGTTGTAAAACGTAGTCTTTCCGTTGTTGGCCATTTCCAGCTGTTCGATTTTGTTGACAGCAAATCCTACGGGGTCCCGGGGTCCGAAACGAGTACGGAGTCCTTTACAAAAGTTGGTAATCGTCGTACCATGCCGGATGGGCTCCTTTGAGCACGGACTGATACCAGGTGAGAGCGTTGTCCCGGAGTAGGCTAATAACCCACATAACTTTGCTGTTCTCGGTAGGAAACTCGTGGCCGTGAAGGTTGATATAAATCTGACACTGAAAAATGAAATTGTCCAGTTTCCCGGACTGTCCGTTGAACGTTTCCGGGGGTGGCGCTTTCGGTCCCTTGTTTGACGGAGGACCGGGAGTAGCGGATGCACGGAGTAACAAGGACATGCCCGAGATTGCCTCCGCCAGTACAGCAAACGGGTCCGGAGCAGGGGGCGGAGGTAGGTGGAAGAGGGTCTGGAGTAGGCGGACGATTATTGCCTTCATGGGAAGGGCTTCCTCGACGAGACATTGAAAAATGTGGAGGTTGTTCTCGCCAGATATCGTCAGAGGTGGAACCAAAACCGGTCGGAAAGGTAGGTGAAGTAGGTTCAGGTTTGGGTAGTACAGAGCGACTACCGAGACTAGGAGAGACGTACGGAGCGGAAGGGTGCGGAAAGTTCCAGGGGATGACACGGGAAGGTTGTACAGGTTCCGGTACACCACCGGAATGATGCTGAAATGGATTGGTAGAACCACTACCTTGATGGGTAGGTTGCAACGGAGTGTGTGGAGTAGGGGGGTGATCTTGTGAGGCCTCGGAAGGGGGAATAGGAGCAAGAGGGTCAGGGAATGGGTCCGGAGTAGGATGTTCGGGGTCTCGATGATATTCGAAACCAGCAGCTTGAGAGTTATGAGTTCTGCGTCTGCCTAATGGGGGCGTACGGTGCATAAACGAGTCGTTAGACGAGTAAGTCTGAATATACTGTTAAGAACTGAGCTTAGGGGGACCGACGTTCCGTGGGAACGGAACGCCGGAACGGAATGATGGACGGAACGGAGTCACGGAACGGTACGGAAGTCGGGCAGGGCTTTGGCCTCAGCTTTGAACTGTGCCGCGCCTAACGACGTGCCCTAATTTCGGGACGGACGGACAGCACGACGCCCTAAGGCGGAAAGCTTCGGAAGCGATATAGAGTAGGGAATTCTTAGATGCAGAGGACGATCCAGTAGAATACTTAATATTCAGACTACTGAACTACTACATTTATAGCGGCTTAAATATATAAGCGGAGTCGTACCAACTCCGCGAGCTCCGACAAACGGAAACACTTCGGTGAGAACAGAACTGCGCATAGAAGCTAAGAAGCCGATGCCTACCAACATGAGGGATACATGAGGACTGTTTACCATGTGGGGCGTATAATGAGACCGTTCCGTCGGAAGGACGGAGGGAACGGAACGGAACGGAACGGAGCGTCGATAACTCGGAAGAGATTATTCGGAACGTCGGTCGGTGGACTTGAGATTGGATCGTGACATTATAGTCCACTGGACTTCCACTGGACTTCCAGTGGTTAAATTCCGCTGGAGTCCACTGGACTTCCATTGGACGAATTCCAATGGAAGTCCAGTGGACTCCAGTGGACGAATTCCAATGGAAGTCCAGTGGACTCCAGTGGACTTCCACTGGTAGTTCAGTCAGTTCTAGTGGATTTTCACTGTTGAATTGGTGTCTAGTCCATTGGACTGTCTGCAATCACAGTCCACTGGACTCACAATTTGACCGGACTGGCACTGGACTGGCACTGGACTGGCAATGGAAAATTGCAGCATGGCAGACCAGGAAAATTACCATTCTGAATACCCTAAGTCCACTGGAAGTCCACTGGACGTCCACCGGAAAACATGGAGGACTGTAAAGACCTCCTGAGGTGGCATGTGACGCGGAACGCTCAATATGGAGTGTGACCGGTGCGTGTGGAATGAGAACGTAACACTATCTAAGTAATTCTAACATATAGCACATCATTGCTCAGGGCACATTGTCACTCATGCATTGAGCTCGTGGGTGGAAATGGCACTAGGAACCACCAAAGCGGGTGCAGGCTTTTGTGGGGGGTTTGAGATCTTGAGAGTCGAACTAATCTTGTGCGTTGCCCTTTGGGTGAGTGAGTCAGAGAAAATTAATTGAGGGATTACTTACATTCTCTTTGTTTGTTTTAAATTTAGATCGAGGTCAGCTAGGCGGAATGAAACAATTCTCGGGAAGGACATGGGCTGACTGCGAGACGGTTCGGGCTATCCGAGACACGACAAACACTAGAAGGAAAGATGTATGAGGAAAATTTACCATAGTACGTTTGAGCGTCACTACTCACCGTCTACGTAGCTGACTTGTTTTGCAAACAAAGCTGAGAGGATGTCGTTAACATTTCACAAAAACAGCCAACCCTGGTAACGGGAATCCACCGCCCCTCTCCTCCTTTCTCCTTTCTCATCCTCCCAGGTTGTCTCAGTAACCTCATAGTCATTGATCTTGGTGAGTTTCCTGGCCACTGTACTTGACGACGGCAAAGGCAATGACGCGCTCATCCTTTCAAACTATCCCTAGCTCAATACCCATGTTCAGTCGGGTCAGCTGGATCTGCTCGATTGATGACGTGGGCAAGGCACCTAGACGTATAATTTCAAGAGGGACATGACGTGGAAATAAAAATGATGCTTACTGGATATTGAGCCTGTATTCTTCCCAAGTACTTATTGAAAATGAGACGGTGGTTAGTTGGTTGGTTGGCATTCCAGTGACGCAGCCATGACTGCCATGTTCCCACGGTCGTGGGGGGTTGTAAAAGCTAGTGCATTAGGCCCCCTACAAATCCAGGGGAAATATATAGATATCTGGGACAAATACAATGCATAGTAGTAATCAAAGGGCTAGAAATCCAACAACTACAACAGACAACAAAAAAAATTGGGCGATCGCGAAAGTCCATGCAAGAAAAACAGTATCGACGTTGAATGACTTGGAAGACACACCCCACTACTTACAATGACGGCGCTGCACTTTGTTTCCAATTAGCCTGGCCCTCTTCATAAAAACGCCTTCATCAGCAGAACCGCTGCTGCCACTGGTGCCTTGATTCCTGCTGGGACCAGCTGCTTGGGAGATCATCCAAGACTGCTTCAAGCTAGAGATGGAGAACTCATCTATAGCCAAATCCAAAGCCTTTTGGAAGCTTATCTCATTCTGGAACTTTATTTTGTCAAGCAGCAACTTGCCCAAAGCCAAGTATGGGATGTCAAGGATGGGGCCCATTTTGTCCAACGAGTCATCATCAGGGAAGAAATGATGGTTTCTCAACTCAATAACACTAGCACTGTTTCCCTCTTCCTTGTAATTCCGAATGATCTAAGGACTATATCAGTTAAAAATTATAAAACTAAAAAACTAGATCCCACATGAAATGTGTTCTCTCGTCTGACAATAAATAGACAATTATGAAGTGATGATCGATTCGCTCCATTGGGTGACAAAGCTTTTTCTTCTTCCGTCTCCTCGTCGAGCCACCAATATTCGTCAGGAGGGTTGCCATGGTCGTGGATTGAGGCGAAGGACTTCTGTCGCGGCATGTTTGTAGTGACCAGATTAGAATTGGGTACAGAGGCCTCCAACGTCCAGATAGAAAAGCAAAGATTCCTGACTTTTCTTTCATTGTAAGAGAAATTGCCGTATTCTCCGACTTTTCCAGACACAACAGTATCACGTTCAGCTAAATCCACATTCACGGTGAATACCACCTTGACCTCTCCATTCGAACCGGCTAACCAGTCACAAGCATCGAGACCCAAAGACGCGTTGGATTGCGATACCGCCACTTCAAATACTGCAATTGGATATTTGGCCTTAACACCATATTGGGCCAATGTTTCGTCGGCCTCTTTCTTGTCGCCGTTTTTTAAAGTGAATGTGGCCGATCCGCAGCTCTCGAGATACTTCAAGCCATTGCGCTCCATATTGAGCGAGACCCCCTTAACATTTCCCTGCAAGTCTAGTTTATGCAAGAGGGGCGCAATTACTTCATGAGACAAACCAGGCCTTTCCCTTATAGAAAAAACCTGATCATGATTAGAGAAACTAATTCTAACATACCCAGACTCAGCTGAAAAACTTAATCTGTGTAATAGGGTATACTTACCTTAGATCTTCCAGCCCAGGGATCCTACCCGTCCTACCTGCCTTTTCTATTTTTTCCATCATAGTTGACGAAATGCCCGATAGAGAGAAGTTCCCAGGTCTTGACGACTTTATAAAATCATTAATCTTGGCTATGATTTTCTCTAGTTCTGGATCTGGGGATTGTGAGGGAACCACAGGCGCTGAAGGAGAGGGTGACATGGGCCCTGACGCAGGCCCTGACATGATTGGGAGGGGCTTGCTCGTGGGCTTGCTTGTGGGCTTGCTTGTGGGCCTGACCATGGCCCCCGACATGTAGAGGGTTGAAGAGAGGGATGCGCTGCGTGGGGCTGAACAGTGAGAGTCGGCGTAAGCCATCATCATGGCAGTTTGGAGCAAGAGGCGTTTAGACAAACATAGAAACACCGCTTCTGTGAACAAAGTGTCTGTCATCTAAATTTAAAGCATTTATTTTACAATCACTCACAGAGCTCTACATTGAGAATTGCATAAAAAATCACAATAAATAGCCTGGTTTCATAAGAGATTAGTACCAGTAAACGTAGATGGATGTCCAGGATAGACACCGACGATTTGTTTTCCTTGCAGTAGCAGCTGTGTCATGTGGCGCCGATGCCCAGATGCCCTGTGGAAATAGTCGTGGTTCAGTAAGGTTTACTGCGATTACTTGCACCGCTTGATCAGAATCTGGCAGTTGAACTCAACAAAGATAGGATAAAAATAAAGAAGCCCCGGCCCACAACGACTTGAGTCACAAGTCTTCCCAACTTGAAACCAATGAACTTCTGCCTTCTGGACTCAAGATAACTGATAAAAGCCTTAGGGGTGATTATTGATGAAGTTGACTTGGTTTCTTTCTGTGTTTCAGTGAACAGAAGTTCAATTTTTAGCGACCAATTTAATTTTGATCAAAATGTGGGAAGTTCACAGCCATAGCTGCATGACGCTCCACGACAGCCCCAGACTTGCTCCAAACCAAACATGAACCAGGATGTCACGATCCAATCTCAAGTCCACCGACCGACGTTCCGAATAATCTCTTCCGAGTTATCGACGCTCCGTTCCGTTCCGTTCCGTTCCCTCCGTCCTTCCGACGGAACGGTCTCATTATACGCCCCACATGGTAAACAGTCCTCATGTATCCCTCATGTTGGTAGGCATCGGCTTCTTAGCTTCTATGCGCAGTTCTGTTCTCACCGAAGTGTTTCCGTTTGTCGGAGCTCGCGGAGTTGGTACGACTCCGCTTATATATTTAAGCCGCTATAAATGTAGTAGTTCAGTAGTCTGAATATTAAGTATTCTACTGGATCGTCCTCTGCATCTAAGAATTCCCTACTCTATATCACGCTTCCGAAGCTTTCCGCCTTAGGGCGTCGTGCTGTCCGTCCGTCCCGAAATTAGGGCACGTCGTTAGGCGCGGCACAGTTCAAAGCTGAGGCCAAAGCCCTGCCCGACTTCCGTACCGTTCCGTGACTCCGTTCCGTCCATCATTCCGTTCCGGCGTTCCGTTCCCACGGAACGTCGGTCCCCCTAAGCTCAGTTCTTAACAGTATATTCAGACTTACTCGTCTAACGACTCGTTTATGCACCGTACGCCCCCATTAGGCAGACGCAGAACTCATAACTCTCAAGCTGCTGGTTTCGAATATCATCGAGACCCCGAACATCCTACTCCGGACCCATTCCCTGACCCTCTTGCTCCTATTCCCCCTTCCGAGGCCTCACAAGATCACCCCCCTACTCCACACACTCCGTTGCAACCTACCCATCAAGGTAGTGGTTCTACCAATCCATTTCAGCATCATTCCGGTGGTGTACCGGAACCTGTACAACCTTCCCGTGTCATCCCCTGGAACTTTCCGCACCCTTCCGCTCCGTACGTCTCTCCTAGTCTCGGTAGTCGCTCTGTACTACCCAAACCTGAACCTACTTCACCTACCTTTCCGACCGGTTTTGGTTCCACCTCTGACGATATCTGGCGAGAACAACCTCCACATTTTTCAATGTCTCGTCGAGGAAGCCCTTCCCATGAAGGCAATAATCGTCCGCCTACTCCAGACCCTCTTCCACCTCCGCCCCCTGCTCCGGACCCGTTTGCTGTACTGGCGGAGGCAATCTCGGGCATGTCCTTGTTACTCCGTGCATCCGCTACTCCCGGTCCTCCGTCAAACAAGGGACCGAAAGCGCCACCCCCGGAAACGTTCAACGGACAGTCCGGGAAACTGGACAATTTCATTTTTCAGTGTCAGATTTATATCAACCTTCACGGCCACGAGTTTCCTACCGAGAACAGCAAAGTTATGTGGGTTATTAGCCTACTCCGGGACAACGCTCTCACCTGGTATCAGTCCGTGCTCAAAGGAGCCCATCCGGCCTGGTACGACGATTACCAACTTTTTGTAAAGGATCTCCGTACTCGTTTCGGACCCCGGGACCCCGTAGGATTTGCTGTCAACAAAATCGAACAGCTGGAAATGGCCAACAACGGAAAGACTACGTTTTACAACCGGGACTTCAACCTCTACCGCTTGGACACCGGTTGGAACGAAGCCGCCCTCATGCATCAGTACTACAAGGGCCTTCCGGATCGTATCAAGGACGAAATTTCTCGTCGCGGTCGTCCGACCACTTTACAGGCATTCCAGGACATGGCCGACGACATTGACCTCCGGTACTGGGAACGCCAAGAGGAACTCAAACGCGACAAGAAGACCACTCCGTCCACCACTCCGTCCACCAAATTCGTTCCGCGCACCTCCACCTCTCAAAGCTCTACCGCTTCATCCACTCCGAGATCGACCACACCTTCGTCCCGACAGTCATCCGGTTCCGGCGGAGGCGGTGGCGGTGGAGGAAGCCATTCCGGTCATTCGCACACTCATACTCATTCCGCCCGGAACACCAAGAACCTCAAGAACATCCTCGGACCCGACGGTAAACTTACCAAAGAAGAAAAGGACCGTCGTTACAAGGAAGGCCTATGCCTCATCTGTGGAGAAAAAGGTCACTCCGCCGCCGACTGTCCTCATCGTCGGAACAAACCCGCCCCGAAGGCTCGCGCTTCCACTACCACCGAAACCGCCACTATCACGGAAGAAGTCGCGGAGACGGAAGAGACGGTAGAGGAAAAAGGGTGAGCAGTTTTCCGTGCCCCGCACTTCCGGATAACTGCGCGATCCCAGGAAGTGCCTCTTCGGAGGTCAGACTCAACGCCGCAGCAATGTATTTTTCTAACGCTCTATTTCTCTCTCTTACGACACCTTTGCTTGGATTCCTGGTTATCCTTAAGGCCCTGATAGATTCCGGGTCAACTCATTGCTTTATAAACGCTTCCTTTGTCCGTAAACACAAGTTGGTTACATATGACATCCCCCGTGTTCCGCTTAAACTATTAGACGGTTCCGTGAACGCTTGGCTCTCCGAAGCCGTCGATTTACCAATTACTTATCCCACCGGCGACACTCTGACCACGAAATTTTTCGTAACCCCTCTGGATTCTGACTGCGTTCTCGTTCTTGGATACAATTGGCTTCACCACTTTGATCCGTTGATCAACTGGCACGAAGGCAAACTCTCCCACTTCCGGCGACTTCCGCTCCCTTCCGTACCGTCGACTTCGATTTCGGGACGTGCTGCTAGCCTCCCGATCTCTCCTTCCGTATCATCCAGCTCCGCTCCGTCGTCCGACTCTGGTTCTCTTCCTATTCCTTCCGTTTCCATTCCGGCTCCTCTTCCTTCATCTTCTACTAGACCCAAGGCTACCGTCGAGGACCTCCCCGACGATGCTGCGGACTCAGATTCAAACCTAGATTCCGATATTCCTTTCCCTGATCCCCCTCCGAAAAACCGCCATAACATTTCCATCATAGGTGCTGCCGCATTCGTCCGTGCCTGCTCTGAACCCGGTTCCAAGTCCTTCCAGATGTCCCTTTCCGATCCGAACGCTCCGTCCGGTCGCTCTGCTTCCGTCGGAGACGATGACGACGACGAAGATGTGAAGCCTGACCTATCTATGCTTCCGGAGGACTACCACGACTATCAAGACGTCTTCAACAAACGGAAGGCTGATGGTCTTGCTCCACATCGCTCTTACGACCTTAAGATCGAACTGGAAGACGGCGCGGAACCCCCTCTCGGTAGAATGTACTCCCTTTCCAATTCTGAATTACAAGCACTCCGCGAATTCATCTCCGAACACGTCAATCTCGGCTACATTCGTCCCTCCAAGTCCTCTCACGGAGCGCCTATCCTTTTCGTCAAAAAGAAGGATGGAAGCCTCCGCCTTTGCTGTGATTATCGTGCACTCAACAAAATCACAAAGAAGGATCGCTATCCGCTTCCGCTCATTTCCGATTTGCTTGACGCTCCGGCCAAAGCTCGATATTACACCAAGATCAACCTCCGTCACGCTTATCACCTCGTCCGTATAGCTCCCGGTGACGAATGGAAAACCACCTTCCGTACCCGTTATGGTTCCTTTGAATGGCTCGTAGTTCCTTTCGGCTTATCCAACGCTCCCGCTACTTTTCAACGCTTCATGAACGACATCTTTTCCGATTTACTGGACAATTATCTCATCATTTATCTAGACGACATTCTCATCTATTCCGACTCCCTTTCCGAACACAAAAAGCACGTCCGAGAGGTACTTCGCCGACTCCGGAAACACGGTCTTTATGGACGCCTCGACAAGTGCGAGTTCCACACGCAACAAGTCGAATACCTTGGCTACATAATGTCTCCCGAAGGTCTTACCATGTCCGGCGACAAGATCAAGACCATATTGGACTGGCCGGAACCACGGAAAGTCAAGGACGTTCAGTCCTTCCTTGGTTTCGCTAACTTTTATAGACGCTTCATTTTTGACTATTCCGACATTGTCATTCCTTTAACCCGACTCACACGGAAGCACGTTCCGTTTGTCTTCTCCGAGGAATGTCGAACGGCCTTTATCACCCTCAAGAAGGCTTTTACATCCGCTCCCGTACTCACTCACTGGATGCCCGACAGACCTATCATCGGAGACTGACGCTTCCGATTACGCCCTTGCCGCTATCCTTTCCATCCAACTTCCGGACGAATCTATCCATCCCGTTGCCTTCCATTCCCGTTCCTTCCAAGGAGCGGAACTCAACTACGATGTCCACGACAAGGAACTCCTTGCTATACACGAAGCATTCCGTGTCTGGCGTCACTATTTGGAAGGTTCCGCCACTCCGATTGACGTTGTTACGGATCACAAAAACTTGGAATATTTCGCCACTACCAAGTTATTAACACGCCGACAAGCTCGATGGTCCGAGTATCTTTCCGGTTTCAACCTCATCATCCGCTTCCGTCCTGGGAAGCTCGGTACCAAACCCGACTCTCTTACTCGTCGCGGTACCCCTAAAGAGGGAGGTACCGACTCCGAAAACCCTATGAACTTCCGTCCGATTTTCACCCAGGAACAACTTTCTTCATCCCTCCGTGCCACTTCCTTAATCATTCCTGCTCTCCGTGCTTCCGTCTCCATGGACTTTGACCAACTTCACACTGACATTCTTTCCGCTCTTCCTTCCGATCCCGTCGCTGCTCAGCATCTTCCTACTCCTACCCTTCCGCGCTGGACTGTCGATGAGCAAGGCTTCCTCCGACTTGACGGACGCATCTACGTGCCCGATTCCGGTGACTTACGTCTCCGTGTATTGAAGTACAAGCACGATCATCCCCTCTCCGGTCATTTCGGAGTCAACAAGACGCTTGCGCTCATCCGACGTGAATACGTCTGGCCGAAACTCCGTTCATTCGTCAAAGACTATTGCACTTCTTGTACTACGTGTAAACGTTCTAAGACTCCGCGTCACAAACCCTATGGATTCCTCAAACAGCTTCCCGTTCCGGAACGCCCTTGGGACTCCATCTCCATGGATTTCATCGAAACTCTTCCCGACTCTAACGGTTTCAATTCAATCCTTGTTGTTATTGACCGCCTTTCAAAGCAAGGCATATTTATTCCATGTCACAACACTATCACCTCTCCCGAGCTTGCTAAGCTCTTCGTCCTCCATATCTTTTCGAAGCACGGTGTTCCGTCGCACGTCACTTCCGATCGCGGTCCCGAATTCGTCTCTCGCTTCTTCCGTAGCCTGGGTACTGCGCTCGGTATGACCCTCCACTTCACTTCCGGTTACCATCCGGAAGGCGACGGACAGACGGAACGCGCCAACCAGACTCTGGAACAGTACATTCGGATGTATTGCAATTACCAGCAAAGCAACTGGGCCGACCTCCTTCCTCTGGCCGAATTTGCTTACAACAACGCTCCGAGTGCTACTACCGGTGTCTCTCCGTTCTTCGCAAATAAAGGCTACCATCCCCAACTTGCGGTGCATCCGGAACGCGACCTAGCGTCCCACCAAGCTCGCGAATACGCTGTCGACCTTAACGCCCTTCACGAGTTCCTCCGTGAAGAGATGTCCGCTGCTCAAAAGCGCTATCAAGGTCCCGCCGACCTCCGTCGTTCCGCCCCCCCCGATTTTCAGGTCGGTCAACAAGCATTCGTTAAAGCTAAGTACATCCGCACCACTCGTCCGACTCCGAAATTCTCTGAAAAATATCACGGTCCTTTCGAAATCATTGCCCATCCTTCTACCCTTTCCTTTACACTCCGTCTTCCGGACTCTATGCGTTCTATTCATCCCGTTTTTCATGTTTCTATGCTTGAACCGTACGTACCTTCTTCTATTCCGAATCGTGTCCCGGAACCGCCTGGCCCTATCGAGATAGATGGCGAGGAACGTTTTGAAATCACGGAAGTCTTAGACTCCAAGATGGATAGACGCTTCCGAGTCAAGCTCCGTTATTACGTCCGTTGGGCCGGATACGAGGGTACTTCGGAAGAATACTCTTGGATCGGGGCAGATGATGCGATAGGTGGTGCCCAGGAAGCTATTGATGATTTTCATCGTGCGTATCCTGACAAACCGGGCCCACAGCCTGAGTCCTGATCCGAGCGTCTTCATTTTTGTTTATTTTCTTTTCATTCATTCGTTTTTCATTCCGTTCTCTTCCGTTCCGTTCCGTTTTCGCATTACTTGCATTCAAAATTTATTCCAAGTTCGCCTTCCGAGTTCCAACGGAACTCATATTTTGTGTTTACTTGTCACTTTCAATTCAACGTATAATTCATAATTCAAAGTCGACAAAAAATTTTTTTTCCGAGTCGCAAAAAATTATGATACAAAAAAAATTTTTAGGAGGGAGGTGGGCGCCGTGGATTTTCCGTCGCCTCACTGACCGTGTTCTTCCCCGCCCTCCGACCCCACATTCTCCATCCGCATCATCCGACGGATCGACGGAACCCGGAACGGACAAGCCCGCTGTGCCACTTCCACTCGCTACATCCAGTCCTGACGGAAGCCCAACTACGACCGTCTCCCTCTTCAACTCACGCGCTGCCGGGGAGAAAGGACGCGGTACCCGAGGACCCACGACGACCCCTTCTTCTTGATTGTCCCAACGGAAAGTCGCAGGAGGAACTTCTTCCGGATTGCCACCCTGGTTGTCGAGGATAGCACGGAGCAAGTTGTTATGCTCCTGCCCAATCAAGACCAAGGCATGGATCGCACCGTGAATCCCGTAGAGCTCCGACCAGACAAGTCGGAAGCCGGCGTTTACGCCCTCCATGGATCCGGTAACAGCGTCGGTCAAGGTGTCCATCGATTCGACGACGTCGTTGTGAGAGTCGAGGAGGACGTCGGCCGTGATCATCTCCTCAGGCTCGGAGGGAACCGTTCGCGCTTTCTTCTTCCGGGTCGTCCTTCCTTTTTTCGCGCCCGCGGATGCACCAGACTCCTCGACGGAAGGCTCGTCGTCGTTCACCTCTTCCTTCGATTTTGTCGACCGACGGGGCTTCTTGTTGTTCCCCGCACGTACGCATCTGGTCTTCGCGTGATCGCACGCATCGCAGGAGCTGAGCGTCTCGGGATTTTTGTGCTCCCTTTCGGTACGGCAGATCCAGTTGTGTCGTGTGCACCGCTCGCAAGGCGCCCGATTCGGTCCCTCCGTCGGTCCATCCTTCCGTTTATTCGACACGGAAGGTTCGACGATTTCGATATCCGGAGAAGGGGTGGGTACGAGTTTAGCTAAGGTGTTTTCAGTACGAAGACAGCAAAGAAAAATCAAACATACTTACCTTTGCCCTTCGACAATCTAGTCCGGGCTTTCGGAGTCTCTTGCGGATCGGTTCCCCCGTCGTCCGCTCCATCCGCTCGCGGTGCTCCCATCTCAATGTCCGCCCCGACCGATGAACCCATCCGTTCGACCGCTGCCCGTTCCGCAGCCGCCCGACGTTCTGCAGCTCGGATTTGCTCCTCACGTTCCTTTGTCGCGCGTTCTTCGGCCGCCTTCCGTTCCGCTTCCTCTTTCTCCCGACGGATCCGTTCCTCCTCTGCCATTCGGAGGCGCTCCATCTCCTCGGCCCGTTTCCTTGCCTCTATCTCCTCCCTCTTCCTCCGGAACTCCGCCTTTTTTGCCTCCAATTTCTCCATTTCCAACCTCATCTCCTCTTCCAACGCCCGCATCGCCTCGTCGTTGTCGATATCCATAGCGGTGGGATCGGTATCGGACATGGTACGGAAGAATGTAAGTGGGGGGAAAAACTTTTCAGAAGGCCAGGTCATTATATACTCCAGAGGACCAAACAAAACCATACGAAGCTTAATTCGGATCCCCAAAGCTTAATTCGGATCAACGGAGTCATGTGGCTTCATGGGTTCAGCCATAAGAAGGAGGTACTGTCACGATCCAATCTCAAGTCCACCGACCGACGTTCCGAATAATCTCTTCCGAGTTATCGACGCTCCGTTCCGTTCCGTTCCGTTCCCTCCGTCCTTCCGACGGAACGGTCTCATTATACGCCCCACATGGTAAACAGTCCTCATGTATCCCTCATGTTGGTAGGCATCGGCTTCTTAGCTTCTATGCGCAGTTCTGTTCTCACCGAAGTGTTTCCGTTTGTCGGAGCTCGCGGAGTTGGTACGACTCCGCTTATATATTTAAGCCGCTATAAATGTAGTAGTTCAGTAGTCTGAATATTAAGTATTCTACTGGATCGTCCTCTGCATCTAAGAATTCCCTACTCTATATCACGCTTCCGAAGCTTTCCGCCTTAGGGCGTCGTGCTGTCCGTCCGTCCCGAAATTAGGGCACGTCGTTAGGCGCGGCACAGTTCAAAGCTGAGGCCAAAGCCCTGCCCGACTTCCGTACCGTTCCGTGACTCCGTTCCGTCCATCATTCCGTTCCGGCGTTCCGTTCCCACGGAACGTCGGTCCCCCTAAGCTCAGTTCTTAACACAGGAGGCCAGTTCTCCTGCCTTTCCATCGGATGAATCTTTTCATCCCTCACAGTTTGCAATGCCATGCTCTTTGCCAATAGCGCCCTCCTCTGTATCACCCTTTGCTATTCAAAGCGAAAAAAGGGTCAGATGATTTCCGTCTACTATTTATTCAAGTTCTAAAGTTACGCCTGATGCTCCATAGGTGTTTCATTCTGACATGCTGTCAAGCCCCACTCCTCCTGAGAGAAACTGGAGGAGAAACACATCTTCCAAGACCTTTGGGAGTCATGTGGCGATACAAAACCAGTTCAACGTGGATCTTGCAGTCCGATTTTGTCCTCTTGGGAAGGTGAGGCTTTGCTTCTTTTTATTAGAAATATATTCAATTCAAACCCAGTATAGCGCTACCATCGAGGATGCATGGCAAGGAATACTGGTGGAGTCCTCATTTCCACCAAGGCCAACAAAGATCAGGAAAGAACAGAAAGAACCAGAAGACAATTCTATTTATGCGGATATAAAAATGGACACCTGGCTTGGACCTTCTCAAGCTGAAAATGTTAGTCTTTTCGCTTCAAGTCTGTATTATTTACCCAGATCTATTCAGTGTAGCAAGAAAAAAGAGAAGTCCACTGGAATCCAAAGAAGTCAAAGAGCTCCTCCTTTGCTACGTTTGAAGCGATCCTTCAAACACTTCAAACACCCACAAAGGTCATACCCTTACCATCTTGCCAAGATTACACACAATTTAGCACATAAACTTAAAATTCTCTTTCACCAACATAAACGAATGCAGAAGAAGATCCTGGATATTTTAGAGCTAATAAATGCCAAGGTGGACAACAATTAGAATAAGGCAGGAGATATAAATGTATGTAAGATTAAATTCTTTAAAATTTTATTGACAGTTGATTCATTTTTTAAGTTGTTTATAGCACTTAATACATCATGTCATTAATGTCATCTAAAACAGTCACGCTCTTAATATCTTTCAATTCTCCTTCCAATACAGTGTTCTTCAACTACGTGTCTCTGCTGGCGGTCTTAATTTCAGATAACTATGCCCTTTGAAGAACTTTTACCTACTGAATGTCCTGTTTGCCGAGGTCTTTACCTTCACCCAGGTTGTCCACATGGACTGTACTTTACTGTGCCCCACCTGGAATGACTGGAATCCACTGGAATCTGGTGGAAACCACACCAAAAACAAGGAAATTCCAGTGGATTCCAGTGGAATAGCAGACTGGAATCCACTGGAATCCACTGGAATAGCAAACTGGAATCCACTGGAGTGGAAAAACTATATAGAACTACCAACTGCCAGTATATTCCAGTGGAATGAATAGACAGGAATGCTATAAAATACACCAATAATATTAATCAAGTATTTAAATAAAAATATTGAAAAAATTATAACTTATACCTAGTATATAAATATTGTATTATTAATAAGGAATATTTATTAAATGGCTAATTTTTTAAACTGATAAATTCTATTTTAGCGCGATAATTTCTATTTTTAGATAGCCAATAAGTTCTATTTATAGTTCTAAAAATAGAACTAATCACACTAACTGATATAGAACTTATTGCGATAACCGATAAGTTCTATTATTGATAACTGATAAGTTCTATTTTTAGAACTATAAATAGAACTAATCCAAGATTATATTAACTAATTTTATTTTAAAACTATTAGTTTTTATTAATTTTATTCTTAGAACTATTTTAGAACTAATTAATTACACTGATTTTATTTTTTAAAATTAATACAAACAATAAACAATAGCCATAAATACCTCAAAATTTCAATGGACAAAGCCTTCCAATTATATTTATTTTTTTATTTGTATAAGTATGCCAGTAAAACAGTCAGAAATACTTAAAAATAAATTTTATTTAGTTTATTCCAGTGGAATCCACTGGAATTATTCCTGTTATTCCATTCCAGTCTATTCCAGTTTTGGCACTGGAATTTTGTCCAGTGGAATGAGCACTTTTTGGCCATATTCCAGTGGAATTCACATTTTTGGCAGAGAAATTCCACCGGAATGCCACTGGATTCCACTGGAATGCGCTGGATTCCGCCCATTCCAGGTGGGGCAGGGTAAAGACCTCCACATGGAGTCCACATGGAAGTCTGTGGTCAGGTGGAGTCCATATGGAGTTTTTCCATCCATCTTTTGGCTGAGGGGCTGAACCAAATTTTTATTCCACCTAGGTGGATTCCATGTAGAGTTGACATGGACCCCACATGTACTCACTAATTCCACATGGATTCAATTATGGATTCCATGGTGGAGGCTTATTGTAGAAGTGTTTTGCAATTATATGGCATTATATAAGCATTATGGATTGATTACTGATATAAATGGCTTTAAATAGATACAAATAAAGTCAAATAATAATCTAGTATTAAATTCCAAGCTATTATGCTCTATTTGGCTGATGTTGATTTTTGAAGACTCGTGTTTTTTCGAGTATTTTGTGTTTTTCTCGCCAAGAAATGAAGCAAGTCACATGATTTCAATAGATAAGGTAGGGGCCACCAGGAACCGGCCACCTTATGTAAGCGCTTACATAAGCGGCAAAATGTTGGGTTGGGGAAAAAATAAAAATTTTGTATGGTATTTTCGCTGATATCGTAAGGGAAGGGCACTCAATTTTTTTTTGGTTTCATGTTAACTTACAATCGAGACACTTAAGCCTCTGTTAACTACCCGCGACTGGTTATTTGATTTCAAGAGGATATGGAGCACGGGCGGGAAGTTGCGGGGAAGTCGGGAGGTGATGCCGCTCGGTCCGACGGTTAGACACCTACTTAATATAGTAACTTACATAATACCCTAACCCTAAAGTCGCGGCAAAATCTCGAGGTCAAAAATTTGAAAAGTTGCAGGATGAACCGGAAAGCACGAAAAAACACTTTGAAAAATTTTTGAATTTTTTTGAAAATGGCTTATATCTCTCTCAAAAGTTAGCCAATTCAAAATCTGTTTGCAACAAGTTGTAGGGATTGTCAATAGCTTCATTTCTATGGTCTTTAAAATGTGGGAAGATTGGTGGTGGTCGAGGTGTATCTTGCTCGTTGTTGCTTACATAAGGTGGCTGGTTCCTGGTGGCCCCTACCTTATGTGACTTTTGAAACAGACTGCATAGTTACTATTTTTGGTAAAGCTTTCCCACGGTATGTACATTTGCTAAATAAGGCAATAAATGATGTGATGCCATCACAATTTGTATATATTTGGAATCTCCTTAAAATTCCGATTCCGATGATACCCTATTGACCCTGAATTGATCCCCATGTAATAATAGCAAATATAAATAATTAGTCTGTCTATGACTTATATACTAATTTGTTTCTTGGCTAACAAAGCCACCATGGTGCAGTGGTTAAGAGCACTACAATTTTTGTCATGTGACAAAGGCATGGGTTCAATCCCTGCAAAATGTAAAATTTTGCAGGTTTCAAACTCTGTGTTAAGAACTGAGCTTAGGGGGACCGACGTTCCGTGGAAACGGAACGCCGGAACGGATGGTGGACGGAACGGAGTCACGGAACGGTACGGAAGTCGGGCAGGGCTTTGGCCTCAGCTATGAACTGTGCCGCGCCTAACGACGTGCCCCAATTTCGGGACGGACGGACAGCACGACGCCCTAAGGCGGAAGGCTTCGGAAACGCGATATAGATTAGAGGATTCTTAGAAGCAGAGGACGTTCCAGTAGAATACTTAATATTCAGACTACTGAACTACTACATTTATAGCGGCTTAAATATATAAGCGGAGTCGTACCAACTCCGCGAGCTCCGACAAACGGAAACACTTCGGTGAGAACAGAACTGCGCATAGAAGCTAAGAAGCCGATGCCTACCAACATGAGGGATACATGAGGACTGTTTACCATGTGGGGCGTATAATGAGACCGTTCCGTCGGAAGGACGGAGGGAACGGAACGGAACGGAACGGAGCGTCGATAACTCGGAAGAGATTATTCGGAACGTCGGTCGGTGGACTTGAGATTGGATCGTGACAGTACCTCCTTCTTATGGCTGAACCCATGAAGCCACATGACTCCGTTGATCCGAATTAAGCTTTGGGGATCCGAATTAAGCTTCGTATGGTTTTGTTTGGTCCTCTGGAGTATATAATGACCTGGCCTTCTGAAAAGTTTTTCCCCCCACTTACATTCTTCCGTACCATGTCCGATACCGATCCCACCGCTATGGATATCGACAACGACGAGGCGATGCGGGCGTTGGAAGAGGAGATGAGGTTGGAAATGGAGAAATTGGAGGCAAAAAAGGCGGAGTTCCGGAGGAAGAGGGAGGAGATAGAGGCAAGGAAACGGGCCGAGGAGATGGAGCGCCTCCGAATGGCAGAGGAGGAACGGATCCGTCGGGAGAAAGAGGAAGCGGAACGGAAGGCGGCCGAAGAACGCGCGACAAAGGAACGTGAGGAGCAAATCCGAGCTGCAGAACGTCGGGCGGCTGCGGAACGGGCAGCGGTCGAACGGATGGGTTCATCGGTCGGGGCGGACATTGAGATGGGAGCACCGCGAGCGGATGGAGCGGACGACGGGGGAACCGATCCGCAAGAGACTCCGAAAGCCCGGACTAGATTGTCGAAGGGCAAAGGTAAGTATGTTTGATTTTTCTTTGCTGTCTTCGTACTGAAAACACCTTAGCTAAACTCGTACCCACCCCTTCTCCGGATATCGAAATCGTCGAACCTTCCGTGTCGAATAAACGGAAGGATGGACCGACGGAGGGACCGAATCGGGCGCCTTGCGAGCGGTGCACACGACACAACTGGATCTGCCGTACCGAAAGGGAGCACAAAAATCCCGAGACGCTCAGCTCCTGCGATGCGTGCGATCACGCGAAGACCAGATGCGTACGTGCGGGGAACAACAAGAAGCCCCGTCGGTCGACAAAATCGAAGGAAGAGGTGAACGACGACGAGCCTTCCGTCGAGGAGTCTGGTGCATCCGCGGGCGCGAAAAAAGGAAGGACGACCCGGAAGAAGAAAGCGCGAACGGTTCCCTCCGAGCCTGAGGAGATGATCACGGCCGACGTCCTCCTCGACTCTCACAACGACGTCGTCGAATCGATGGACACCTTGACCGACGCTGTTACCGGATCCATGGAGGGCGTAAACGCCGGCTTCCGACTTGTCTGGTCGGAGCTCTACGGGATTCACGGTGCGATCCATGCCTTGGTCTTGATTGGGCAGGAGCATAACAACTTGCTCCGTGCTATCCTCGACAACCAGGGTGGCAATCCGGAAGAAGTTCCTCCTGCGACTTTCCGTTGGGACAATCAAGAAGAAGGGGTCGTCGTGGGTCCTCGGGTACCGCGTCCTTTCTCCCCGGCAGCGCGTGAGTTGAAGAGGGAGACGGTCGTAGTTGGGCTTCCGTCAGGACTGGATGTAGCGAGTGGAAGTGGCACAGCGGGCTTGTCCGTTCCGGGTTCCGTCGATCCGTCGGATGATGCGGATGGAGAAGATGTGGGGTCGGAGGGCGGGGAAGAACACGGTCAGTGAGGCGACGGAAAATCCACGGCGCCCACCTCCCTCCTAAAAATTTTTTTTGTATCATAATTTTTTGCGACTCGGAAAAAAAATTTTTTGTCGACTTTGAATTATGAATTATACGTTGAATTGAAAGTGACAAGTAAACACAAATATGAGTTCCGTTGGAACTCGGAAGGCGAACTTGGAATAAATTTTGAATGCAAGTATGCGAAAACGGAACGGAACGGAAGAGAACGGAATGAAAACGGAATGAAAATGAAAAGAAAATAAACAAAAATGAAGACGCTCGGATCAGGACTCAGGCTGTGGGCCCGGTTTGTCAGGATACGCACGATGAAAATCATCAATAGCTTCCTGGGCACCACCTATCGCATCATCTGCCCCGATCCAAGAGTATTCTTCCGAAGTACCCTCGTATCCGGCCCAACGGACGTAATAACGGAGCTTGACTCGGAAGCGTCTATCCATCTTGGAGTCTAAGACTTCCGTGATTTCAAAACGTTCCTCGCCATCTATCTCGATAGGGCCAGGCGGTTCCGGGACACGATTCGGAATAGAAGAAGGTACGTACGGTTCAAGCATAGAAACATGAAAAACGGGATGAATAGAACGCATAGAGTCCGGAAGACGGAGTGTAAAGGAAAGGGTAGAAGGATGGGCAATGATTTCGAAAGGACCGTGATATTTTTCAGAGAATTTCGGAGTCAGACGAGTGGTGCGGATGTACTTAGCTTTAACGAATGCTTGTTGACCGACCTGAAAATCGGGGGGGGCAGAACGACGGAGGTCGGCGGGACCTTGATAGCGCTTTTGAGCAGTGGACATCTCTTCACGGAGGAACTCGTGAAGGGCGTTGAGGTCGACAGCGTATTCGCGAGCTTGGTGGGACGCTAGGTCGCGTTCCGGATGCACCGCAAGTTGGGGATGGTAGCCTTTATTTGCGAAGAACGGAGAGACACCGGTAGTAGCACTCGGAGCGTTGTTGTAAGCAAATTCGGCCAGAGGAAGGAGGTCGGCCCAGTTGCTTTGCTGGTAATTGCAATACATCCGAATGTATTGTTCCAGAGTCTGGTTGGCGCGTTCCGTCTGTCCGTCGCCTTCCGGATGGTAACCGGAAGTGAAGTGGAGGGTCATACCGAGCGCAGTACCCAGGCTACGGAAGAAGCGAGAGACGAATTCGGGACCGCGATCGGAAGTGGCGTGCGACGGAACACCGTGCTTCGAAAAGATATGGAGGACGAAGAGCTTAGCAAGCTCGGGAGAGGTGATAGTGTTGTGACATGGAATAAATATGCCTTGCTTTGAAAGGCGGTCAATAACAACAAGGATTGAATTGAAACCGTTAGAGTCGGGAAGAGTTTCGATGAAATCCATGGAGATGGAGTCCCAAGGGCGTTCCGGAACGGGAAGCTGTTTGAGGAATCCATAGGGTTTGTGACGCGGAGTCTTAGAACGTTTACACGTAGTACAAGAAGTGCAATAGTCTTTGACGAATGAACGGAGTTTCGGCCAGACGTATTCACGTCGGATGAGCGCAAGCGTCTTGTTGACTCCGAAATGACCGGAGAGGGGATGATCGTGCTTGTACTTCAATACACGGAGACGTAAGTCACCGGAATCGGGCACGTAGATGCGTCCGTCAAGTCGGAGGAAGCCTTGCTCATCGACAGTCCAGCGCGGAAGGGTAGGAGTAGGAAGATGCTGAGCAGCGACGGGATCGGAAGGAAGAGCGGAAAGAATGTCAGTGTGAAGTTGGTCAAAGTCCATGGAGACGGAAGCACGGAGAGCAGGAATGATTAAGGAAGTGGCACGGAGGGATGAAGAAAGTTGTTCCTGGGTGAAAATCGGACGGAAGTTCATAGGGTTTTCGGAGTCGGTACCTCCCTCTTTAGGGGTACCGCGACGAGTAAGAGAGTCGGGTTTGGTACCGAGCTTCCCAGGACGGAAGCGGATGATGAGGTTGAAACCGGAAAGATACTCGGACCATCGAGCTTGTCGGCGTGTTAATAACTTGGTAGTGGCGAAATATTCCAAGTTTTTGTGATCCGTAACAACGTCAATCGGAGTGGCGGAACCTTCCAAATAGTGACGCCAGACACGGAATGCTTCGTGTATAGCAAGGAGTTCCTTGTCGTGGACATCGTAGTTGAGTTCCGCTCCTTGGAAGGAACGGGAATGGAAGGCAACGGGATGGATAGATTCGTCCGGAAGTTGGATGGAAAGGATAGCGGCAAGGGCGTAATCGGAAGCGTCAGTCTCCACGATGATAGGTCTGTCGGGCATCCAGTGAGTGAGTACGGGAGCGGATGTAAAAGCCTTCTTGAGGGTGATAAAGGCCGTTCGACATTCCTCGGAGAAGACAAACGGAACGTGCTTCCGTGTGAGTCGGGTTAAAGGAATGACAATGTCGGAATAGTCAAAAATGAAGCGTCTATAAAAGTTAGCGAAACCAAGGAAGGACTGAACGTCCTTGACTTTCCGTGGTTCCGGCCAGTCCAATATGGTCTTGATCTTGTCGCCGGACATGGTAAGACCTTCGGGAGACATTATGTAGCCAAGGTATTCGACTTGTTGCGTGTGGAACTCGCACTTGTCGAGGCGTCCATAAAGACCGTGTTTCCGGAGTCGGCGAAGTACCTCTCGGACGTGCTTTTTGTGTTCGGAAAGGGAGTCGGAATAGATGAGAATGTCGTCTAGATAAATGATGAGATAATTGTCCAGTAAATCGGAAAAGATGTCGTTCATGAAGCGTTGAAAAGTAGGGAGCGTTGGATAAGCCGAAAGGAACTACGAGCCATTCAAAGGAACCATAACGGGTACGGAAGGTGGTTTTCCATTCGTCACCGGGAGCTATACGGACGAGGTGATAAGCGTGACGGAGGTTGATCTTGGTGTAATATCGAGCTTTGGCCGGAGCGTCAAGCAAATCGGAAATGAGCGGAAGCGGATAGCGATCCTTCTTTGTGATTTTGTTGAGTGCACGATAATCACAGCAAAGGCGGAGGCTTCCATCCTTCTTTTTGACGAAAAGGATAGGCGCTCCGTGAGAGGACTTGGAGGGACGAATGTAGCCGAGATTGACGTGTTCGGAAATGAATTCGCGGAGTGCTTGTAATTCAGAATTGGAAAGGGAGTACATTCTACCGAGAGGGGGTTCCGCGCCGTCTTCCAGTTCGATCTTAAGGTCATAAGAGCAATGTGGAGCAAGACCATCAGCCTTCCGTTTGTTGAAGACGTCTTGATAGTCGTGGTAGTCCTCCGGAAGCATTGATAGGTCAGGCTTCGCATCTTCGTCGTCGTCATCGTCTCCGACGGAAGCAGAGCGACCGGACGGAGCGTTCGGATCAGAAAGGGACATCTGGAAGGACTTGGAACCGGGTTCAGAGCAGGCACGGACGAATGCGGCAGCACCTATGATGGAAATGTTATGGCGGTTTTTCGGAGGGGGATCAGGGAAAGGAATATCGGAATCTAGGTTTGAATCTGAGTCCGTAGCATCGTCGGGGAGGTCCTCGACGGTAGCCTTGGGTCTAGTAGAAGATGAAGGAAGAGGAGCCGGAATAGGAACGGAAGGAATATGAAGAGAACCGGAGTCGGACGACGGAGCGGAGCTGGATGATACGGGAGATGAAATCGGGAGGCTAGCAGCACGTCCCGAAATCTGAGTCGACGGTACGGAGGGGAGCGGAAGTCGCCGGAAGTGTGAGAGTTTGCCTTCGTGCCAGTTGATCAACGGATCAAAGTGGTGAAGCCAATTGTATCCAAGAACGAGAACGCAGTCAGAATCCAGAGGGGTTATGAAGAATTTCGTGGTCAGAGTGTCGCCGGTGGGATAAGTAATTGGTAAATCGACGGCTTCGGAAAGCCAAGCATTCACGGAACCGTCTAATAGTTTAAGCGGAACACGGGGGATGTCATATGTAACCAACTTGTGTTTACGGACAAAGGAAGCGTTAATGAAACAATGAGTTGACCCGGAATCTACCAGGGCCTTAAGGATAATGAGAAATCCGAGCATAGGGGTCGTAAGAGAGAGAAATAGAGCGTTAGAAAAGTACATTGCTGCGGCGTTGAGTCTGACCTCCGAAGAGGCACTTCCTGGGATCGCGCAGTTATCCGGAAGTGCGGGGCACGGAAAACTGCTCACCCTTTTTCCTCTACCGTCTCTTCCGATTCCGCGACTTCTTCCGTGATAGTGGCGGTTTCGGTGGTAGTGGAAGCGCGAGCCTTGGGGGCGGGTTTATTCCGACGATGAGGACAGTCGGCGGCGGAATGACCTTTTTCTCCACAAATGAGGCAAAGGCCTTCCTTGTAACGACGGTCCTTTTCCTCCTTGGTGAGTTTGCCGTCGGGTCCGAGGATGTTCTTGAGGTTCTTGGTGTTACGGGCGGAATGAGTATGAGTGTGCGAATGACCGGAATGGCTGCCTCCACTGCCACCACCTCCACCGGAACCGGAAGACTGTCGGGACGACGGGGTGGTGGATCTCGGAGTGGATGAAGCGGAAGAGCTTTGAGAGGTGGAGGTGCGCGGAACGAATTTGGTGGTCGGAGTGGTGGTGGTGGACAGAGTGGTCTTCTTGTCGCGTTTGAGTTCCTCTTGGCGTTCCCAATACCGGAGGTCAATGTCGTCGGCCATGTCCTGGAATGCCTGTAAAGTGGTCGGACGACCGCGACGAGAAATTTCGTCCTTGATACGATCCGGAAGGCCCTTGTAGTACTGATGCATGAGGGCGGCTTCGTTCCAACCGGTGTCCAAGCGGTAAAGGTTGAAGTCCCGGTTGTAAAACGTTGTCTTTCCGTTGTTGGCCATTTCCAGCTGTTCGATTTTGTTGACAGCAAATCCGACGGGGTCCCGGGGTCCGAAACGAGTACGGAGGTCCTTTACAAAGAGTTGGTAATCGTCGTACCATGCCGGATGGGCTCCTTTGAGCACGGACTGATACCAGGTGAGAGCGTTGTCCCGGAGTAGGCTAATAACCCACATAACTTTACTGTTCTCGGTAGGAAACTCGTGGCCGTGAAGGTTGATATAAATTTGACACTGAAAAATGAAATTGTCCAGTTTCCCGGACTGTCCGTTGAACGTTTCCGGGGGTGGCGCTTTCGGTCCTTTGTTTGACGGAGGACCGGGAGTAGCGGATGCACGGAGTAACAAGGACATGCCCGAGATTGCCTCCGCCAATACAGCGAACGGGTCCAGAGCAGGGGGCGGAGGTGGAGGTGGAAGAGGGTCTGGAGTAGGCGGACGATTATCGCCTTCATGGGAAGGGCTTCCTCGACGAGACATTGAAAAATGTGGAGGTTGTTCTCGCCAGATATCGTCAGAGGTGGAACCAAAACCGGTCGGAAAGGTAGGTGAAGTAGGTTCAGGTTTGGGTAGTACAGAGCGACTACCGAGACTAGGAGAGACGTACGGAGCGGAAGGGTGCGGAAAGTTCCAGGGGATGACACGGGAAGGTTGTACAGGTTCCGGTACACCACCGGAATGATGCTGAAACGGATTGGTAGAACCACTACCTTGATGGGTAGGTTGCAACGGAGTGTGTGGAGTAGGGGGGTGATCTTGTGAGGCCTCGGAAGGGGGAATAGGAGCAAGAGGGTCAGGGAATGGGTCCGGAGTAGGACGTTCGGGGTCTCGATGATATTCGAAACCAGCAGCTTGAGAGTTATGAGTTCTGCGTCTGCCTAATGGGGGCGTACGGTGCATAAACGAGTCGTTAGACGAGTAAGTCTGAATATACTGTTAAGAACTGAGCTTAGGGGGACCGACGTTCCGTGGAAACGGAACGCCGGAACGGATGGTGGACGGAACGGAGTCACGGAACGGTACGGAAGTCGGGCAGGGCTTTGGCCTCAGCTATGAACTGTGCCGCGCCTAACGACGTGCCCCAATTTCGGGACGGACGGACAGCACGACGCCCTAAGGCGGAAGGCTTCGGAAACGCGATATAGATTAGAGGATTCTTAGAAGCAGAGGACGTTCCAGTAGAATACTTAATATTCAGACTACTGAACTACTACATTTATAGCGGCTTAAATATATAAGCGGAGTCGTACCAACTCCGCGAGCTCCGACGAACGGAAACACTTCGGTGAGAACAGAACTGCGCATAGAAGCTAAGAAGCCGATGCCTACCAACATGAGGGATACATGAGGACTGTTTACCATGTGGGGCGTATAATGAGACCGTTCCGTCGGAAGGACGGAGGGAACGGAACGGAACGGAACGGAGCGTCGATAACTCGGAAGAGATTATTCGGAACGTCGGTCGGTGGACTTGAGATTGGATCGTGACACTCTGTCTAAGTCTCTGAGTTGAAGTCCACTCTGACTGCAAAATTAGTGGAATCCAGGTGGAGTCCAGATGGAATCTCCAGATGGAGTCCAGGTGGAATTTATAAAATCCACTTGGAATCCATGGAGAGTCCATTGAACTTCATGTGGAGTCCATGTGGAGTCCATTGGACTTCATGTGGATTTCACTGACTTTCCTCCACTTCATGGGGATTCCATGTGGAGTCCAACTGGATTGGGTGGAATTAGTGGAGTCCACATGGAGAACCTGGGTGGAGGTAAAGTACAGTGTTTGCCACAGTGTATTCCAAACTGTTCAGGGAGTCAATTCCCATCTCAAAAATGCACAGTTATGTCGACATTGGGGCAAGGGCAAGAATCGTGAAATTGTTGCCAATCTTTTGGATAGTGGAGGTGAAGACGATGACGATGACGGTCAAGGTCAAAGTGAGGATGAAGATCAATTCCAGTTTCCACATTCATCCCCTTCTAATAATCTGGAGCATGAGAGAGAGCCCCCTGCAGTTTTAGCGAATATTGTTGATTATTGGGATGATGAAGACGGCGAACCATTTCATTTTGTTGAGAATATTACACTGGATATAGGTCAAGCAGGTCCAGGACCTTCAACAGCTCAGCAACAATGACACCAACATCCACGTGTTCTAGAAGAGGATGAAGATGAACGTATAACAGAAGAATACACAGGGGCAGGGCAGGTTATTCGGATGGATGACAAACTTCATGTTCGATGGCGTTTGTTATTTGAAGGAAGTGATATTAAGGATCCAGCACATCCTCCAGCCCAAGAGCAAGACCAGACAAATCCATACGCTCCATTTGCATCTGAGATGGATTGGCGAATTGCAAGGTGGATGGTTAAGGATGGCATTGGGCATGGTTCATTCAACCGTTTATTGGAAATCCCTGGTGTATGTTTATTTTTCTAAAGCTTATACAATTTTAACTCATCTACTATTGTTTAGTTGAAAGAGAAGCTGGGATTATCCTTTCACAATGCTTGCAGTCTCCATCAAATTATTGACAATGATATTCCAGACCGTGCAGGAGAATGGAAAACGGAACAGCTTGTATTCAAGGATATGCCAGACACAACACATACTATTCGCTACCGTGATCCAATCGAGGCAATTCGGGGTATTTGGAAGGATCCAGCACTATCACCACATCTTGTATATCGTCCAAGGAAGGTTTTTTCATCTCGCGATAAAAAAAACCGCATCTATACAGAACTTTGGACAGGACAATGGTGGAACGCTGTTCAGGTAAATCTATACCAAATTTTATTTTCTTTTACTGAAATGTTCTGAAAGAGCAAACTTCCAACTGGAGCGACTGTTGCACCAGTCATTATCGCCACCGACAAAACTCAGCTCACACATTTCTCAGGTGGAAAAAGTGCCTATCCTGTTTACTTGACTATAGGAAATATTCCCAAAAGTCTCCGTCGAAAGCCTACCAAGAATGCCTGTATTCTCATCGCTTATCTTCCCGTTGAATCTGCAAAACTGAAGGGCTCTGGCCTGTCAGAAGATAACGTCAAGATTAGAAATCATAGGCTTTTCCATGAAGCAATGCATCTTGTCCTTTCACCACTAATTCAAGCTGGAAAAGATAGAGTAGAAATGACCAGCGGCAATGGAGAAGTACGCAATGTTCATCCTATTTTGGCTTGCTATGCTGCCGATTATCCAGAACAGTGCATTGTGGCATCTACAAAGTATGGCACCTGCCCCAAATGCCGAACACCAGCAAAGAATCTTGGTGATGCCAAACCTGGAGAACCGCAGACACAACAATGGACTTTGGGAGTCATCAATGACGCAAAGACAGAAGCAACCAGGAATAGTCATTTTTATAAATGCTGCATGGCTCAGGATGTATCTGGAAGCATTTACGATCCATTTTGGAAGGACTTTCCTCTATGCAACATTCACAAGGCAATCACACCAGACGTCCTGCATCAACTCTATCAGGGTGTTCTCAAGCACATTATTGGATGGTGTCAACAAGTCTTACCCAGTGAAAAAGAATTGGATTTTCGTTTGCGCGCCCTTCCTCCAGCCTATGGTGTTCGCCACTTCAACAACGGCTGGTCAGCACTCAGCCAAATTTCTGGACCTGAGCGAAAGCATATGGCTTGAGTTTTGCTTGGATGTCTTGTCGGAAAAATCCCCAAGTTGGGACTCATGGCAATAAAGGGAGGTCTTTACCCTGCCCCACCTGGAATGGGCGGAATCCGGCGGATTCCGGTGGATTCCAGTGGCATTCCGGCGGAATTTCTCTGCCAAAAATTCAAGTTCCGGTGAGTTCCACCGGAATATGACCAAAAAATGCTCATTCCGCCGGACAAAATTCCGGTTGCCAAAACCGGAATGGACTGGAATGGAATAACAGGACTGATTCCACTGGAATCCACTGGAATAAACTAAGTAAAATTTATTTGTAAGTATTTTTGACTATATTACTGGTATATTTATACAAATAAAAAAATAAATAATAACTGGATAGCTTTGTTTGTTAAAATTTCAAGGTATTTATAGTCATTGTTTTTATTTCTATTGATTCTAAAAATAAAATCAATGGCATTTAGTTCTAAGAATAAAATTAATAAAAACTAATAGTTTTAAAAATCCAAATAGTTAAACTAATCTGATTAGTTCCAAAAATAGAACCAATGCAATTAGTTCCATTTTGAGATCAGATTAGTTTTATTTTAAAACTATAAATAGAATCAATTAAATATAGAAATAACTGATTAGTTCTAAAAATAGAACTGATTAAATATAAAAATAACTGATTAGTTCTTAGAGCTATAAATAGAAGTAATTGAATATAGAGCTATAAATAAAACTAATTTGGAAGGTGAATTGGAAACTGTGCACTGCCTACTTGTAGACTTATAAATAGAACTCATTCTATAGAGCTATAAATAGAACTAATCCTATAGCTTTAAAAATAGAACTGATTAAATATAGATCTAAAAATAAAACTAATTGGAAGCTATAAATATTAAATTGGTTCTATTTTTAGAATCAAACATGGAACTAATGTTGGAACTATAAATAGAACTAATCAGAATACTGTACCAAAGGTTATCAAATTATTTCTTTGAATATTTATATTTAAATATTTTGATTAGTATTATTGGTGTATTGCATTCCTGTCTATTCATTCCACTGGAATATGCTGCAGTTGGTAGTTCTATATATTTATTCCACTCCACTGGATTTCAGTTTATCATTCCAGTGGATTCCAGTGGATTCCAGTGGATTCCGGTCTGCCATTCCACTGGAATCCACTGGAATTTCCTTGTTTTTGGTGTGGTTTCCACCAGATTCCACCGGATTCCAGTGGATTCCAGTGGATTCCGGTCATTCCGCCCATTCCAGGTGGGGCACAGTAAAGTACAGAATAAAGGCTTTACTGGATTTTATTGCTCTTGCTCAGTATCACGCTCATGACAGTTACACCCTTGGATACCTGCAGGATGCCCTCAATGAATACCATAAACACAAAGATTACTTTATTCGAATGAATATTCACAAGCACTTGAATATCCCCAAATTCCATTCTCTTCATCATTATATCGAATCCATCAAGCTTTACGGAACTACAGACAACTACAACACAGAAGCTTTTGAGTGCTTTCATATTGATTTCGCAAAAGAAGGATGGCGAGCTTCAAACAAACGCGATGAATTTCCACAAATGGTCACTTGGCTTTCACGCCAGGAGAAAGTTTCTGCATTCGATAATTACTTGGACTGGCTGGACATTGAGTCTAAAAACACTCAGGCGCCACCGACAACTCTTTCCAAAAAACCTCCAATCCATATTGCCAAATATCCTCCTTATCCTGGCTGTCAAATTTCAGTAATCCAACAATCTCATGATGCTCCACAGCTTTCTGAGCGGCTCAAAGAGTATTTAAATTCCTTCCTTCCTTCTGGCCATCGGACTTCCAACGCGGTCTCACATTTATATGATCTTTCATTTCAGCGTTTAGATGTGTACACCCAATTCAAATTTCACCCTCACAGTCTGCAAGATGAAGGTAATGACATTCAAGAAAACGATACTGTAAAAGCTATTCCTCGTTCAATCAAAAACCCTAATGGAAGGATGGATACAGTCGTTGTCTTATATAAAGATACTGCAGAGTCAACGGGAGTTGAAGGCCAGTATTTTAATTGCTTCATATTTTGTGCGCAGTTGATTTCTTGTAATAGGTGTTAGAATTGGAAGAATTTGTGTAATTTTCAAGTTGCCAACCCATTTTGATCACATAGAGAAGCTACATTTAGTCGACAGACTCGATCTATAGAACGATAACATTGTACCGATGGTCTCGAGGCTGTAGAATTCTACAGATTGTGTGGAAGGGCTATAGTGGGGGCTGCGGCGGCGGTTATGGGAGGGGGGAGGAGAGCCTGCAGCAAAGCTGGGGGAGGAATAGGCGGGTAGTAGGGTACAGCGGGGGATGTATAATGGGGTACGGCGGGGGATGGGTGGTAGGTACGGCAGGGGGAAATTTTGGGATGACCAGGAAATGCGGCAATTAAAAAATGGATGGGGTACGGGTGGGATGGTTGGTGGGTTCATCGGGGGATGGATAGTAGGGTACGGCGGGGGATGGATGGTAGGTACGGCAGGGGATGGATGGTAGGTACGGCGGGGGATGGATGGTAGGTACGGCGGGGGGAAATTTTGGGATGACCGGAAAATGCGGCAATTAAAAATGAATGGGGTATGGCCGGGATGGGTGGTGGGTTCATCGGGGGATGGATAGTAGGGTACAGCGGGGGAGGGATGGTAGGTACGGCGGGGGGTAATTTTGGGATGACCAGAAAATGCGGCAATTAAAAAATTGGGGGGGATTTTAATGCCGGTGTATGACAATTGTCAGGTATGGCAAGGGGGGAAATTTTAATGCCGGTGATTCGGGTACAGAAAGGGGGGGGTGTACTAGGAAGGGTGTTTCAAATCAGGTGTGGTATGATGATATATGGGGTTCGGGAAGAAAAAATTTTGGGTACGGGGAGATAGCACCCATGCTCGGCAAGGAAAATAATGGGAATAACCATTTCGGGACGGCAAAATCATAAGGAATGACATGACTGTCCTTGCCGTGGGCACGGAAAAAATCCTGGCATTAGCACTGTTGCCCTGGCTTCGGTTAAACAGTCCTTACATCACCTCTATTGGCGTAGCTTCGGCAAGAGATTTCCCACATCACTATACTTGCCGTAGCTTCGGCAAGGCATTTCCGGCATTGCTTCTCTTGCCGTAGCACCGGAAAATTAATTCTCACATTGGTCATCTTGCCATAGCTTCGGCAAGGAAGTCCCAACATTGTATTTCATGCTGTAGCTTCGGCAAAAGATTCCCCACATCACTATACTTGCCATAGCTTTGGCAAGGCATTCCCAACATTATATTCCGTGCTGTAGCCTCGGCAAAAAATTCCCCGCATCACTATACTTGCCGTAGCTTCGGCAAGGCATTCCCAACATTGCTTCTCTTGCCGTAGCACCGGAAAATTAATCCCTGCAATGCTCAACTTGCTGTAGCTTTGGCAAGGCATTCCCAACATTGCTACATTTGCTGTAGCACCGGAAAATTATTCTCTGCATTGCTCCTCTTGCCGTAGCTTCGGCAAGGCATTCCCAACATTGCTTCTCTTGCCGTAGCACCGGAAAATTAATCCCCGCAATGCTCAACTTGCCGTAGCTTTAGGCGCCTAACCGCAACTGTACCCGCAACTCGTGCAGGATTGACCGTCAAAACGAGCCCAAGAACGGTCAAAACGGCCAAGAAATGCGGGAGATAATCGGCAAGGCATTCCCAACATTGTATTCCATGCTGTAGCCTCGGCAAAAGATTCCCCGCATCACTATACTGGCTGTAGCTTCGGCAAGGCATTCCCAACATTATATTCCGTGTTTCCGGCATTGCTTCTCTTGCCGTAGCACCGGAAAATTAATTCTCACATTGGTCATCTTGCCATAGCTTCGGCAAGGAAGTCCCAACATTGTATTTCATGCTGTAGCTTCGGCAAAAGATTCCCCACATCACTATACTTGCCATAGCTTTGGCAAGGCATTCCCAACATTATATTCCGTGCTGTAGCCTCGGCAAAAAATTCCCCGCATCACTATACTTGCCGTAGCTTCGGCAAGGCATTCCCAACATTGCTTCTCTTGCCGTAGCACCGGAAAATTAATCCCTGCAATGCTCAACTTGCCGTAGCTTTAGGCGCCTAACCGCAACTGTACCCGCAACTCGTGCAGGATTGACCGTCAAAACGAGCCCAAGAACGGTCAAAACGGCCAAGAAATGCGGGAGATAATCGGCAAGGCATTCCCAACATTATATTCCGTGCCGTAGCTTTGGAAAAAGGTTCCCCACATCACTACTCTTGCTGTAGCTTCGGCAAAAGATTCCCCGCATCACTATACTTGCCGTAGCTTTGGAAAGACATTCCCAACATTGTATTCCATGCTGTAGTTTCGGTGAAAGATTCCCTGCATCACTACTTTTGCCATAGATAGGGAAATGCACGGGTAACCCGCGGATGTCTGGGCACCTACCCACAACTGTACCTGTCAAAACGGGCCCAAGAACGGCCAAAATGGCCAAGAAATGCGGGAGATAAGGCTAATTTCAATGAATTTCACAAAATCAGGCATATCTCAATCATTTCAGAGCAAAAAAATCTGTTCTTGGGCTCGTTTTGAAAGTCACAGGTATGCAAACCGTTATGGGCTTCTTGGAGAGTGTATGATAGTGAGTAATACTCAGCCTCAGTGGATGAGGAGGCCACAATTTTTTGTTTCGAGGCAGACCAGGAAATCAAGCATCCTTGATAGAAAAAGCAGTATCCAGATATGCTTTTTCAGTCTTTCTTGTCAGAAGCCCAGTCCGCATCCGAAAGAGCACATCCCCAAATGTATGGTACGACAACTTCAGGTATAGATGATGAGTTGGAGGATGTGTATTCAATGCCATAGTCGAGGGTCCCAGCCAGGTAACATAGTACGCCCTTCGCCACCAGAAGATGTGCACATGTTGTATTTGCATTGTATTGACCTACGGCCATGGCTGCATGGGCAATATCTGGTCTTGTGCATATAGCCAGATAAATCAGGCTCCCGACTAAACATTGGTAGTTGATTGTGATGTCTTTGTCGTGGATGCCTGGTAATGAATTTTGGGGGGCTGTGGTGAGTTTGTGGAGCGGTTGAGAGATTGGAACCTTGGATGGCGTACTATTGAGCATCTCCCAATTTTTGAGGAGTTCGAAGAGAAGTGGTTTTTGGGTTTCTCAATGATAAATTTGATATACCCAGCAATAAATTTCACAACATGACTGGCTGGAGAGATTCCCTTTTCGATTTGGAAGACTCACATCACCAGAGACTCAAACAGTGCTTGAAACTGCCACTCTCCCATAACTTTTTGGAGTCTCCCTTTGTTCAAGAGTTCTTTATAGTTGGTGAATTCACAGTGAAGCTTATGGAGCACAACAAAGTTCTTTCAATGGTCAGCCAGTTTGAATATTTGAGCAATGGTCAACAAGATGTCATTGCAGATGGGTTGCATGGTGCAGGGAATAATTTCCTGCAGCTACAGCAAGAGTAGCAATGTTGGGAAAGCTTTTCTGAAGCTACGGACAAAGTAGTGATGCAGGGAACATTTTGCTGAAGCTACGGCAAAAGTAGTGAAGCAAGGAACATTTTTCCAAAGCTAAAGCAAGTGTATTGATGCCAGGGACATTTTGCCGATGCTATGGCAAAAGAACTGATGCACAGAACGTTTTGCCAACGCTACAGCAAGGGTAGCAATGCTGGGAATCCCTTTCTAAAGCTACGGCAAGAGGAACAATGCAGGGAATAAAATTTTGCAGCTACGGCAAGAGTAGCAATGTTGTGAATGCTTTCCTGAAGCTACGGCAAAAGTAGTGATGCAGGGAACATTTTGCCAAAGCTACAGCAAAGGTATTAATGCTGGGGACATTTTGCCGACAAAACAGCAAGGGAAACAATGCTGGGAATTCCTTGCCGAAGCTATGTCAAGAGGAACAGTGCAGGGAATTACTTTCCGTAGCTACGGCAAGAGTATCAATGTTGGGAATGCCTTGCCGAAGCTACGAATCTTTCACCGAAACTACAGCATGGAATACAATGTTGGGAATGTCTTTCCAAAGCTACGGCAAGTATAGTGATGCGGGGAATCTTTTGCCGAAGCTACAGCATGGAATACAATGGTGGGAATGCCTTGCCTTAGCTACGGCAAGTATAGTGATGTGGGGAATCTTTTTCCGAAGCTACAGCAAGAGTAGTGATGTGGGGAACCTTTTTCCAAAGCTACGGCACGGAATATAATGTTGGGAATGCCTTGCCGATTATCTCCCACATTTCTTGGCCGTTCTGGCCGTTCTTGGGCCTGTTTTGACGGGCAATCCTGCGCGAGTTGCGGGTACAGTTGCAGTTAGGTGCCCAAAGCTACGGCAAGTTGAGCATTGCGGGGATTAATTTTCCGGTGCTACGGCAAGAGAAGCAATGTTGGGAATGCCTTGCCGAAGCTACGGCAAGTATAGTGATGCGGGGAATCTTTTGCCGAGGCTACAGCATGGAATACAATGTTGGGAATGCCTTGCCGATTATCTCCCGCATTTCTTGGCCGTTTTGACCGTTCTTGGGCTCGTTTTGACGGTCAATCCTGCACAAGTTGCGGGTACAGTTGCGGTTAGGCGCCTAAAGCTACGGCAAGTTGAGCATTGCGGGGATTAATTTTCCGGTGCTACGGCAAGAGAAGCAATGTTGGGAATGCCTTGCCAAAGCTACAGCAAGTTGAGCATTGCAGGGATTAATTTTCCGGTGCTACGGCAAGAGAAGCAATGTTGGGAATGCCTTGCCGAAGCTACGGCAAGTATAGTGATGCGGGGAATTTTTTGCCGAGGCTACAGCACGGAATATAATGTTGGGAATGCCTTGCCGATTATCTCCCGCATTTCTTGGCCGTTTTGACCGTTCTTGGGCTCGTTTTGACGGTCAATCCTGCATGAGTTGCGGGTACAGTTGCGGTTAGGCGCCTAAAGCTACGGCAAGTTGAGCATTGCGGGGATTAATTTTCCGGTGCTACGGCAAGAGAAGCAATGTTGGGAATGCCTTGCCGAAGCTACGGCAAGAGGAGCAATGCAGAGAATAATTTTCCGGTGCTACAGCAAATGTAGCAATGTTGGGAATGCCTTGCCAAAGCTACAGCAAGTTGAGCATTGCAGGGATTAATTTTCCGGTGCTACGGCAAGAGAAGCAATGTTGGGAATGCCTTGCCGAAGCTACGGCAAGTATAGTGATGCGGGGAATTTTTTGCCGAGGCTACAGCACGGAATATAATGTTGGGAATGCCTTGCCAAAGCTATGGCAAGTATAGTGATGTGGGGAATCTTTTGCCGAAGCTACAGCATGAAATACAATGTTGGGACTTCCTTGCCGAAGCTATGGCAAGATGACCAATGTGAGAATTAATTTTCCGGTGCTACGGCAAGAGAAGCAATGCCGGAAATGCCTTGCCGAAGCTACGGCAAGTATAGTGATGTGGGAAATCTCTTGCCGAAGCTACGCCAATAGAGGTGATGTAAGGACTGTTTAACCGAAGCCAGGGCAACAGTGCTAATGCCAGGATTGATTTTCCGTGCCCACGGCAAGGACAGTCATGTCATTCCTTATGATTTTGCCGTCCCGAAATGGTTATTCCCATTATTTTCCTTGCCGAGCATGGGTGCTATCTCCCCGTACCCAAAATTTTTTCTTCCCGAACCCCATATATCATCATACCACACCTGATTTGAAACACCCTTCCTAGTACACCCCCCCCTTTCTGTACCCGAATCACCGGCATTAAAATTTCCCCCCTTGCCATACCTGACAATTGTCATACACCGGCATTAAAATCCCCCCCAATTTTTTAATTGCCGCATTTTCTGGTCATCCCAAAATTACCCCCCGCCGTACCTACCATCCCTCCCCCGCTGTACCCTACTATCCATCCCCCGATGAACCCACCACCCATCCCGGCCATACCCCATTCATTTTTTAATTGCCGCATTTTCCGGTCATCCCAAAATTTCCCCCCGCCGTACCTACCATCCATCCCCCGCCGTACCTACCATCCATCCCCTGCCGTACCTACCATCCATCCCCCGCCGTACCCTACTATCCATCCCCCGATGAACCCACCAACCATCCCACCCGTACCCCATCCATTTTTTAATTGCCGCATTTCCTGGTCATCCCAAAATTTCCCCCTGCCGTACCTACCACCCATCCCCCGCCGTACCCCATTATACATCCCCCGCTGTACCCTACTACCCGCCTATTCCTCCCCCAGCTTTGCTGCAGGCTCTCCTCCCCCCTCCCATAACCGCCGCCGCAGCCCCCACTATAGCCCTTCCACACAATCTGTAGAATTCTACAGCCTCGAGACCATCGGTACAATGTTATCGTTCTATAGATCGAGTCTGTCGACTAAATGTAGCTTCTCTATGTGTTTTGATGCTGGATACGGCAAGCAGGCAATGCCCTAGCACTGGCCGACTGAGCCTCTGGCTTACATAGAATGGTACAAAACACTCAAAAGCACTCCTGAGCAAGCATCAGGAATGTATGTTGTCAAGAAAACCAATCCCACAGAAAATGCAATCATTCCCGTTGTTTCTATACGGCAGAGTTGTATGCTTATTCCTCGATTTGATTATGATGCCAGTGGAGATGAGCAGATTTGGAAGTCCACCTGGACATCAGACAACGTTTTGGATAAAGCATCAACTTTTCTTCTAAATAACTGGCAGAGCCTTTATTCATACCAAACTCTTTACTAATCCATACCTTTCAATTATTTAATCCTTTAAATATAAAAATTACTTTCTTCAAGCACACGATTAAGTCATCTAGGTCTTCCAGATACATCTTTTATTTTTCAAATTTTATAACGCCTTAAAATATTATTAGGGGCACCTATACTACCCAGAAATGTCCTAGGTGACTCAGGACATCCCATGAGGCTCCTAGGTCACCTAGGGCACCATAGGAGTCTAGTATAGTGCTGAGGTACAAACCAATTATGTCAGGGCAACTTAGGGCAACTTGAGACAAAAGTGTTTTTCCTGATGCTGTAACCATGTGGCGAGGGAGCACTGTAGCTCGCGCAGCCAATAATTGCTGGTGCTGCAAACTGTGCTGGCAAAGGTCCCGTTGTTCATGTGCTTTGAGTTCGCGAGGAAGTACCAGCGTTCCATGACATTGAGAACAGGGGCAAGGAACCTTCCGTAACTAAAAGACAGCATAAGTACGAGACTAGCGAGAAATGTGGCAAAACATACAGTCCTGCTGGACATTTTGGTGTCGTTGTCATTGTAAGAGAAAACGTTGGAAAGTTTGTAAGTTGAACCAAACAATAGGAGACATCTATTTATGATCAATTGAGAGGTCTATCGCTGGCGGAGTCAATAATCCAGAAAGAGTTAAAATACAGGGGCAAATATTATTTGCTCACCTCATACATCTTCACGTTGGCCAGTGAAGGGACGGCCTTCAAGCCAGCCCTGAATTTTTCGATTTTCGAGTTCTCCGTACAACTTAGAAGGACGGAAGACGTTCAGGAACATGCACAGAAGCACGCTAAGGGAAATTACAGTGCGCGACGAGGCACTGAACCAAATTTGATAGTTCTAACTACAGTACAGAGTACGTATGTGGACTACAGAGTGTACGGTACTGTGAACGCGAGCCCATCCGAGCACTTAACAGAGAGGCTGTCAACTTTTGAGGTCCATGCCAGGCACCCCAATCGTTGTGTATGCTGTAAGGCATCTGTCCAAATGCTTAGAGTGTCACTACGTCACACGTCGCATGTATCTACGTAGTTCTAACTCCGCCTGACTCCGCCGGCGCGTCCCGGTGGTGAGTGAACTTTCGTCACACCCCCTCACGAACCACCAAGCGCCCTAATTAACATCCCAATAAATTACTTTTCACCTCACCTAACCCAGGACCCTCCTGCCCAAGAATCTACCTGCAAACGAACCGAACTTGAATTGCCAGATGACTCGACTGCCATCGCCTTGAAGCTGAACATGAACCAGACAATCCTGAACATCCTCTCACCTCCCAAGCACCCCCTCGAACCGATATCCACACCATGGCTCAACCGCCATGACTCTCCTCAGACCTCCCTCATACCTCCTGGACCTCACGGTTGTACTGGTGACCTGACTGTCGCCTAAACCTGGACCTGCAACCAAACCGCTCCAAACCAAACCTCTCCGGGACTTCATGGCTTTACTGGCAAATCGACCATGCCTAGGCCTTGCCCCCTCCACCAGTGACTTGACTGCCACAAAACCACACTCCTCCGGGACTTCATGGTTTGACCAGCGACGACCGCGCCTAGACCTAGCCCCCCAACCAGTGACTTGACCGCCACCAAACCTCAACCCACAGAGGACTTGACCATCCCCTGGAACCCTAACCTGAGAGAAACCCTCCCCCAGCCTAAGACAAACAGGCAAACCATGCCACTTCAGGTACCAAGCTCCCCAGCTCTTAGTTGTAGCCCCTAGTAGACCTTCCTAGTGCCAACCGAATAGACCAGGTGTGATAAGACCAATCCCCACCCTTGAGAATGAACCAGTGCCCAAAGACCAGAGCACAAAGATGATGAGCTGGCAGCTAGACCACTGCCAAGAACGATACAGACACAGGACTCGACCGTCCTGGAAGCAAGCCAAGCATAAGCATTTGTGTCAACTTTTGAGGTCCATGCCAGGCACCCCAATCGTTGTGTATGCTGTAAGGCATCTGTCCAAATGCTTAGAGTGTCACTACGTCACACGTTGCATGTATCTACGTAGTTCTAACTCCGCCTGACTCCGCTGGCGCGTCCCGGTGGTGAGTGAACTTTCGTCAGAGGCGCGGGTCTTTAGCGCTGGGCGCGTCCAGAACAACCGCAGAGACTTACCTGATCCGTGTAAAATGCCGTCTCGGCACGGACCCGAACAAACTCGGGAAGTGTGCCGCGTGTGCATAGAAGCCAAAACACGAGTTACGGACATTCCCGAAGATTCTCAGAAGCCTGGAAAGGGAGCCGAACATGGAAATACTTCCAAATTGAGACAGGAACGGAGCCATGAGGCCATAACGCCGTGCTTCGGTACAAGAGTTTGTCATCATAGCAGGCACAGAGGGACTTAGAGAAATAAACGTGAAGGAGACTGACCGTACAGGGTACGGGCGAGTCTGGAAGGAGATAGTAAGCACGCCAGACCTTGATTAACAGAGTGCGAGTGTTTGCAAGGGTTAAAGTCCAAATGCGGACTTGTGCTTTCAGAGGTAAATCTGAAAACCGCAGTACGACCGTCCACCTACTGTACGGTTACACTGACGAACGATGCACATCCAGAGGGAGATAACGGATTACAGACTAAACAGGGACGTACTCGTACCATCCCCACTGAGATATAGGGTGTACGCGTACTTAATTGGGGCAAGTTTACTATTATATGCGACCGGGGGTTTGTAAAAGAGGAATTTTGACCGACTTAATCACATGTAGCTTAGTTTCGCAGTAGTATAAAATTTGTACGGTAGCGTCTGTACGCACAAGCAATTTACCACCCACGAAATCATATTTGTGCGAACTCTCCGAGTTTTACAAATTTTGTTCTAAGTGTTAACTTGTCTTCGAGGACTGAAATATACGTATTTGACGGATTATCATCTTGTGATCAGAGTGACCGGACTTATTCTTGAGAAGTTTCCATACTTGAAAACTTAACTTGAGTTTAGTCGAGATCATTGACTAGGATAGGACTTCGTGGCCCTCCTTACTTGACTGTGCACTTCACCCGTACTTCGGTAGTACGGTACTGTCAAGGACCTGGACTGTGATAGGGGCGATTTCGGTAATCGTAGACTATCCAGGACATTGAAGAGAGTATATTAGTTAAGAGGTTTCGGTAACCTAAGAGTTTAAGAGTTCAGCGTTTCGGTAACGCCAAGTATAGCATCAGCTGCTTTCAGTTTACAGGAGTACGGTACTCCGTCTTTCGCATTACAAATTTATTAACTTTGATTTTCGACCGTACTTGTCATTGTACGGACAGTTGGTGTCTCGAGCGTACAATGAGTTCATACTGGAATACTAGTAAAACTTATTGTCCCTCCCAGTGACGTACTAGTCATATTATTTGATTGGGTGATTACTGCTAGACAAATTGAGTGTTAGTGTTGGATAAAAGTGAGACCATAGGACGAGTGCATAGTGGATTATACTTCATATTTTATTGTGAAGTGTTATCTATTGGTCTAGCTAGTATTCATATCTACCCCGCAGCTAACCACTTCACCGGGTGGCACGATGACCCCTGGTTGGGGTGTAGAAGGGCCAATGTAGTCTATTTAACACAAATAAAATAACTATGAATCTCACGAGCTACTAGGGAGGCGACGAGGAAGGACAGCAGCACGGCCAAAAAAATCAAAAAAAGATTGGGTGTAAAAGCGAGTAAGAGCCCGTTCCATAGCGATGATTTCCCCTTCAGTGTAGTCTTGGAATCTCTTTGAATTATCCCCCAGATCCACATCTCTGCACTCCTGCAAAACCAGGTCAAAATTTCGCCAGCTCTTCATCACATCCTTGAGCGCTACCAAAAATTGAGCCCGATCTCGATAGTTCTCGGCAGCAAAACCCTGATCCCCCATGCTGCAGTCAGCAACAAGTAACAAATGCCCAACATGTCCAGGGAAACACGCCAACAGCAGGTCCTCACGAGATGTTTGGGAAAGACCAGGGTCGTGGGCACAAAGATCAAGGGCAAGAAGTTCAAACCGAAAGTTGAGTTCATACAACTCCCAGAGAACTTCGTGAGCTACGGCAATGTCTGGAACTTGACCACAAGAAAGGGTGTGCTCCTTCCAAAAGACGTCAGAGGTGTTGACGTTGCCGTCGTTGATCTGGAGGCTATCATCGGCCTCCAAAACATCCTTGAGCATGTCCTTCATGAGATTTCGGTATTTCTCTGCCTTAGTCGGACCATTTTGTGATGAGGTGGACGACGCAACTGGTAAGGCAGGACTGTTCGGAAGGTTGAGCAATTGCCACCAGATTTGGTTTGATAATCGAGAGCCAGATGTAGATGCATTGATAAGGCGGAAGATGAGAGCTGGCCGATGCTTGAGCCAGTTGTAAAAATACAGAGCACGTTTTTCGGCCATGGAAACCCCGCTGAATAGCCCAGGTTTGGGTAGTACATATCCTCCTGCTTTCTGCCTTTCGTGCGACTCCAAAATTATCCGAGATGGGTCGACATTGACAGCGCTGAGTGCATCACGCCAGGCAGGTATAGGCGGAGGAACCAGGGGGTCATCAACATCAGCAAACTTGTTTCGACCCGCACTACCAGAAGTTTTAGGTTTTGGAGGCGGTTTGGAATCTGCGATAAGGTCAGTCAAGGTGTCGAAGAAATAGGTCAATCACAAACATGGTTCATAGCATGCTAAAGACATGGACTTGGCTGGAGCACTAGAACGCTCCCGAGGAGATGTGGAAGACGATGGCAGGGTACGTGACGGCGATGGGTGATGAAATGGGCTTAGGTTGACCATGCTACCTATCAAATACAAGCGAGCATAGTCTGCAAAGGCCCGCACTTTGTTGAAGTGGTTGGTTGGCCCACTGTAGGATACAGGAAACTGATGATAAGCTGAATCCAAAACAAGGTGGTCTTGAGGCATAATGGGGTCAACGAGAGCATCGATGCGCATAGTACCTGCATAGGCGACGTCCATTACGATCCAAGTTGGTATTCCTGCACGAACAAATGCAAACGCATCGTCGGGGCTTGTTATGAATGCACCCATTAGGTGGTCGTCGACTTTTGTGGCCCGAGGCATCACTCCGGACATTCGAGGCTGGTAGGTTTCCAAATAGGTTCTGCATGTGGAATACTCCAGCAAATAACGTTGAATTTCCGAGAAGAGGAATAGGACCTGATTTGACAACAGCGGTAAAGGGCAAAGGTGAAGCAGTGTTCGCTGGATCTGGGTAAATAACTCGACATAAAGCGGTACACCGTGATCCTTGTCGGCATCCGGGATGCTTTTTTGGCGAAGAGTAAATGCATTGTAATGTGGCAGGACATTGTCCTCGATATATGTGTCTAAAAGCCGAATGAGCCATGAGCTAAGATGACCCAATCCCAGGAGACTGAGGTCGCTGTGGCATTCAAAGTCTGCAGGAATCGGCTTGTGGTGCTGTTGGACTAAGTAGCCCTATCTGCCCTTCCTCCGACTAGTCACATCCACATTCCCACACCTCGTCCAGTCTACATACGCATCCTGTACTCGTCGTATACATCGAACCATCACAGTCATTCATCACCTACCGTGTCTCGTCTCCCTGCACCCCCGCCAATAGGTGCAAAACTGATGCAGGTGAATTTGATGGTGCAGGTTCTTGCGGGAGACAGGCAAAATGGGGGCATGCACAGATATAGGGCTGGGGCCATTGCAGTGGATCGTCGTCCCCCAGTCGCATGTCAACTTTGAAGGTAACCTGAGGATTATTTGGCGGGCAGTAGATAACATCCATGTTGGGTGAGAGGACGAAATGCGTGCCATTTTGGATGACTGCACCAACATGTCCTTCAAATGGTTTTACTGGTAATTTCCGTAAGAAAAATGAAGACATGATATCAATATGGACATACTAGGCTCCGGAAGAAATTTAACTTGCTGGCGCAACAAAATTGAAGGATTCTGCAGCAATTCTTCCGCTGTGGTTTGGGCACCGTGAAGCATCATATAATTAAAGTCTGGAAGGAAAGTTAGTTGGCTTTTCAAGCTTCACTGGGCGTAAGATGGGTGCACAACGAAAGGCGATCAACTGACGCAAAGTCGAGGTTGACAAAAGATTCGGACGACGCAAAGTCAAATCCGAGGAAAAGATTGGACAACGCGAAGTCGAATCCAAATGGGCGGCGCGTAGTCAAGCCCAGGCATCAAGAAGGAGCTGCAAGTGTTTGGAAGGGAACGTACCAAAAAAGTTCAGATGGGATGACACAAGATTGACGCAACTAAAGAGATGGAAAATACATCAGATGAAGACTGGTGTTTGAAAATGAGGGCTTACAGACTCTGATAATCCTTCTTTTGAGAAGGTGTGTCGTGAAGTGAGTAAATACGCGTCTGATACGACGGGAGATAGGCCGAATAGCAAGTGATAATGTAGATTAATCTAAACACTTGTTGCTGCTGCCTCGATGTGTTCATTTTGGTAAGTTGCCCAAAGACCAAGTTGCATCAGGATGGTAAACTAGCCTTTTGGTAAGTTTACCAAGGATGGTAAAGTTACCAAGACTGATAGTTTACCAAGACTGTTAATTTACCAAATATTATTGTTTGGCTCATATCTTGATAAGGAAAACAGGCACAGCCACGATTTTGATGGATTCAGGGTCGTATAGCAGATGATGACATCTTTTATCAAGAGCGTGAGAGAATTCGGGCATGTCTTACCTAAGAAATAAGCCTATATGATGTCTGCGCAAACTAATGCTTATGTAAAATGTTCTCGGATTGTCTCGCACCTATGATAAAAAATGACGTAATCATCAAGACGACCCTGAATCCACTTGAATTTTCCTTTTATATCCATTTTCCACACCGCTAGAGCATAAACAAACTGTGGGAATAAATTTCCTAAAAGGGAAATACCTAATAAATGAAAGCCATCTATTTTTAGATATTTATAGCAGTCAAATGATGCCATCAAATGCATTTCCCACAGAGATATAAGCTAAACAAATATTATGTAATTGTAGACTTTGGCAAAATAAATCACCAAGTCCAGCAGCTGACTAAACCTTGGCCAAATCAGGAAGTGCCTTGTTTGTTTGCATTTGGGGGACCATGGGCTGACCCTGAGATGCTATATTTATATTTGTTTGGATTTGAGGCCATAAAAACACCTGAATGTGCGACAACCATGTAAATAAAGGCAAATTCAAAGTCATGTGATCTAATTTGATGCCATCAATTTGCAAACAAACATGTATAGCTTTTTTAAGTATTGATATAACACTACAACGTAATGCTTATCATAGTGCCATACGTACTTACAATTTGACTAGTACGTACCCCTTGGTAAACTTACCATCCTGATGCAACTTGGTCTTTGGGCAACTTACCAAAATGATGTCTTCAACTAGCGGCATAGGCTGATCTAAAGAAAGCATCAGTATCATGAAAGATGAGAGAGAGATGTTCGAACAAGCACAGCAGACGATGCGAAATCGAGTCTGGCCGACAATGTATTGACCGATGCAAAGTCTAAGCCATGGAATCTCCAGCCAACGCAGAGTCAAGGCTGTATCAGTTGGACGACGCGAAGTCAAGTCCGACCCGACCAATGGAGGAAGGAAAAGAAAATAATGACTTACCTATGGTGTTGCAGGACGAGCACGGCTGCATGGATAGAAATTATACGTGGGCCATACACTGGGAGGTTGGAGGGGGGAGAGTTGTGGGAAGAGGAAAGAAACGATGGGACAGCCGACAGGCTGCACTTCCCACACAAAAGTTTAACAGATGTCAAGAGTCACACAACGCACCCTCCTCCTTGACCGTCACTAGTTCTTTGAAGTCCAGTCCAGTCCGGTTTTTTGGCCTCAAAAGCTTGGACCGAGACTGAGACCGGTCTCCCGAAATTGAAAAGGTTCAAAAAACTGGACCGAACCGACGTAGACCGGTCCAGAGCAGTCTTTTGCGGTTGCAAGACCGGTTGAGACCGGTTACAGTTGAGACCGGTTATTAACCAGTCTCAACCGGTCTTGAGGCTCTCTCGCAGCTTAGAAACAAATAAAATAATATATATAATCTATACTACGGACATCGAGAGCAAACGACAATGTGCACGAGCATTGGAGATGCGCCGCGCGAGCTGGAGTTCGAATGGGGCGGGAGATGGGGCTGGAATACTGAGGCCGTCGTCATCATAACGACAGCAGTCTCGACTATTTCTAGTCGTCGCCGTCGTTCGTGACGTGGCCTGTGGGAAGTGGAAGCGGAATGTGGAAGCGGATGGGACGGGATGTGGGACAGAGAGAAGGGTGGAAAGCGGAGGTGGAGAGCGGGTTGTCAGCGGAGCGCTGACAATGAAGCAGGGAATACATATTGTTGTTCGTCATTCGTGATGTGGCCGGTGGGAAGTGGAATGCGGGAGGGCAGGATGTGGGAGGGAACAGAGACGAGGGAGATGAGCGGAGGTGGAGAGGGGGTTGTCAGCGCAGCGCCGGCGATGGAGCAGGGAATACGTACCCGCATTGAACTAGGCGTCCCTAGCGCCCCTCGTGTGACGAGCATCATCGCAAGAGGTCAACCAGGCACGGAGGAGAGGGAGCAGAATCAGCTTCCCACGACGGCAACATTTAAAGGCATACGGACGGGATTACACCTAGTTAAACACAAAAAGATTGGTCAGAATACAACAAATCAATAAATAAACAACATACATACATACCTTGAGGCCCTTGAGGATGGAGGGGAGGCGAAGAGAGGAAGGGAAAGGTGGGTAGTGGTCGTTGACGACACCACGTCACTGTGTTGATAGTCGTTTCGGCGAATTCCGACTGCGCGATGATCTAATATTTTGTTCGAAAAATATAATATGCATTAGTTTCATTGTAACTTGGTCAATTTCTAACCAAAAAATATGATTCTTGGCGCGTTTGAAAGCTCTAAATTATGGCTACTATTAAGTATTTTTTTAGAGCCATGAACCGGTTGAAACCGGTCTTAACCGGTTTTTATCGGTCTTGACATTTCTCAAATCATGATGGACCGAAGACTGGACCGCAGTTGCGGTCTTCATCGGTCTTTGTATTTTGCGGTCCTGATCGGTTAAAGTCCAGTCCAGTCCCGGTCTTTCGCTAGTCTTGGGACAGGACTTCAAAGCACTAACCGTCACCTTCACCGTTTCACAGACTTTGACTTTGCATCGGTCTGCACTCTGGACCTTGACTTTGCGTCAGTCTGCATTTCTGGACTTTGACTTTGCGTCGGTCCATTCACTGCTTTTTCATTGCAGCTTCATCTTACTCTGCGCCGTCTGGGGTTATCACAACGAAATCTGTGGACAAACACACTTCATTTCTTTTCTAAGGTATGAAACAATATACTTGGCGCTTTATTATATTCCTGAATTCTCCTTGTTCAGCCTTTTGGAGCGCCTCAAAACCACTTTCTGCTTCAACTCCGTTTTCACCTCCCTCAACTTTGTGGACCTCTTTGACGGTGAACCGGCATTGGATTTTATGCGCAATCTCTTCGATTCCTCGGCGGACAGGTCAAATGCACGAGGTTTGTGGCGGCGTGTGTTGCAGGGTTCGATGGGATCGAAATATGGCCTACCCCACACCGAGGTCGATAGGCCGGATGCTGGGACCTATGTCTCAGGTGAGCACCGAAATACTGCTTCAAGAAACTTGTACTTACTGAAATGGCACAACACCAGGCTCGAACACGCTTCAATACCCGGGCATTGTCCAGTATACGCGTCGCAAAATAAAGTATGATGTCCAGCATCATCAGGCGAGGTTGCCAGAATTTAGCATACAGAGTGACCAAGTCAACCCAACCAGGTAAGAGAGCATCTTCCCTTTCACCAGCATATTTGTCGATGACGATTTCTGGGCTCTTGGAATAGTACGTCAAGAAGCCTGCCATAGGGGGAACATGTACCACGAGGTACAAAGTAAATACATTGGGGTCGCTGAATGGACCCTCGACAAGTCCCTTGAGGAAGAAATGAGTATGATACAGTGAGTTTTAAATTTTCTTACCTCTTTAACGACAACCTGCAAGTGACACTCTACTTTATCAGACCAGAGGAGGTATTCTAGAGCCCTGTAGTGACTTAAGGACTCGTCACGGGTAGGGGGTTCAGTGTTGAGCTGGCCCTCCTCGATCCACCTATCAAGAGTCGATGGCAGACCGTGTGCCATGCGATAGCCTTGGATTTGTGCTCTTGTACGCAGTTCATGGACCTTGTTGAGAGGCTGAATACGGGTGAGAGGGTGGTAAGGCTCGTCGTTGAGTGCAAAAGGTCACTTGACTGCTTTGTTTGACTGCGAGAGTGAGTCAGTATGTAAGATGATGTGGCCAAGACATGTATTAAATACCCGGATAAACATTGTTTGACCTGAGATGATGGTTGGACTTGAAGGACTTGGATGGTTTTTTGGCGAACTGGGCTTGGTGATTGCTGAGCCCACGGAGAGGAAAGACAAGGTAGGGGCGGGGTCCCAGCAGTGGCAGATGGTAGTAGCTGCCGCAGTGTGTTCGCTGTAACATGACAGAGGGCGAGGGCACCTGTATAAGCTGGCCTCATATATGAAATATGGGTAGTTAGCCACCAAGGGTGATATATCCAGAACGGAAACTACCTGGGCTGGCAGTTGCCCACCACTCATATATTATTTTCATGTATACCAGAGGATGTATTTGTTTGGATTTGATGGGATCAATTCAATCATGTGACTTTAAATTTGCCTCTATTTACATGCTCGTTTCACATTTACATAATTTTATGGCCTCAAATGTAAACAAATATAAAGATAGCACCTCAGGGTCACAGCCTCCCCCTTACAAATGCAAACAAAGGTGTATTTCCCAAAGTAGAAGCTGGACTTGGTGATTTTTCCGCTAAGTCTGTTGGCTAGTTATATTACTTGGGAATTCTATATCTTAATAAGGAAAGGGTATGATGACATAATTTAAATGGTAAACGGGTCTAAAAATAGATAGCTTTGATCTGAGGGTGTATTTCCTTTTTGGGAAAAATTCCTGTCTGCCAAATTGGTTTTAACGAAGCCTGATAATGATTTTGATGGGCCCTATATCTCCACAAATAAACAAGGCACAGCCACGATTTAAATGGATTCAAGGTAAATGATGGCTTGGCATACTCTTTTGCCAAGAGCACAGCCACATCCGACAACATTTTAAATCCAGCCTACCAGGTAATTTGACTGAAAAGCAGATTTCAAATGTCATCAGATATGGCTGTGCTCTTGGCAAAAGAGTATGCCAAGCCATCATTTACCCTGAATCCATTTAAATCATGGCTGTGCCTTGTTTATTTGTGGAGATATAGGCCCATCAAAATCATTATCAGGCTTCGTTAAAACCAATTTGGCAGATGGGAATTTTTCCCAAAAAGGAAATACACCCTCAGATCAAAGCTATCTATTTTTAGACCCATTTACCATTTAAATTACATCATTATACCCTTTCCTTATTGAGATATGGACCATTCTATCTGGCTACGTACGTCACAATAATATATGAGTGGTAGGCAACAGCACGGGTTGGGGTATCCCGCACGGGTCACGGGTACGGGTACCGGAGGGTACGGGTACGGGTTGCAATATTACAACCCCGTGACCCGCAGACCCGCACTGCCATTTTTGGTATAAACAAACGAGACTGGGAGGGCTTGCGGAGTTCGCAAAACTATATAGTTATTACCTTAAGGTTTTAGCACCAAGATAAGCAAAAGCACAACAAAAAAAAGCCGACACGCGTCTCAAAATGGCTCCATCAAAGCCAAAGGACGACGACAAATCTACAAAGTCGAGCACTAAATCCGCTGCTTCATCCCTTGCCAAAAAAGCCTCGAACAGCTTCAATAAACTTAAAAGAAAAGCAACCGAGCTTCTCAGTCCAAAGAAAAAAAAGAAAGCGACGCCAAAAGAGACAGTACCATCAGGGACCCAGGGTATGTCACTCGGAATAGTCCTAATCGAGTATGCCATCTCACACACTTGTGACCCTTGTATAGCCGAACCTTCGAAGCCGAAGCAGCGTTCTCAAAGAGCTACAGTCGTTGACATCACAGATGATGAGGAGAATGATAGCGATGGAGATGACGAAGCTGCCAAAGCGCCAGAGGAGGAAGCTGAAGATTCCGAAGCAGAATTAGGTCAGTAATAAACACATTTCCCAATGATTAGCAACTCACGTAAAATTAGAACGCATGAGCAAGGACTGGAAGTCGCCAGTCTATGCGTTCTACGAGCCGGTCCCTAATATTGAATACATTGACGGCCGTCGGACTCACGTTTTCAAATGCATGGCAGTCGGGTGCAAGTATAAACCTCGGCGATATCTCGATACAAAGGACAAGTCCTCCACCGGAAATCTCATCAAACATGTCAAGCAGTGTTGGGGCGATGAGGTATGGAAAGCAGCGTCGGAATGCAAGGATGCAGGGGAGGCACGTGCAACTGTTGTGAAGCCGTTTGCGAAGAGCGGAAACATAACTGCGACCTTCGAAAGGACTGGGAAAGGGACTGTCACATATATGCACCGTCAATTCACAAAAACGGAGACTAAGTATGCATGCTTACCTTCGAAGATCAAGTAACTGATAATACTATTAGGGCTGAGATTGTTCGATGGATTGCGGAAAGCGGTCGGCCATTCAAAATTGTCGAGGACCGTGGATTCCTTAGCTTGATGAAAACGGGGCGGCCTGGGTACTGCATTCCATCTGCCACAACGGTATCCCGGGACGCAAAGCTGGTTTTCGCTCGGACTCGGGAAAGGCTCGCTAAACTGCTTAAGGTAAGCCTTCTTCTTCACAGAGCAAAAGACACGGACTCACGAGATGACATATCCAGGAACACGAAGGCCGCCTCAACCTCATCACGGACTGCTGGACCTCACCTAATCATATCGCGTATACAGCCCTCCTGGCCCAGCTGGAGGTGAAAGGGGTGCCAATATGCCTCGTCCTGGACGTTGTTGAGCTCTCGAAAGTAAGCTTGAGATAGAGAAACAAACATTAACTTACGGAATCTTTTTTGCAGTCCCACACCGGCTTAAATATGGCAATTGCATTCAAGGAGATCCTGGATGAGTTCGGGGTTGAGCATAAGGTATCATCCCCGAGTGAATAACAATCACTCACCGCAAACTAACCGAGTTCTTTAGGTCCTCAGCATGACCGCAGATAACGCAACCAACATGGATACGCTCAGCGATCACCTTGGTTGCATGGTCCCATCATACTCGTGCGTCAACCGCACCCGATGCTTCCTGCACATCCTCAACCTTGTCGGTAAATCGCTCCTTCGGCAATTCGATGTAACACCGCGTAAGGAAACGGACGCCGCAAGTGATGACCTGTCACCAGAGGAGCAAGAATTATTAGATCTTGCGAAAGGAATCGATGAAGAGGAGCTTACTATGGCGCTACAGGATGAAGCAAACGACGACGAAGAAGCCTCGGAAGACGATGACGACGATGGCTGGGTCGACGAGCTGGAAGAACTCTCGGAGCAGGAACAAAAGGAGCTGAAAGTCCACATTCGCCCAGTCAGCCGCGTCCTCGTGAAGGTAAGACAATTGTTTCAATGCTTACCGCTCTAACAAAGCATCCTCAGCTTCGTAAACTCGCATTTGCCCTTGTCAACTCAACGACAATCCTCCTTCCGGCTTGGAAAGCGTGCCTCGAAGAGTTAAAGCGCACTGTACGGATAATGCCACGCGACGTCCGGACACGCTGGAATTCGACCTACGATATGCTTCAGTTTGCATTGGAGTACAAAGATGGAATAAAAATGGTTACCTCAGACCTCGCCAACGACCTACGAAAGTATGAACTGACAGAGGAGGAGTGGTTGATTGTGAAGGAACTCGCCGCCACGTTGAAGGTACGGTTCAGTCACTCTTGTCACAATTCACCCACACGTGCTGATCATTATCTTGTTGAATCATCGCCTCTGACATTCACCTCCTCTGCATCCCAAACCCCATCTCCCTTTTTGTTTCACCAGATCCTCAAAGATGGGACCGAGTTCTTCTCGCGAGGATCGCCCAATCTCGCTGCCGTGATACCTGCTATGGACCACATCGACAAGGACTTCGCCACCAAAATTCAGGCTGAAAGCAAAACACACCCGGCTATACGACATGCACTCATACTCGCCAAGAAGACACTTAACCGATACTACTCGCTGACTGACGAGTCCGAGGTTTATCGTATTGCTATGGGTATGCTTCTCGAATATTCATCATTGTTATCTTATCTAACTACATTGTTCTAGTCCTTCATCCTCAACATAAACTCGAGTACTTCCATCGTGCTGGCTGGCTGCCCGAATGGATCGAAACTGCCGAAGCACTCGTGCGCGACGAATTCAACGAGACCTACAAACACCGATCATTGGATGGAAAAGACGAGGAGAACGATGGCTCAAGTTCCGAAGAGTCCGCTGCTGAGAACCGTGCCAAAGTGAGTCGTTGTAGTCAATTATCTATAACTTTTCGGGCTAACTATAATTACAGGAATCTACAAACATATTCGACAATCTTCCGGCTTACAAACACAAACCCAAGACGAAATCCGTGGCCGACGAGCTGCAACTCTATCTTAGCACGCCAACTGAAACCGCCGCACAACCGCTCCTCTGGTGGTATGAGAAGCGACATGTATACCCGCGACTCCATCGCATGGCATTGGATTATCTTTCGATCCCTGGTATGTTCTCTATCTATAGCGATATTTGAACCAACTGACTCTGTTTTAGCAACCTCGGTGGATGTGGAACGGCTCTTCAGCCGCGGCCGTTTGTTGTTGTCGCATACGCGCAGTCGTCTTTCGGCTCAGACCACACGTGCTCTTCTTTGCCTCGGTTCTTGGAGCCTTGCAGGGTTGGTTAGGGATGAAGACGTTAAGGCTGTTGCGGTCCTCGATGACGTCGAGGTCGAGGTCGAGCTTAACAAGCTTGCTAAGGTCCTAGGTAAGACGTACCGCGGCTTGTAGTAAACCGAACATAGTGTATTCGCAACGGACTATATATCTACTACGTTTTTTATTGGTACTTCAGTTGTCTAGCTCAATCCCGTGCGGGCTACCCGTACCCGTGCTAACCCGCCGTAACCCGCCATAGTTGACCCGCGGGTTCGAGGGTATATACCCTGGCGGGTGCGGGTACGGGTTGGCTTGACCATACCCGCGGGAGTACCCGTGCTGTTGCCTAATGAGTGGTGGGCAACTGCCAGCCCAGGTAGTTTCCGTTCTGGATATATCACCCTTGGTGGGTAACTACCATGTTTCATAGATGAGGCCAGCGTCTAAGGCTGAAAAGATAATGATTTTAGTTGAAAAGTACATATAAGCAATAAAAAAGACTTACCCTACATTGAGGGTCTTGAAGAACGAGCGGGCTGGTGAGACGATGACCATACCCACGGCGGTTGAGGAGGCGAACGCAGGCTGCGTTCGCCATGTTGACGGAGGTGAGGGAGGCTCTAGTATGGGGCTGCGTCATCCGTTTTCAAGTCGCTCCAGGTGGTAGAGGCCCAGGCAATGGGGCTGCTTCATCTGCGTCGATGTTGTTCGAGGTGTTGGATACAGTGACTGCTGTCGACAAGTTCAACCGTATCTGCAGCGGTTGACAAGGTGGACCATTACCTAGGTTGATGCCATTCCACATTCCCAGGCCAGGATGTCCTTTCTGCGATGTGGCGGCAAACGAGGAGTATCAAAAGTCGGCGACGTGCTGATCAGTGCTGGGATTTGTGCAAGGTATGGGTCAGCTGCATAATGAGGGTGGTTTTTGCGACGTACCCGGTGTATTCACCCTACCCGAATTTCTTCAATTTCCGGTCCACATCCCTATTGGAGGCTCTCAGCAATTCAGAGCGTCGTCTCTGGTATGTAGACGAGGCTGGTATAGTGGAATGGTGGAGAGTTTGAACTCGAACACCGACGACAACGGAAATAGAAGCAGGACTAAAAATAGATCCTGGGCATTGCCAGCTAAATGAGCGTAACAAGGCCAAAATTTTGGCTGGTCGAGAGAATAAAAGAATGAGCCCTATAAATAGGACTCGTAAACATTGACTCGTTCCGTGACGCACGCAACAGGTCTCCCTCGCTAGGGTCTCCCCTCGCCGTTCTGTATCCCAATCTCAATCTGATCCGATCGAACGTCATTCAGCCCACAACACTCAATGGTAGAGGGGGGGCTCACAACGTAGCACGAGTCCATTCACGGGATAGGGACCGTAAACTGAGAGTGGTGAGTAGAAAATGAAAAAAGGAAGTAAAAAATAATTACGAATCCACATATCCCTCGACGATGAGAGAGACTCAATACTGGTAGATGAACTGTTGAACATAGATGAAGGACCAAGGCGGTTTGAATTTCAACAAGTCAGTTCAAACTCTGAAGCATGTGACGTTGTTGATTGTGGCTGAACGTGAGAAATCAACTGAACTCAACTTGAACTCGTTCCACCACCATCGTCTCTCTGCTTCCAAGTCTGATCACTATTGATATCATTCCCTGATGTTCGTTTATCAGGAATACAAGGTTAAAACTCCTGTTTCTAACACTGTGTGCCCGCCACTCATTCTTGCCCACAACCGACCAATTTCAACAGAAACCCCATCCCCAAGCATACGAGGGATCGCATGCGCGCCAGCCCTGCGCCACATCCACTGTGAGTGCAGCATCCCATCAACACCTTGCTTCAAGCTAACACACTTTCCTCAGCCTTAACGTCTCGTGCCCTGGTGATTCTACCACTTTTCCAACTCCATGCGAGGGGGTTTTAAGGCCACCACTGACCAATTTCACCCGAAACTTCACCCTCAATCATGCGAGGGTCCGCACCCAGCAGCCCCGCACCGCACCCGCCTCAAGTATATCATTCCATTAACATCTTGCTGCTGACTAACATGCTTTCCCCTAGCTTTAGCATCTCGGTCCCCTGGTGGTTTGGCCGCCTTCTGGCCTCTCCTGTGAGACCATTCGCACTGCGACGGAACCATCGTGCAGGACTTGGCGCTAGCGGAGCGAAGGGATTGGTATCCCTGCCTTTGCTCTTCCCATTTCCAGCCCCTGCTGGTGATCCTTCAAACCTAGTATCTAATTATAACTTCATTAGTTTTGAAGTGTTTGGTTTGTCTTTCTCGACCCGTTTCTCTTCTGTTTGCTGATCACGGTGTGATAGACAGCTTTTATATGAAGGATGGCATATCCACCAGCTGCGCGCCGCATCCGCTGTGAGTGCAGCATTTCATCAACATCCCGTTACCAGCTCACACGCCTCCCCACCAGCTTGTTTTTTATAACATCTCACCGCCTTTGTGCCTCATTGTGCAAGGCGATTCGCACTGCCGGTTGATCTCGCAGAGATCCCACCGAATCATCATGTGAGAGCATCCTTCGCTAGCTGCGTGCATCAATGTATTGGTATCCCCGCCTTCGCCCTTTGCCACTTCTAGCCCCTGCCGCCCCTTTGCGTCTCATCCTGCGTGAGGACTAGCACAGCGGGATTGTCTCGCAGAGGACCCTTCCAAACTGCCGCGCAGGAGTCACCTCTGCGTCATAAGTTAGGATTCACATCTATTTCTTCGTCATTAGTCCTAACCCTCCATTTACAGCACAACGATGGCGATACTGATTGAGTGCGAGACTTGGGAGGGAGGGAGAGCAGATGGAGAATTGCTGGGAAGAGCGGGTGAAACTGATAGTGAAGTATCGACTCAGAATTATTATGTTGCTTTCCATTCATTTTCAATATAAATTGTTTTATCCTCCAATTTCCTATGTTATTGTGTAAGATCTACGGATACCTTATTGCGCTCTGTAGCACTGGTAGTGCTGGTAGACCTCCAGCTATGTGTGACTATGTAGTGTCACATATCCATATATGGAGGGCTACGGAGAGCTACGGAGCGTCTGCAGCCAGCTACAGGGTCTACTACACAGGGTACTTGTCTACCTGGCTACCACGGCTCTGGAGACTACGTAGCTCAACATAGGAATGTGTTTTTTTCCTGATGTCATAGATGGCAAAATAGATGCCATCTATATTTTGCCACAAACGCAGTGACTCTCTGGATGCCACCAAGCTGCGACGACGCCGACGAGGGACAAAGGAGTGAATCTCTGAAGCAAAACAATATACTAGTTTTTGGTAAGTCTTGTCTACTCTTCAATGTCAATTTACTGATCGTGAATCATGATTATTATTTTCAAGGAACTTACTATAAGGTGTACCATGACTGATAAAAACTGCTTCAACAGCTTTCAAAGGGAACTTACTACACTTTGTCACCATGTCAATGCTACATCAGACATTGCATGTTGGTGGAGGTTATATCGTACATGGTAGTTATCACTCATGTCCCCAGGCTCGCTCAACAGTCACTTACTGTAGAAAAACTCAAGACAGTCAACGTGGAAACCATGCTGTCAAGGGTCATGGCAAGATGCATGCCTGGGGAGCCGACCAGATGCAAATAACATCCAGAAGCTCTTGTGATCTCTCCGATCCTCAAAGGTCATTTGTATAGTGGTTTGTAAAATAATTTTGTGTGTTTCTGAATGGCGGTTAATCTGAACAATAGCTGTGGCTGGGAGGCATTATGATGGTTCCCATTGTTCTTTTGCACTTTGCTACTTTCTCTAACTATCAATTATGGACCAGTTGGTATTTCTGACTCCTCCCAAAGGAGGACTGCAGGATTGTACAAAGTGCTAACTTGTAAGGATATTAACATGGTCTTCTTCTAGCATCTGCTTTCTTTTCTCCACTGCCAGTTCAAGGACCTCTGCCTCCTTCAACTTCCCTTGTTTTCTGTATGTATCTGAGAGATTTTCCATACTTGTAAGGGTATCAGGATGCTCTTCTCCCAGCAGCAGCTTTCTTTTCTCCATTACCACCACTTCAAGTGCCTCTGCCTCCCTCCACTTGCCCTGATTGAAGTATGTAACTGCAAGATTTGCCATGCTTGTCAGGGTATGAGGATGCTCTTGTCCTAGCAGCTGCTTTCTTTTCTCCATCACCACCACTTGAAGTGCCTCTGCCTCCCTCCACTTGCCCTGATTGAAGTATGTAACTGCAAGATTTGCCATGCTTGTCAGGGTATGAGGATGCTCTTGTCCTAGCAGCTGCTTTCTTTTCTCCATCACCACCACTTCAAGTGCCTCTGCCTCCTTCCACTTGCCCTGATTTCTGTATGTAGCTGCAAGATTTGCCATGCTTGTCAGGAAATGAGGATGCTCTTGTCCTAGCAGCTGCTTTCCTTTCTCCATCACCACCACTTGAAGTTCCTCTGCTTCCTTCCACTTGCCCTGATTTCTGTATGTAGCTGCAAGATTTGTCATGCTTGTCAGGGTATAAGGATGCTCTTGTCCTAGCAGCTGCTTGAATTTCTCCATCACCACCACTTTAAGTGCCTCTGCCTCCTTCAACTTGCCCTGATTGAAGTATGTAGATGCAAGATTTCCCATGCTTATCAGGGTATCAGGATGCTCTTGTCCTAGCAGCTGCTTTCTTTTCTCTATCACCACCATATTAAGTGCCTCTGCCTCCTTCCACTTGCCCTGATTTCTATATGTATCTGCAAGATTTCCCATGCTTGTCAGGGTATGAGGATGCTCTTGTCCTAGCAGCTGCTTTCTTTTCTCCATCACCACCACTTCAAGTGCCTCTGCTTCTCTCCACTTGCCTTGTTCAGAGTAAACAAGGGCTATTTCAGACATAATAGATGTGCTGATATCTTGAATTTTAAGTGAATGCATTAATTTGAAATTGATCACATGCTGGTAAAGCATCTGTCGATATTCAAAGTCCCTTTGGGTGAATAACCAAGAAATTGACAGCCCAATAATGTTCAGTGTCCCTTGTTCCATTTCTTCAATACCTGTTGTTAGAGTGGTTTTACTCCAGGACTGAACCAGTGGATGAATGTTGTAGGAGTCATCTTGAAAATTATATTCAAGAAGTGAATATGAGCAAAGGCTTTTGACAATTTCTTGAAATATCTCAGTATTCCAACTGGATTCTTGCTTTCCAAGCTTGTTTAATAATTTGACAACATAAGTCTGTAACTCAGAATTATCCAGTTGTTTTTGAGATTGAGCTGCTTTTTGAAATATCTCTTCTTGAATTCCTCGATGATGTAGCACAGAACAAATCTGGAGGAAGGTCTTAGCAGGCAACTCCAGCTTGTCATAGCTAAGCTTCCATGTTGCATATAGAGGTAATTCATATTGGTCTTGCTTTTGAACCTCTTTTTGCTGGAGTAATTTGTCATGTTGGTGTTGATAGAGTTGTTGGTATTTTTTGAATGATGACCCATTGTGAATAAAAGCACCAGCTTGTGAAATAGCCAAAGCAAAGTAATGAAGTTCCTATATAAAATGTTAATCAGAATTTATAGATAAGTTGACAATGAAATACCTTGACAATCTGTTCTGCTAATTGAACACTCTCAGCATTCTCTTCCACATGGGACAGTTTAAAGAGCAGAGTTCTTGCATCATCCATGCTCATCCCAGAAACCATTACTTTTCCATCTCTACTGGTATGGAAACCAAGCTCTGGGTTCCGTGTAGTAATAAGAATATTTCCTGATGCACATTGAGGAAAAAATTTGCCAAGATTTAACTGGTTATCATCAGCATTATCAAAGAATAGCAGCCAGTCTTTCTTTTGATAGGTTGCAAGCCAGTGCAAAGCAGCTTCCACAGATTTCTCAACTCCCACAGGGGTAATAGACTTGAAATCTGCAGCAATTGTCTGCTCAGTAGTTGCATCAATCACAAATATATCAGAAAAGCTAAGAAATCCAATTATTCAGTTATTTAATATAAGCTAAATAACAGGTCATACCATGTGGGGCCATTGATAGTCTGAGATTCCTTTAGAAATTGCAAAGCAAGTTGGGTTTTCCCAGATCCTCCAAGACCATGCAGTACAAAGACATGTTGAGAGTCAGAAGGAGTGTTGAAGTACTTGTGCATTTTCTCCAAAATATCTCTTCTCCCTGTAAATGATTTGACTGGAAGTGGGCAAAGCTTGGCTTTCTTGACAATGTTGACATGCTGAATTGAATCAACTCTGAGCCTAGGAGATGCTATTCCAACAAAAATCAGCCAGTATTCAAATTTACAAAAGAGATTCCCCCATACTAATTTGTTCAATTGTAGGATGAGCTCTACTAGGTGCAAGTCTGAGAGCATTCACCAGTAGACCCAGTTTTTCATCAACCTCCTTTTTCTTCAAATACAGAGAAGTATGAGCTTCCACATTACTCAATTTTTCCCAGTCAGCAAGCTGTATTCCTTGCATTCCTTGGTCAACATTAAGTCGGAAATAGATGTTGGGCAAGTTTGCAAAGCGATGCATCATGGCTTCATGAGTAGATTCACAGTCAGTGGAGATACCCTGAAGTGCTCTGATAACATCCATTGGAATGACCTGCTGGAGTATTCCAGGCTTTTGGATACTAATGATCCCAGCTTGACCAGTACCAATGCTCACAAGGCAGCCAATCTTACGAGCACCAAAGAGAGCAGTTGCCTCATCAAGAACCACCTGACTGGGATTATTTCGGCCTAGTCCACCGTCAATATATGGCTGAGCCCTCCCAATTTCTATCCGCTTAAAAAAAGTGGGGGCGGCAGAGGTTGCCCGAGCAGCTTCCCAGATCTTACAATCCACATGGGTTTCACGAGATTTGTAGGTCCTGAAGAGAACCGGTATATTTGCCGACATGTTGAGTGCATTTTTCGCGCAGACAAAGCTATTAAATACTCAGACTTGACCTTCGAACACATAACAGAGCTGAAACTTACGTTCGACAGATTCCAGCTTCTTCAACTTCCAGCAAGGGTGATTCAGGATCACCAGTGACATCCTTTACAACAGACTTGATGAGCGCTTCCAATTTCGTCGCCTTGAACTTCCCATCTCCCCAGTACTTCGTCTCAGAGAAGGCTTCCGCTGCTAAGTGGTCGTAGTACCCGATTGCTGTTTCCACATCCAGTCGGAGACGTCCAAGCATAAGAGCGATTATCCTATATTTTACAAGTCAAGAATGATGTGAGCTCGAGAGTACAATGCCTGTGTCAAGGCTGCGCACCCTCCAGTACTGGTTCCGCCAATTAGATCAAAATAATCGCAGGGCTTAGGGAGGTCATGAAGAAGTTCTTGACCATCCTTCTCCCTTTTCGCGTTCTCGTCCACCATCAATCTATGCATGACTTCCTTTATTATGAGCAGCTCGGAAAGTCCGCGAATGCCGCCGCCATCTGTTGAGTCAAACTAAGCGACTAGATAGATGAGAAAGGAACTAAACGGCATATTACCTAGAGCGAGCAGCTTCAAAGGGGTTTCTCGTTCAGAGGATGTCATAGTGAAGAGCAAAGGATGTATTTGATGTCAATGATGAGCCTCCCCGCAGAAATGCCGTGTGACCCATGTATGGCAACTGTGTACTTGGCTCCGACTCGGAGAGCCAACTCAACCTAAACGACGATGATGTGTTCGCTAATTCTCAAGACTCTAAGCTTGTATGACCTACTCTTCACGATAATATATCGTCGTCCTATTTATTCTACTCTCTGAGTCTGGTCCCCCAAACTGGCCTGAGCTTACCCTCCTCCTTTGTGCGATCGAAGCAGCCATCTAATCTGTAACGTGTTTACTTCACTGTCTGCCTATCTTCTCTCTCATTTCTGACGCTCGTACTCAACGCAGAGCCCATGCACAAAGATAGCCGGCCTGTCTTTATCGATTACCCCTTGCTCTCACTGCCAACCCTGTTGAGGACTCCGCGCCGATGTCTGCGCCCGGCCGATTTCGTCTGTGGTCAGCTAGCTTTCTGAAGCTTGGAAAGACTTGGAGACACAGTCCATATCCACCCCGCCTGACTGGCATTCTCGTGTGGGACATTGACACTCGCTTTATGGTCCGTGGACAGCAGAATACTGTGCAGCTGTGAAGACCGTCTTAACCTGCTCTTCCTGCTGACACAGCGGGATAAAGTCCTCGTACAAGCATGTAATTCACGAACCGCAGTTTAGAGGATGGCGGTGGCGGGATTTGCAGGAGACCGTTTGGTAAGGTTGCCATATGTATGCCCCCTCGAGTCCCTCGGCCCTGTCAGTCTTGTTTTATCATCCTTTGTAACCATTTCTAACTTTGCGCGAACCAGTTCTCGACGGCAATGGGTCTAAAAGACGACAGGGTCCTTTACGAGCTTGCTTGGAGTGTATGGTGTGAAGTTCAGGTCCCAAACCAAGAGTCTAAGGCACACAAATATCTTGAAACTTTACTCAGCCAACTCCGAGTCCGTACTCATACATTGTGATGTCATTCATACTGCTATTGACGACCAATCTCAATGATTTTTGACTGATGAACATTGTAAAATTGGAAGTACGAATGGATTTTACGCAGACGTGTACCAAGGAAATGCAGGATACATAAAGCTATCGACCCGACCATTAACAATCAGTCGACTACACGTGTGTGGCAAAGGAGAGGTGGTGGGCCCATTAGCCAGTTAGAAAGACCACATATCCAGGGAAAGAAAATACTGCAAACAAACGCGACGAACCGACACCGTCAGTTCCAATAACAAGTACCGCCGCTTCGACGAAATCTGTACCCTCGAGCTTCGAGTTCCCCGCAACACGACGTCTATCATCCTATTCCCAGTTAAATGCATGCATGCGGCAGCTGGTCTCGTTCGCAAAATGTCGAGGATTCGGCTAATGCAGACACCTCAAACCATGGACCATGGACGAGGCACCGTCGTCGATTGATAATAACACACAATCCCCAACGAACACTTCTGTTCACACCCGACTGAGAACCACCAAACCCAGCGATTCAGTTCTCGACTATATAATCGTATCACGAATCGGCTAAACATAATTTCAGTTAACCTTAATTCAGCGCAGAATACGAAGTGCACACCTGTGTGTCAACCGTCGTCTTATTGAATAAAGGGAACAAGCCATAGGGTTCTACAACCTCTCCATTTTTCCTCGCTTTCCTAGGATTCGCACTCCGCCTTGAGCCTCCCAAGCATCGCCACGTCAAACTCCACAGCTGTGTTGCTATTTGGGTCCCGCACACGTCCACGCAAAGGTAGATGAGCAAGATGTTTCGCGCTGGGCTGCCGCTTTTGAGGATAGAGGCGACCTTATGCTCAGAGGTGTCAAGTGTGTCGATGATGTAACAGGTCTGGAGGACGATGGCGTGGAAGGCGGTGGGGTGTTGCTTAGTAAGGCATATGAGAGTTGTCCTATCCAAGGTTAGGCGTCAGTCGAATTAGAGACGGATAGTGAAAGCGGACGTACAACTTTGAAACTGATGATAGAGCCTCGCGTGCGAGAGTTGATTGATAATATTGGATTTCAAGTCTGACCTTGGCATGTGAGATATGACAATGAACTTATCACGCAATCTGGGTAATGGTGTAGGTCCTCCTTCATTGACTCTGTCAAAGTGTCGGCAGCATCCTCATTGTGGATTTCTTTTGTAATTTCTTGCAAGACTAGAAAAATATGACGTTCGACAATAATGATAACAAATAAAAGAAGGCAAAACGCACGCTTAATCCTCGTTCCACTCCAAGCTTCACTGTTTCGGATTGTGCAGGGGGTCGATTACTCGACATGAACTCGACGAGCTATCTATGACCAGTTCAGAATCTTGTCAAAAGTCAGAAAGAAAGTATGCTGACCTGTCCGGTGGAAGACTGGCACCTCGTGTATTCATCAGCCGTTGATGATAGAGTCCTAAGGAAAGAGGGTAAGTAACGAAACACGTCCAGAAAACGCCTCATTGGTACCTTGTTGGGGCCATGCTCCGTCGACGACAATGCCTTCCCAGCTCTACACAATTTGGAATTAAGCATTGAATTAAAAATAATATTGATTCTAATGATCAATACCTGAAAAGCAAGGTGGCGGCTCAACTCTTCTAAAGATATAACTACAGCGGAGAGCATCCCCAAGCCCTGTATATGTGCAGCAGCGGCACCCCATCTATGCTGCAAATCTGTTGAAGAGATTGAGTTTTGAAGTGAATTAACAGCAAACAATGATTACACGTACACGTTAATCAATGGCGTTCCCGACGAGGGTACCATGAATCCACCTCGCCTCTTCTGCCCTTTATCTTCGAAAGAACTTGACCGACGCCCGGCCATATCAACGACCAAGTCCTCGCCCTCGTCCGCAGTCTGTCCGTCACTTCCTTCATCTCGATCTATTTGAAGAAGTCCTCCTGTCATTCGGCTCTGGCAACGTAGGAGCAGTTGCAGTTAATGATCGTTTTTCGACAATCTTCAGCCACTGCTTCGCCTGTGAAATGGTCCTCATTGCTGGATGTGACGATTGGGGTAGAAACTTGGACGTTGTTGACAAGGGAGGAATAGCCGGTATGTTTGATGAGAGATAGGGATCGCTCAAACGAAATATCGAAAGAAGAGAGTTTCGTGCGGCTGCAGGTGCCGAGGTAGAATGTTCTGGTAGAACCTTGGTGGAGATTAAAAGTCTATAGAGTTGCTTGACGAAAGGTAAATACTAACCAGTTACACTCTTTGGCTTCACCAGATAACACCGACATCAAAAAAGACGGGGTCGTTGGAGGGTGTAACGTTGCCCTATGAGCCTTCATTTCTGCCAGGCACTGAAAGTGTGTCCAGGAATCACGAAAGTCGCTATATAGCTCATAGTCAGAAAAAGTGGCAAGGAGCGAGAAAAAAAGAGCTCAACATGAGGAGTCGGCGACCAGTATCAATAACCAAACCACGATGAGGTCATCAAGCCCGATTGCCTGACAGACTCTCGCCAGCTCGTCATTCTGAACATTGGACTGGCGGACTGCAAGGAAGACCAAAGAGCTTGAATGAACCGCTGCTCAGGGACCACTAAATTCTGAATCTTCGACCAACCTTTATCCTGGCGTTTTCAGAAGATTCGGGCAGGGAGAGAAAGAGCTTCTGTTCGACTCCTGGAGTGGGTATCTAGCCATGACATTCGACAATGCTTTTCTATTTCTGCTTTCTTGAGTTTTCTGGCTTATGAAACTGACGAGTAAGCCGTTGATATGGGAGAAGAAGTAAAGGCAAAGGAAAAATACCAGGTATGACCTAACTCTACGGTTTACTCGGCTGATCAAGTGTCTTTGACTATGACCAGCGTTACATTGAGGTAATGAAAGGCATATAATCACCCTGAACAGTTAAAGGGGTTTCTATAGGTTTCCTGAAAGTAATGAAGGTAGTCAGTGAAAATATAGCAATTACGGATACGATGAGGGTTGAATATTTACCTTCCTGCTGTCAGAGAAATCCCTTTGTCTCTCCTCATCGTAGCACAACAATCCCCGGATTCTAGGTGTGCACAGGACCTCCATCTGATTTTCTCCGGTGGGTGCCATATTGGATGGATGTAGGAGGAAGGAAAACTGCCGCAGCTGCAGGCCGAGAAATCCCCTTCGGAGAGAAAAAAATAATCTTTCTGAGCAAGAAATCTTGTGGGCAAACGTCGTCAAGAAATGCCGACTATTGGACTAGGCCACGACTCAGTGGGGTAGCAGCCATGATTTTGAGAATGTTTGAGAGTAGACAGGCCTAGGATGAGAGTCATTTGGTTAATAGGTCAGGTAGGATGAAGATTATGATGATGGGCAAGAATAGACATGTGAGGTGTCGGAGTTCATTTACGCGGCGACACACCAAACCCTAATTTGGACTTGCTCAACAACCATCGATTTGCGGCTTGACTGTCCACTGATTCAAATTGTCCGTTCTTACAGTCCAAAGCAATTTACAAGCAAACGGCGATCCCAACTCTGCGTTTCATCTCCATATCCTTCCGTTCGGCCTCCTGTCCTTCTTTGTCCGTGGTTTCTTCGGTTGTTTGCATCTTTAGAGCCGCGTCTGTATTGGGTCCTTGGGAGCATGGCCACCCTGGAGTTCGAGAGCAATTTCCCGATCCAATTTATCGCAAATAACGTTTAAATGAAGACGGATTACGTCTCAAGAAAGGTATGACCCTTTTTTAGTATCTTGGGAAACACCACTGAATGTAATGCAGACCATTGCCGCCTCTGAGTTCACAGGTCTCAGTGCGTTCCTTTGGGCCGGCTGTTCACTGCATTGGGACCCCGCCGGTTATCACCCAACCCAACCCAACCCACTCGAAACAAAGTTAGGAGAAAGTTAGGCTTCAAACTTTTTATATGAACGATCCATTATCTAACTCTTGAACCAGCCAGACTTTGGATACGAAGGCTTAGTCAACGCCAACTACGGTGTTATTGTGGCGCATCCTGGTTGCTGTGAATAAAATACAATCCACTCTGCAGTTGCCGCTATCAAGCCCCCCACTTCGCTCAGCACCCAGCAAGCAAGGGCATCTAACTTTCAAAATTCACAAAGGAGTCCAACCTTGTAGCTATCGACCAACCTGACCAAGACGATGTAGGAGCGAGGGCCTTACTCTGCAGGTGTAACGTGCCGTGCCGCCTGCGCCTTGACGTCTCAGAGAGCTTGTCAGTACAATATACTCTACCTCCTCCTTGGCGTCATTGCGAATTGCTACCCCAAGTTATATGCGGTGGCACCGAAGGGGTGAATATGCCCACGAGGCAAGTCAGATCGAACTGCCAGCAGCAGTAACATTCGTCTGCGAGTTTTTTTACTTTGTCTCTATCCATTTTGGCCGCTTTTGCATTCGACCTTGTCCTTGTCCGTTTTTATTTTGACATCTACAAATTTGAACTAACGCAACTACCACTTTGATCAGCGCAAGAAGATACGATTTATTGTGCAGCAAAAACGCCTGTACGATCGTACTCATGAGCTTGTGTAAAGTCTTTCGCCTTCCAACCTCGCTTGAAAGCAAAATCGTATCGAAGCTACAACCACGCCCGTACATTCAGTCCTACTGTCTTACATTTACCAGCATCAAGTTCTAGTAATGGCGATTGCAAGAACACTACATCCGACGAACAAATTGTTGATACAATGATCGTTTTACAACCCCGAGCGAGACCACGCAGGTATTATCTGGTCAATCGTCATCCTCTTCATTTAGGCCGTGCGGGACCTCAATTCTTCCTGTCAACAGCCTCGACGACGGAAACCTTAAGCAGCAACCCAAAATTAATCGGCGCTTATTTTCCCAGAACAATTTGGAAGATGGGGTAAATACCGTAACATTAAGCCCGAAGAAACCTATAACTATACGACAGTACACAGTACTAAACTAGGTCGCTATGATATTTACGCAGACGAATCAGGTAAGAAAATTTGTACTAGCTTCTGGAACAAGGTACTCATGCATAAACCAAGAGATTGAAAGTAGCGTCGGCGCTTCTCTGCTGCGCCCGTCAATTCGTAGGACCACTTCCCTCAGACGAGTTGGACGCTTGTGGGTAGAAGGTTCCAGCCGACCACAACTCAGTGTCCATAGGATAATACGACGACTGCATCATGGAAGGGAAGAACGTATCCTGCGAGCTGATCGATCCAGCCGCGTTGGACATTTGCCCCGAGTTTGGGTTTGGCATCGCATTATTATATTGCATACTCTGAACGGATTCCGCAGGAGAGAATCCTGGCTCGTAATAACTCGTTGGGTAATGGTTGTTAAGGCCGGCTGTTGAGTCGAACGAGACTGCGTTCGATGATCCAGACCCATATTGGTACTGAGGAAGGTGCGGTACTCCGTAGTTCCCAAAATGGCCTTGCGAAGTTGATGAACCTTGCGGCGCAGTGTAATCCAAAATCTATGAGTTGTTGATCATCGTCAGTTAGGCTTCGCGGGAATGAACAAACTCACAGGCTGCCCTCCTTGTACCGCATCTCCAGCATCCAAGTAATATGGCTGCGATATGGCTTGAATGTCCACAGAGGTTGGATATTGGTCGAGGTTCTGTGTCGGTCCATTACGCTCGCGAAGCATGGCCGGATTATTCAGAGGCGGTGGAGGCGAATACGACCCATTCGAGTGCGTCGAAGAATAGGGCGAGATTTCGGACGAACCAGTAGAATTGAATGAGTCTGCTCGATACGTCCGCGCCGGAACGGTCAGCGTATCCATGTCCTCGTCGTCGGGAGATTCCTCGACATTTGGTATGGCGCTGTCCGCAGGTCGACCTTGTGCGTCTGCCGAAGGAAAGGGTTGCGCATCTTTGGCAGAATTCTTGGGCATTTTACACCGGCTGAAACAGGGATTAAAACCTGGAGTACGGAGCTGTATAGACCAACAAGCACTTACCCGATAGAGTGGTTGAAAAACTAAATATTTGAAATTGGTCAGGATATCACTGGTTGAACTGACAGTAGCTTTGAACAACGTACTGGCTTGGGTATATGTTCCAGCTTCCGGTGGTTTTTCCTCTCTTTTGGTGTCTTCTTGGTGGTCTTCTTCCGTCGGTCTTGCTTCGCTGGTGCAACTTCCGGGTTTGTGCTTGAATCCATGACAGACAATTTTGGAGAAGCAGCAGTATGTCGCTCATTATATACCTCATCTCGCCTTTTGACCTTTGACCTTTCTAAGATATTAAACGCAAAGTGCTGGCTGAAGGCATAATCCTGAGTGCGACGTAGTCTAGTGGGCATCTGGTGACTGCCCATCTTCGGACGAAGGGTCCACAACCTATTCAAAAGCTGCGCTGATCCCTTAGCTTGATGCCCATAATATGGCGTCCTCGCCGCTAACATTGTGAATCCGAGCCACATGGTGTGAATTAATGAAGGGAGGGGCGAAACGGATATCTTGAATTTGCTTCTGCCTTATCTTTGGAGTATCTTTGGACGGTGCGAGAGAAACATCCAGTCAGAGGAGGCTCGGAAAATTCGGAAGATATTCACATTTTCCGATCTCGATCATAGGCTTGGAGACTTGCAGTAACTAGTAACTCTCGCACCACCCACAAGGTGCTGTGACTTCCGATCTTGGGCCCGTGGAAAGTGAATGACGGCATTAGTTATATATTTGATATTGATTCATGTGGACAAAATGAAATGCAGAAATTAGCGCGCGTCAATTGATCCTCATGCGGCATGTTGTTTGACGTCGTCAACACAAGATACTGGAGTTTTATCTATTATTCTTTTGGTGAAAAGGCGTATTCTGAAAATTCAGGAAGCCGGTCAATCTGTCAACTCTGCTCTCTGCTGATGTGCAGGATCCTGAAAATGGCCTCGTGTGGCTGGCACGTTGCGATGGTGGTCAATAATAGCCGGATATCTACCGGACGGTATTTTCTCAAGTGACCACTGCCCATGGCTCGCCCCCTGGTTTACATCAGGCTTCCTGACCGAAACAACTGACGCGAATATATGTCCCGAAAACGCCTATTGCAATTCTAATGTTAAACCTGAATTCCGTCACTGACTGACATCGATTCGCCAACATCTGGACATTCTTGTTGGTTTACAGGGCTACCGACTTTCAACGAGCAATATTTTTTGAGAAGAAAGTGAGGGTTGCTGGCTCCAGTTTCTTAATACATAATAAGATAACATAGTTCGCTGTTTCAAGATCCGTAAGATATTAACAGGGATACACGTTCTGGGGTTCGTCCAGGAGTAATAAGGGAAATGAAAAGAGCAGGAACAAAATCATTGAGAATGGACATTATACTGCTTCTATCGCTGCCAGCACACATTTGCTGCGCCCGATAGTGAAGCGTGTCGATGGATTCCATTGTTATCTCTCTTATCCTTGGCAAGTATTTGAATTCGACTTGAAGGCAAAGATCCGGAATTAATCACAACAATAGCACAATCTCAACGGCGACGAGGGTATAGTCAAATCAGAGGTTTTTTTTGGAGATGTATAAATTTAGATAGGCCACGCGATGGCGGTTTATCATTTGGCGCCTGTGGAGATTTTCTGGATCTCGTAACCGACAACAACGGCATGCAACTTCTGAAGGTATCCGTGACTCCACTCTGGCGGCGGGTGGTGATGGAAGCAGACTTTATTCATGTCCGCACCCCCTTGAAGTCAGACTAGCTTCGTAATCCGCAAGAAACAACATAGATCCTTCCTAATATCACAGAAGATTCGAGCATCAGTTTCAAATTCCGCATTACAATCGGTCGGCATCACCAGCCCCGAGCTGCATGTTTTTCCGACATCTTCCTTATCAGTTTCACACACCCCGCTTTTCTATCTGCTAACGATCCAGGTTCGAACACCCTGACCAGCGTGTTCTGACTCGCAGGAAATCCGAATTCAAAAAAGGCCAATATGTGCAGCATGAGTAGGATTGTGTGTGTATCATATTGACTCCTATGTTCAGCGCCGATAACACAGGCCGCAATCTTGAGCGCTAACTGCCTCAAGTCGGGTCACAAGGGATCCATGCGCCGACCCGACTTCTCGGTCGGATCACAGAAGCCCAACTCTTCAGAGCCTACAATTGGGCCAGCTCCGTTCCCAACGTAGATTACAAGAAAGGACAACGGGGCAGACGACCTCGTTTCTGGGGCCTTGCTTCAAAGAAGTTGCGAAGAAGTGCAAATCCTGCCGTACCTGCTCGTGAAGCTCGCGCGAAGGAAGAAAAGAATTATTTCTGCGATCCACCTCCTGAGGATCCCCACCGGGATCGGCTGTCATCAAAATTCGGACTGAATGCTATTTTCTAAAGTAGGAAATTGAATCCGTATGGAGTCCGATCCGTTTGAATTCGTCTCCGGCATCAAAACCAATGCGGAAACAGGTAGCGCTGCAAAAAGAAAGTTCCTAAAAACGAGGGAGTTCCACACCATAACGTATTTAAGTGGTGCGTCCTGTTGAGAACAGTTTATTTAAGCCAATGACAACAACGGTGGGAGAAGGGGAATAAGAACTGACGAAAGTCATAACCACGCAAAGGACGATTCAAATACGTCTATTTAAATTGCGAGCAAAACGAGCCAAGGTAGTTGATAAATATTATTACACGGTAAATATGCATCTTCTCCGATTGTAAATGGGCGTGGGGTATAGTGATAAAAGATCGTCGTGAATCCCTATACTCAAACTCGAGCAACGAGCGACAAGTAAACAACCAGACTCAGTATCCTATCAGATTCAAGTCCGCATAAACATCAACGAAACCACGAGCACTCCAGCTGCCAACGACGTCCAGGCAGGCCGCAGAGGCGCGAGATGCAGCGCCCCGCTGTTCGTCCGTGTCATGCTCCCAGCGCCTGTTGCCTGCGGGATCCCATTCGAGTCGGTCTGCGCGCGTGCGGATGTCCCAGAGGGCGCCGGTTCGGAAATAGCTGTGTTAAAACAACCCAAAAGGTCGAGGATCAATAACTAGAACGACTGCGAAGACGGCTAAGGGAAGGTACGAACCTGGGAAGTTGTTGTCAGCCTTCGCGGCGGCCACGACAGCAGCCTTCATCCTGTCGCCTGCGTCGCTCGGTACGGTCGACAGGAAGCCCATCTTGGGTGGATCATGGGACGGGTACGTCAAGTTCCCAAAGTAATAGCTCGACAGCACGCTACGAAAAACAACAAGAAAAAAAAATACACACACATCAGCATACGACTCCAATGCACAAACACAAACACAAGCCCAACTCACCCTTTCAAAAACGGCGTCCCCAAGCTCCAGCCAAACTGGTACCCGCCGACCTTGGGCGGGTCCGTCGCCGCCAAGTTCGCCGCGCACGTCTGCACGTTGTCCTGCAGCGCCTGCGTCGCAAAGTCGCGCGGGTCGACGGGGAACATGGTGCCCCCGATCTTGAACGCGAGCGTGTGCGGCTGGCTGCATGGGAAGAGGCCCTTGGCGCCGAGCTTGTTCGTTATGAGCGAGATGGTATCGGAGGGGCCGCGGATGAGGGAGTTGCCCTGGTGGGAAGGGGGTTAGGTCAGTTAGGCTAGGGCAGGGCAGGGCAGAGGAGGCATACTGTGTCGATGAGTGCGGATAGCCCAATGTTGGGAGATGAGATAGTTGACTGCGGCAGCAGTTCGCCGTCTAGATAGACGCCTTCGACCATGACTTCCCAAGTAATAGGATACACCTACGAAACAAAGCAAACGATGATCAGAAAAAATCAACAACAACCCAAAGTCTCGCCAAGTCGCAAGAAGAAAAAAAAAAAAACACCCACCTCAGCTGGAGAATCAGGCGGAGCCGGCAACCCACCCTCCGCAGAAGTGTACAGGCGCAAAGGCACCCAGGTGAGCCTATCACTCGTGATCCCATCCGGCAGCTCGCCGATGCTTAGCTGGCCCAAAAGCCCGCCGACGTCGATCGTGTCCCGCTGCAGGGTAACGCTAAACATGGGCTGCGCGAGCCCACTCGTCGCCACGAGCCGAGGGAGGAACGGGCCCATCGTGCCCCACGACGCGAACGCGGTGTAGAGGATGCTGGAGGTCGCTTGGCGCGCGACGTGCCCGGAGGCGGGCCCGCCCATCAGGCCGGGGAAGGTGGGGAAGGTCGGCGTTCGGAAGTTGATGTTGGGGAAGGGCGACCCGAATTTGGCGTGCGGTCTTGAGCTTGGGAGGGCGGGTTGTTGTTCGTCTCGCCTTTTTTTGGCGAAGTTGTTTTTCGGTGTTTCGGCGACGAATAGGTTATTCCAGATAACGCTGCACAATTTCAAGTCAGAATTAGCTCCGTAAAAGTAGGCGGAGGAAAAGAAACATGCGCACCTGTTGATGGGGAAACCGAGGCCAAAGATGCCCGCTGCGCCTGTCTCGAGCACGCTCGTGTTCGTTCTGTTCATGGAGCCGAAGTATTGGCTTTGTAATGATATGCCAGCTAGGGACACGGTGTCGTCGCCGATGGTTCCGTCGGCGTAGGTGCCTGTCCTAGAGTCGCCGTAGAGCAGGGAGACGTCTACTCCGGAATATTTGAAGCTTGCTTGGGGGTATACGGGTACCCCACCAGTGCAGCCTTGGGTGCAGGCGTCCGACAAGACCCAAAGATCGGAGGAACCAGAATCTTGATAGAGGAGAGAGATATTGAGAACACGAACAATATGGCACCACAGTCGAAAAAAAAAACGCTTACCGAGAATGAGACTCGTCGTGATCCCGCCAATAGTCATCAAAACCGTATACGAGCTGCAGGGATGCAAGAGTCAGCCTCACGATACCGGAAACGCGTTTACGAATTCTACGCACACATCGACGTAGTCGCCCAACCCAATTGCCGACGAAGCGGCTCTGCGTCCTAGACTCGTCCCCGTCCGCCGCACGATAGGCAGGTGTACACCCCCAGCAGTGCGTTTTGTGTATCGTCTTGCCAAGTCGTCAAGACTCAGCTCCTGCCCCGAGGCAGCCCCAATTACCGACGCTGAGGCCTGCAAGGCGAGGAGGCATAGCAGGAGAAAACAATGCATCCCTCGTCCCTGCCGTGGTCGTTCGAACTAGGGGAAACTTGAAGGCGAATTCTACGTGTCGGTGGTACTAATATGTTGTTGATGTTGGTAGCCCGCTAACCATGAACACCGTCGCGATACTGTGGCTCGACCGGCTAATGGTGAGTAGAGAAGGGAAGCGGGTAATCAGGTCAACGGAGGGAGAAAAAGGAACAAGGGAGGGCAGCTACCAAGACACGGCACGGAGGACGCTGCGGCTTGGGCGTGGCGTATAGGGCGATTGCCAATTGGCCAGGGGGGCGGCCTTGTCGTTTGCTGGTGCCTCTCGCCAAGCCCTCCTTGGAATGATTCCGGTTGGTCCATTTGGGACCCTTTGTATCTGATCGGATCCGTTTGATCGTGCGAACGCGAAATTTAATCGGGATTCACCCAAGATTCACCTCTGCTTGCATCACTTCCAAGGGATGGTTTTTGGCCTTTTTGTGAGGACGCGTCTAGAGAATGAGATGAAAAAAAAGGGATTGCACGCAGGTCAACGCGTGTGGCGAGGGGTCCAAGCTAATTTGGGAAGCCGGTATTGGACTAAGAGAACGGAAGGAAAGTTTACTATTTACCGGCTGGCAGTAAGCTTGTATTACGATGGTTTTCATATTTAAAAACAGAAAGATGATGGATATTTTCATAGAGGATTGCTAAGAAATGATTGGCTTTGGTTTGACAACCGTGATCAGTCGCGACTGACATTTTTTGTCAACTATAATGGTCTATCAGATCGACACTAGTTTGAGACCAACCAATTCTGGTTGGACGACAAATATATCAAAGTATAGCCAGATAACATCCCTCTCGAAACCAACGACCAAAGAAAGTAGAGTAAGCAGAAAAATTCTTGAAGAAGTTTTCTATTATCGAAAACATAAGATTCGTGTTCGACTCCAAACTCCATTGGCTTGAGAGGAATTTGATCGCGTGAACGGTCTTGGTACCAGACTACCATATCCACATCATGCATGCAACACCCAACAAAGGATGCCCAACCAAGGCGACGGTGACGAAGATGGAGAATAGCATGATGGCACCGTCGAGGCTGAACGAGATACTGATCATGGTCCCCAAGCATGCTTGGGCTGATGTTATCATTTATTGTTATGCATCCCTTCAAGAGGTAGCAAGGGCCTTGTCTAGTGCGATGTAGGTCGGTCAAAATTATACTCCGCGTTTAAATCATAGAAAGATGTTCGGCCGTCGCTGATGAAGTCCAGTAGAGTACCTGAGTTTCATAGTCAGCAAAGGAGGATCAACGTTGGAAGAATAAGACGCACAACAGAGGTGTCGGTTTCCCCTTTCATGCATTCCCGATTTCCAGTCTTAGGAGCGAGTAGTGATGTTGTCCAGTCCTTGGAACACAAGCTAAACAACGATCTCGGTCTATTAACAACCCTTCAGAAATATGACTTCTCCTCCCGTCTCCAGGTGTCTGAAGCTTGACCATGATGATCAGTAGTAAGAGCTGTGCCTCATTTCCAAATTCAGATTGGGCATGCACCGAGGTCCAAGTTGTGCAGACAATCAATCACTTGCACGAGGGCCAGGAAGAAGCTCTCGGAAGGCGTGTTCATTGGTATGTGCTCTCCGCGGACGACAACCTTGCGCCTGAGGAACGGTTGTTAGCCGAGCCCGAGGGTGATAGGCCACAAGTGCTGCGAGGCTACGCATCGAGCAGCTTTGAAACGATAAAATCGCCCATTCGGCCCATACATAGTCCATCGGGATTTGAGAATTATTGAAGAGAGCAGGTATAGCAGGAGAAGGGGATAGGTGTGATGGAGTGTTTGGCATTGCATCGGGCAAGGCGGCTCCTTGCAGAAAATGTCGGTGAAGACGCAAAGGAGTTGGAAGTCTTTGGTGAGACGAGAGAGTGAAGGTCGTGTGTCTATCCCATACTGTGCTTGGGCATGGGAATACATATGAGCTGCTCCGTGAAGGACGAGGAAGGCTCTTTGGTGTTGAACGTTTGAGTGTTGAGCATACTCCAACGGAGACTAAACAACTGAGAAGCCTATGAGTAACTATGAGTACTACACATATACAAGCAAAAAACATTGCGAACATACTTTTCTTTGTCACATAAATCTTGCATGTCAACGACCAAGATCCGCCGAACAAAATGTGCGACACTGAATGGTCCTTGGATATGAATATATCATTGAACAGATAAAACCCTTCGTGACCTGAACCCTCGACATCCAAAATATAGCTTCTCCAGGGAGATCTGAGTCGTGATCATTGGGACTGAGCCTTGTCTCCTGAGTCCGCAAGAGGTGGACACAAAGAGCAGGACACTTGATATCCAGGTTGAAGTGTACGAATGTTCCAAACTTGAAAGCGGGCATGCCAGTGAGACCCCGCCGAGTGTACGACGTGGTCATGGGTACGATATCTCCATGTTCTAGTTATTTCCAGTACTGTGTAATCAGCGATAAATGCCTGGGGAATGGTCGTAAGTCAGGTTGATTTCGATTAGGTGCTAAGACTACGCACCGGCGAAGCCTGAAAGTCTGATATTTTCGAGAATAGCCCTCATGGAATGAAACGGGGTATACGCAGTGAGTTCACTCGAGATGTTGCACCTCGACACCGACTTGGAGAGTGCCATCCGACATCTAACGTCGGCGAAGAGTCAGAATTTTCGATAAATCCTGACCAAAGCAGGTCCAACGTTGAGCACTACGGACAGAAACATGTGAACAATGCTCTGAATGCTCTGCAAAGCAGACTCAGGCGCAGCTTGCGCCTCCCAACGCCGGTTCTCGTTATCGCAGGCCTCTCGACACTCGTCGCCGTGCTCGTGTCGATGATGTTTGTCTTCCTGCAGCTGCGGAATTTGGTAAGTCCTTCCCCAGCTGTAGTTTGACAATGAACGAGTGTTCTATTCCTATTCGCTGCTTCGAATTGTCGTGGGCGTTATAATCAAGCTCTTGCCCTATACAAAGTGAGATGGGCGTCCTCTTCGAGACCTTTTCACCGAAGGATGGTCCTCCTTTTTGGGTCTTGATGTTCGTTGCATGCTAGGTGCTGAGCGAAGGGGGGTGTGACCACTGCAGAGATGGATTCGCGTTTCTATCACAGCATGGAGATCAGGACGGATGACTCAAACAACGAGGAGGATAGTTGGCGAATTTTAAAGCCATTCCACGCTCTTGCATCCAAGGCATGGCTAGATCTAAAATCAGATGAAAAAAATGCACAAATGTAGAAAAACGAAGAACTGACACATGTTCTAATTTCGTGTTGAGTTTGAACGCGATGTCCGCGAAGTATTTTCGTTAGCCTGCACCATATTTATGTCAGTCCCAATCAAGTGAAAAATCAAAGTTGACAAGGCATGGAATAAACCCACCTCCAGACACTATCTGTCTCATCTACACGTTCTTCCAGAGAAATGAGATCGGAACGTTGCTCGGGCTATTCCAGGTGTTCCTCCTAAGGTTATCTCTTCCATCCGAAAACGGTTCTGAAGGGGTATATGTTTCCATTGAACGGGGGAAGAGACGACTTGTGAGAGCGATAAAGACGAGCTAAATGAGCAACGGGATGGCATGAGTCGCAGTCGCTGTTGGGACAATAAATCACGGCGGAGGTCAAACTGAGGGTTTAGATGAACAAGAGGTATACGCAGCGAATAGCTTTGTAGCTGTAGCTACTCGCGCCATGAGCAACAATTTGGTCGGGTGTTCAGTCTGGTTGTGGATGTTGAGCAAGTCCAAATTAGAGTTTGGTAGACCGGTGACCGCTCCCTCTAAGAGGTGACGCCGAAGGCCCTCGTTAGAGGGACCGGTACAGCTGAGCTTGAAATGGGGGGGTAGCGACTATCAAAAAAGAAGCTGATGCCATCAAATGGAATGTGCAAAAAGAAGGCCGGATTGGGACGATAGCTTAATTAGGTAGCGCGTCGGGATTCTCATAACTTCAACAAAGGACCCTCCACCGACTCCAGCGCGCCTCTGAGCAGTAAATTTTATCTGAAAAAATTAAATTCCACCAATGATTGCTTTTTGTTGTAAATTTGTTGCCCAAAAGCATCAGGATCGTTATATCTTTCTTGTTCTTTAGCATTTGTGAGCTACTTTAATCGACATTGCCATTTACATTGCGCTTGTAGTTCCAAAAAAATATTCAAAGGCTACAGTATGGTAGAGTAGGCAATTTAAACTAAAATTGAACAATTTTGACGACAGGAAGTTGGAGATGGGCATGCAGAGCAGCTTTGGTAGAATATGTGGTTTTCAGGCGGGCGACCTAATTAAGCTATCGTCCCAATCCGGCCTTCTTTTTGCACATTCCAATTGATGGCATCAGCTTCTTTTTTTGATAGTCGCTACCCCCCCATTTCAAACTCAGTTGTACCAGCCGGAGAATCGAGGTTTTCCTCCTCTCCCTCATTCTCCGGCTGGTCACGAGCCTAAGAGTTTGGCGCGTCTTCGCGGAAATGAACTCCGACGCGTCACGAATGGCAGCACTCGTCCTCTTTTCTTTTCAACACTTATCATCCTACCCGACCCACTCATCAATTGGTTTTGAATCTTTTGATCTTCGGCCTGTCCTCCCCCAGACGTCCTTAGAGCTCTGATTTCAACCCTCTGCGGCCCTGCTCGACTGTCAAGATCTCCACGACATCTGCCCGCAAATGCTCTTGCACAGGCAGTGTATTCTCTAAACGAGGTTTATCTGCCTGCAGCTGCAGCAGTCTACCCTCACCGTAAATCCAACATGGCATCCATCCGATATTGACAGACGGAGGTTTTGTGCATTTAGAACCCGGAAGTTCTTGCGGTGCGATGAAGAGAGACAAGGGATATAGGTAAATATATCACACCTGCGGCGTATCCGTAATTGTTATGTCTTTTCTAACTACCTTTGTCACTTTCAAGGAATCTACCATAACCTATAGAAAACCCCCCTTAAAGGCTCTCTTGGTGATTACATGCGCTACATTACTTCAATGCCATCTCAGGCATCGCATCTTCAAGCCGTATCTCCAGCCAAGTATATCGGCGAAGGTTAGATTATACACCCCCACTTTTTTCTTGTGTCCTCACATGGCTTGCTCAACACTGCCTCATCACAGAAAAATATCAAGACATCCGACACAGATACGACGCTGTCGAAGGACCCGGCAAAATACCCATCCCAGGAGTCGACAAAAAGCAAATATAGCGCCCAATCTCCCTGCCTGAATTCGAAAAGGTCGTTTGTTTAAAGGTTCGTAGAAGATCCGGACTTTTGTGCATTCTTAGCAGTGGTTAATTCTTCGTTCGTCCTTGCAGGCCGCCAGTTTGCTTAATATCCAAGATCTGCAAAGAACGAGCCGAGGAGAGTCAGACAGGTGCTCGGATTTGGAGGTGCTCTCGAGATTGTGGGTAAATCCGGTTGGTCGTTTCTTTCTCTTTTGCTCCTTGCTATTTTTCTGACTATCAATTATAGCGGTTCTCGTTATTCCTGGTCAATGCCCAGCAGAAATGAACGGCCACTGTGCAACGTCACACCCTTAAGCATTTCCTCCTTTTCCATGCTGGCGTTATCTGGTGGAGCCAAACGGTCGTAATACTGGTTAGTTTCACCTTTGTCAGGCAGCTCTACGGACATTTACGCTCCATCAAGGCACTTCTGGAACATACCGACTGTCAATAACGTCCTAGTTATCATTACATCTAATACGGAGATCGTTTCGCTTTCGAAGATGGTCCTGCGATTGCAGTGGGCGAGTTTATGAACTGCAACTGCGCCTACTTTCCTAAAACCAGATGCAGAACGACTTTTTCAAGCAGATCACCTGGTCGAAGTGACGGAGAGACCAGGCTCAAGTTGGGATGGAAGAACAAAGGAAGCTTAATCGATGAGTGTAACCATTAGTCAAGGTGTTTCATCAAAGGCAGCGGAGGGATTGGGCTTGTTTCTTGGTACCTCTGCTCGGAGCGCCATTCACTATCGTGTAAGTGCTATCACGTTTGGCTCTATGTAGTTCTATTTAGGCTCAGTTCGGCAGATAGATAGCTGCAAATGCTCCTGCAAAGCGCCTTTTCCCCTCAAGTTAATTCCATGTAGCGCAGAGCCGGGCAGGCATCATCGTCATAAACGGAGTTTGGCCCATACAAGGCACCGGCATACACAGAGAACGGATTGGTCTCCGCTATGGTTCCTTCTATAAAACAGCCACCTTGTCCAGGTATTGGTCCTCCTAATTGTCTTTGAACTTCGAGTTGACTCCATATCGCAGCGCGAGAAAGGCACCTTCGTTGGAATTTGGTCCTTACAAGGGTACCCATTGGTCGTTTTCCCGATTTGTTTTCATCACTTACCTTATATTTCCTTAGGATTATATCATCGACGGCTGGTAAATACAGCAAGCAAGCCAGTCTCCCACCAGACAGGTCAGCCTGCTACTTTCTTTCTGACTTTGGCCAAGATTCTGAACTGGGAACTGATAATAGCTCGTCGAACTGCCTACATACGCCGAAACAACGATGCTTGGGAAGGAGCAGGGAATGAGCATGCATATTGTGGGTTTTGCTTTTTCTCGTTCATTTTTTTATCATCAAACGTCATGTCTTTTAGTCTTGCAAGAGCTGCTTCTGAAGAAATACGCGTCGAGCACATTGCTCAAACTTTGACAGAATTAACGTTGACGAGGACCTAGAATGTTACCCAGAATTATATAGTAAGCTCATGGTTGAAACTTTCGTGCCAAGTTCGGACTTGATATCCAATCTCTTTAAGGAAACAATACACCAGTCAGCTCTCGCATGCGATGCTCTATCATCGGTTCAGAATTTGTACGTCTCTTTATAGTTCACTATCCTTCACTAATTCGAATTCGACCGATGTATAGCCCTTAAATAGGACAACTCTCGCGTCAAGGCATGCCACATCATCTACAAACTTAACACTTCAGGGCATAAAGTCACCGCCATCGTCATGACCAGGGGTCAAGTGCGAAATATCTTGCTCATGCAGCTTTTGGCGGACTCGGACACTGGCCAAGGTGTGGGATTTGGCATGGCGATACTTGGGAGGCTCAAGGCAGATTGCGAATCCTAAGAAAGCGAGGGCAGGTGGAGGTTGTAGAATCCTATGGCTGGTACAGACTCTCCAATAAGATGCCGGCTCTGGGTTGACATACAGGTATTCTTTTCGTATTCTGCACTGATGAATTATGGTTATCTAATTCGTGATGCGATTATTTAGTCGAGAACAAGATCGCCGTGGTTGGAGATTGGCGGCATGTAGAAGTCGATTTTACGCATCTCGAAGCCAGCATGAACCGATACTGCGGTGCTAACGTTTCTACGAAAATTGAAAACTCTGCGAATTGGTTCGTCGACCAGCATATTTTCAATACATTTCGCTCATTCTTTCCTTTACAGATTGCAATGACTACCCGGGATCATTAGGAACTCTTCAATAGTCAGATGCACCAGGTTGCGGTCGAACATGGAAGTTGCCTGTTATTTGGAGTCAGAGGGAAATATAACGTCAAAATACGAGTTGCGAGGACCTCATCTACTGTCCTGCGAAGAAACTTCGATGGCGCTCAGTCGAGTGTGAACAGAAACTTTGTCGTTGGAATTGACAAAGACAGCTGAGGCTGCATATACGAAATGAATCAAACCACCTCCTGCGACGTAATTGCTCGTTGCGATACCTTTCAATCCAACGTCACCAAGACCTTCCGCAGCTCATGCGGGCTGTGAGGAATACGTTCCTCTGAGACATCAGGAAGCGCAACCCCAAGATGTTTTCTGACGGTGTACTTCGCTGTCCATGGATCATAAAGCGAGAGCCGCAGTCACACGAGATTTCCAGCGACCACCACTGCGACCGTAGGCTTTTGTGGAAACTGAAAAACTTTTCTAATTGGTTTGTTGACCAACCGCTTTTCCAAGGCATTTCGTTCAATCTTTCCTTTACAGATTGCAATAGCTGCCCGGGTCATTAGGAACTCTTCGATAGTCAGATGCGAGATCATTAGGTTGCGGTCGAATGTTCAAGTTGTTTCAGACGACGAGGGGAAGTGAGCCGTTAATACAGGTTACAACAACCTGATTCCCTGATTTGCGAAGAAGCTGTCGCGGTGCTCAGTCGAGAGTGAACAGAAATGTTCGTTGGGGATGGTGTTATTATCGATCGACGACGGTGCCTCGTTCATGGTCCATGGTTCGAAGTGTCTGCATTGGCCAAATCCTCGACATTTTGCGAACGAGACCAGCTGTCGCGTGATGGATGGATACCGCTGCTGCCGATATACAGAGCTGGGAGTGCTGATCGCTGTAGTTTCGGCTTTAGAAGATTCAGGCCGTCGACTTGCAGCTCTTGGTGTTCAGGTACTTATCTTTTGGCTCATATTCTTGCTTCAAATCAAAACACTATTGTTGGTGCCCCTGGTCTGGACGGTTAATGGCTCCCTGTGTTTTTGCCTCTCCAGTTTGACTGCCTTCTTCTCTGCTGTCCATATCGTGCAGAGCGCTCGAGCCGGATAGACATCATCGTCGACGGAGCACAGCCCTTACAAGATATCAATAGGAATTTTTTCGAACTTGTCCTCTTTCGTAGAATTCTGTCATCGATGTTTAGTGAATACACAAAGGAGGGCAATGTTCTACTGGATAGGTCAGCTTGTTGCCTTTCTGACTTGGGGCAGGATTCTAAACTGAACGCTGATAATAGCTCGTTGACGTCAGTCCTATAGGAGCCTCCAAAGAAATACTGGCTGATGGTACTGCTGACACTTTGACAGAATTGACGAAGGACCTACACGATGACGATGACCCAGAATTCCATGGTAAGCTCACGGTTGAATCTCTCGTCAAGTTCATCCTTATATCCAATATCTTCCATGAAACAGTCGACTTATGGGTGCTATGCTCTATGATCGGTTCAAATTTTGTACGTTCTGCTTACAGTTTACTATCCTTCACCAATTTGACTGACGTCTAACCCTTAGAAAGGACAACTCTCGCGTTAAGACGTGCCACATCATCTACAAACTTAACACCTCAGGGCGTAAGGTCGCCTATATCCTCATCAGCGGCAGCCCAGTGGAAACATTCTTGCTCATACATTTTTGTGCGGACATGTACAGGATTTGAATAGCGACCGGCTGCGGTGTTTGGCATGGCGATGCTTGGGAGGCCCAAGGTAGAGTGCGAATCCTAGAAAGGCGAGGGCAAGTGGAGAGGTTGTAGAACCCTATGGCTCGTTGCCTTTTTTGAATAAGACGACGGTTCTGGGTCTACATACAGGTATGCCTTTCGTATTCTGCGCTGAATCATGGTTAGATGAATTATATTTAGCTGATTTCTGATATGATTATATAGTCGAGAACAGAATCGCTGGGTTCAGAGATTGGCGGCATGTACAAGTCAATGTGAAGCATCTCGATTCTCGAAGCTATCGAAGTTATTATGAACTGATGCTACGGTGGTGGCAATGGTGGTAGCCTTTCTACGAAAACCGAAAGCTCTTCCAATTGGTTCGTCAACTAGCCTCTTTTTGAATTCATTTCGCTTATTTTCCTCCTATGCAGATTGCAATCACTACTCTTCAGTGGTCGGATGCAAGAGCACCAGGTTGCGGTCGAACGTGGAAGTTGTCTGGTCAGTTTGACGACGAGGGGAAGTGAGCCGTCAATACAGGTTACAACAACCTGATTCTCAGATTCGCGAAAAACCTGTCGCCGTGCTTGGTCGAGGGTGAATAGAAGTGCTCGTTGGGGAAGGTATCGTTAATTGACGACGGTGCCTTGTCCATGAATTGAAGTGTTTGCATTGGTCGATTTCCACATTCCGCGAGAGATCAGCCGCCGTATGCATCTGTAACTGGGTGTAGGATGATAGACTCTATGTTGCGAGGAACTTGAAGCTCAAGACTAGCGATTTCGTTGACGCGACGGTAATTGTTGTTGGAACTGACGGTGTGGGTTCGTCGCATTCTTTCTCGCTGGCTAAGAATACACCACTCCTCCTTGGACACAAGATGTAGTTGATTGATAATTATGTAATGGTTGGGTCGATAGCCTTGTGTGGTACACATCTATGTAAAATCCATTCGTACCGACAGTTTGAAAACGTTCATCAGTCAAAATTCTTTCAAATTGGTCTTAATAGCGGTATGAAGGACGTCATAATGTATGAGCGAGAATGACCAGGCTTGAAACGTCGAGTACCGGAGTTGGCTGAGCAAAGTTTCAAGATACTTGTGTGCCTTGGACTCTGGGTTGGGGACCTCAACTTCATACCATACACTCCAAGCAAGCTCGTAAAGGACCCTGTCGTCTTGTAAAGCCATTGCCGTCGAGAACTGGATTGTGGAAAGTCAGAAATAGTTAGAAAGGATGCAAGATAATGTATGACTGACGCAGCTGAGAGACTCGAAGGAGCATACAAATAGCAATCTCACTAAACGGTCTCCTGCACCCCTCGCCACCGCCTTCCGCTGAACAGCCATTCGTGACTTAGGTGCTGCTATGAGGGGTTTATCTCGCTGTGCCAGCAGGAAGAGTAGGCAAAGTTGGTCTTCACTTATGCTCGGTATTCTGAGCCATAAAGCGAGTGTCTATGCTATACACGAGGATCCCAGTGAGGCGGGGTGGAGAGGAACCGCATATCCACTTCGTTTCAAGCTCTAGAAAGCTAGCTGACAACAGACGAAATTGCCCAGGTGCCGACATCGACGCGGGGTCCTACACAGCGTTGAGAGCAAGAAGGCAATCAATTGGCTATCTTTGTGTGTGTGCTTCTGTGTTGAGTACGAGCGTCAGCAAGAGAGAAGACAGGCAGACTCAAAGACTCGGAGTCTGACTGCTTTGATCACACGAGGGAGAGAGGGTAAGCTCAAGGCCAGTTTGTGGGGGCCAGACTCAGAGAGTAGAATAAATAGGACGACAATAAATTATCGTGAAGAGTAGATAGTACAAGCTTGAGAATTAGCGACCATACTATCGTCGTTTAGGTTGAGTTGGCTCCGAAAGCCAAATACAGAGTTGCCATACATGGGTCACACAGCATTTCTGCCAGGAGGCTCATCATTGACATCAAATCCATCCTTTGCTCTTCACTATGACATCCTCTGAACGAGAAACCCCCTTGAAGCTGCTCGTTCTAGGTAATATGCCGTTTAGTCCCCTTTCGCCGACTGATTTACTTACTTTGACTCAACAGATGGCGGCGGCATTCGCGGACTTTCCGAGCTGCTCATACTAAAGGAAATCATGCACAGAGTGATGGTCGACGAGAACGCGAAAAGGAAGAAGCATGATCAAAAACTTCTCAGTAGTCCTCCTAAGCCCTGTGATTATTTTGATCTAATTGGCGGAACCAGCACTGGAGGGTGCGCAATTTCATCCCGCGGAATGTGCGATGGCTCACATCATCCTTAATTTGTAAATTATAGGATAATCGCTCTTATGCTCGGACGTCTACGTCTAGATGTAGACAGAGCAATTGAGTACTACGACCAACTAGCCAGGCAAGCCTTCTCCGATCCGAAGCGCTTGGGAGACGGAAAATTCAAGGCGACGAAACTCGAGGCGCTCATCAAGTCCGTTGTAAAGGATGTCACTGGCGATCCTGAATCACCCTTGCTGGAAGTTGAAGAGGCTGGAATCTGTCAAACGTAAGTTTCAGCTCTGTTGTATGTCGGAAGGTCAAGTCTGAGTATCTAAAAGCTTTGTCTGTGCGAAGAACGCACTCAACATGTCAGCAAACATTCCGGTTCTCTTCAGGACCTACCAATCTCGTGAAACCCATGTGGATTGTAAGATCTGGGAAGCTGCTCGGGCAACTTCTGCTGCCCCTACTTTTTTTAAGCGGATTGAAATTGGGAGGGCCCAGCCATATATTGACGGAGGACTGGGCCGAAATAATCCCAGCCAAGTGATTCTTGATGAGGCTAACACTCTGTTTGGAGCTCGTAAGATTGGCTGTCTTTTGAGCATTGGTACTGGTCAAGCTAGGACCATTAGTATCCAAAAGCCTGGAATACTCCAGCAGGTCATTCCAATGGATGTTATCAGAGCACTTCAAGGTATTTCCACTGACTGTGAATCTACTCATGAAGCCATGATGCATTGCTTTGCAAACTTGCCAAACATCTATTTCCGCCTTAATGTTGATCAAGGAATGCAAGGAATACAGCTTTCTGATTGGGAGAAATTGAGCAATGTGGAAGCTCATACTTCTCTTTATCTGAAGAAAAAGGAGGTTGATGAAAAACTGGATCTTTTGGTGAATGCTCTCAGACTTGCACCTGGTGGAACACATCCTACAATTGAACAAATTAGTTTGGAGGAATCTCTTTTGTAAATTTGAATAATGACTAATTTTTGTTTTTGAATAGCATCTCCTAGGCTCAGAGTTGATTCAATTCAGCATGTCAACATTGTCAAAAAAGCCAAGCTTTGTCCACTTCCAGTCAAATCATTCACTGGAAGAAGGGATATTTTGGAGAAAATGCACAAGTACTTCAAGACACCTTCTGACTCTCAGCATGTTTTTGTCCTGCATGGTCTTGGAGGATCTGGGAAAACCCAACTTGCCTTGCAATTTCTGAAGGAATCTCAGACTGTCAATGGACCACCATGGTATGACCTGTTATTTAGCCTATCTGGGATAACTGAATAGTTGAATTTTTTAGCTTTTCTGATATATTTGTGATTGATGCAACTACTGAGCAGACAATTGCCACAGATTTCAGATCTATCACTCCTGAAGGAGTTGAAAAATCTATGGAAGCTGCTTTGCACTGGCTTGCAACCTATAAAAAGAAAGACTGGCTGCTATTCTATGATAATGCTGATGATACTCAATTAAATCTTGGCCAATTCTTTCCTCAATGTGCATCTGGAAATATTCTGATTACAACAAGGAACCCAGAGCTTGGATTTCATGCCAGTAGAGATGGAAATGTGAAGGTTTCTGGAATGAGTGTGGATGATGCAAGGGCTTTGCTCTTTAAACTGTCCCAGGTGGAAGAGAATGCTGAGAATATAAAACAAGCAGAACAGATTGTCAAGGTATTTCATGGTCAATTTATTACTACACTTTGGTTAACAACTTATATAGGAACTCCATTATTTTGCTTTGGCTATTTCACAAGCTGGTGCTTTCATTCAGAATGGATCATCATTCAAGAAATACCAGCAACTCTATCAACATCAATACCAGCGTGATAAATTGCTGCAGCAAAAGGAGGTTCAGAGCCATGACCAATATAAATTGGCAGTATATGCCACATGGAAGCTAAGCTATGACAAACTGGACTTGCCTGAAAGAACATTTCTCCAGATCTGCTCTGTATTGCATTACCAGGGTATTTGTGAAGAAATATTTGAAAAAGCAGCACTATCTCAAGAAGAACTGGATAATTCTGAATTACAAGATGATGTTGTCAGATTATTGACTCTGCTTGGAAAACAAGAACCAGGCTGGAATACAGGGATATTCCAAAAAATTGTCAAAAATCTTGGCTCATATTCACTTCTTGAATTTAATTCCCAAGATGGTTCTTATAACATCCATCCACTGGTGCAGTACTGGAGTAGAACAACTCTAACAACACCTATCCACAAAGAGGAGCAATGGATACTCAACATCATTGGACTGTCAATTTCTTGGTCATTTACTCAAAATGACTTCCAGTACAGAAAAATGCTTTACCAGCACATGATTATGCTGTCAATTGAAATTCTGGATATCAGTATATCTGTTATGCCTGGGTTGGCACTTGTTTATAGTGAACAAGGCAAGTGGAAGGAAGCAGAGGCACTTCAAGTGCTTGTGATGGAAAAAAAAAAGCAGCTGCTAGGAGAAGATCATCCAGATACCCTTACAAGCATGTCAAGTCTTACAGCTACATACAGAAAGCAGGGCAAGTGGAAGAAGGCAGAGGCACTTGGAGTGGTGGTAATGGTGAAAAGAAAACAGCTGCTAGGAGAAGACCATCCTGACACCCTTACAAGCATGGGAAATCTTGCAGCTACCTACAGTGATCAGGGCAAGTGGAAGGAGGCAGAGGCACTTAAAGTGGCAGTGATGGAGAAAAGCAAGCAGCTGCTAGGAGAAGATCATCCACATACTCTGAGAAGCATAGGAAATCTTGCAGCTACATACTATGAGCAGGGCAAGTGGAAGGAGGCAGAGGCACTTGAAGTGGTAGTGATGGAGAAAAGAAAGCAGCTGCTAGGAGAAGATCATCCTGATACCCTTACAAGCATGCGAAACCTTGCAGCTATATACAGGAATCAGGGCAAGTGGAAAAAGGCAGAGGCACTTCAAGTGGTAGTGATGGAGAAATGCAAGCAGCTGCTAGGAGAAGACCATCCTAATACCCTTTCAAGCATGGCACATCTTGCAGCTACATACATGAAGCAGGGCAAGTGGAAGGAGGCAGAGGCATTTCAAGTTGTGGACATGGAGAAATACCAGCAGCTGCTAGGAGAAGACCATCCTGATACCCTTATGAGTATGGGAAATCTTGCAATTACATACTGTAAGCAGGGCAAGTTGAAGGAGGCAGAGGCACTTGAAGAAGTGGTGATGGAGAAAAGAAAGCAGCTGCTAGGAGAAGAGCATCCTGATACCCTTACAAGCATGCGAAACCTTGCAGCTATATACAGGAATCAGGGCAAGTGGAAAAAGGCAGAGGCACTTCAAGTGGTAGTGATGGAGAAATGCAAGCAGCTGCTAGGAGAAGACCATCCTAATACCCTTTCAAGCATGGCACATCTTGCAATTACATACTGTAAGCAGGGCAAGTTGAAGGAGGCAGAGGCACTTGAAGAAGTGGTGATGGAGAAAAGAAAGCAGCTGCTAGGAGAAGAGCATCCTGATACCCTTACAAGCATGGGAAATCTTGCAGCTACATACAGAAATCAGGGCAAGTTGAAGGAGGCAGAAGCACTGGAAGTGGTGGTGGTGGAGAAAAGAAAGCAGTTGCTAGGAGAAGACCACCCTGATACTCTGAGAAGCATGGCAAATCTCAAGGACATTGAAAAGCAGCAGGGACAGTTGAAGTGGTGGCAAAGGAGGAAGAAAGGCAGCTCCTAGCAAAAGAGCATGATCATTATAACAAGGAGAATAATTTGGCAGGTTGTTACGAGTCCTATTTATAGGGCTCGTTCTTTTATCGTCTTGACCCACCCAAATTTTGGGCTGCGTTACGCTCATTTAGCCGGCAAATTCCGTTATTATTCAAGCTCCCCTTCTATTCCCATTCTCCTCGGCCTTCATAGATTTCGAAGATGCTCCCACCGCTCCCACCGCTCTCCACAACATTCCCTGCTCGTGTGCCCCTCCATCTCTGGCCCTCTCATTGCTGCAGCCCTGATATGCAGCATCTCTGATATGTTGCCCTATGTCCAATTTACACCTTTTTTGCATTCTGTCCGCCATTTACTTTTCAACCATCTTGGATTGCCTCCCTTTCCAACCCTCTGTACTGCTCCCCTGCCACCCGCCTTCAAGTTCTGATGTGGGCCTTTGTTGAACAACTTCCGCATTGCACGTGTCATTAGCCTGTATGTCTTTAAAGTAAATGCTCCCCTCTATCGAATTAACTACTTTGTCACTTCCCAGCCCAGCGACTTCACAATCTATTGTTTTTGTCCATTCTTCCTCCTTGTTCATACCCTGCGATTCCTCGACTTACTTGATCTCTCGAAGCGACGAGCCAACTTCAACTCGTTAGGATAGGGCTGCAAATCGGCCAGGTAAGTTGTTTACAGTCACCTTGTGGTTCGTACGACTTACTGTGCACGAATGACAAGGTCTTGCGTCTCTCTTCACCTGCATAAACGCTACTCCAACGAGCGCGCCAAGTTCGAGTTGGGGAGGGTAAATTCAGATCGCATCCGCCCAATGTGTCTCTCCGTCATCTGACCGACACAAACCGCCCACTACATGCCAAAGGCTTCAACATGAGCTCGCGCCAGGGTGCGTGCCCCGCAGGCATTGGAAACGAGGAAGCCTGCAGCCGTAGGATTTGGGCATTGGACACGAGAACGACGGGAGCAGGTAAGCGCTCTCTGTATTATCCCCACCATTTTTGACCAGATAATTGATCCTACCCCTCCACAGAGATGCCACGTCGTCGACGTCGGCAGTGTACCACTCTGCTAACCTCGTATGCCAGCCGTTTCGTGGATGATAGCCAATACCTGCGCCTATGGACCCTTCGCGGCTCCTCCCCAATCGCCGGAATACCGAGAGCGACAGCGACAGATATGTTTACTAGTCTCAGGTCGAAGAAGCAGTGGCTGCAACCGCCACCGCAACCGACCCTCATCCGCACTGAGCCCAAGACTCAACAAAGGAGACCATATTTCAGACGTCTCAGCTCTTTGTTAGGAAAGCCAGATTTTTTCACCTCTTTTGAGCGTTGAAGAACTTTCTTTTCTTTCACTTTCAGAGCAACGCCGTGGCTTCCTCTATCGCCGCCAGGATGAACCGAGATCCTCAACCCTGAGTTGGAGGACACCAGCGCAGCAGTCAAGCTTGCTCTCGCCGAGACACATGTCATCCAAGAGACCAAATCCTATCTAGAAAGCCAAGGCATCCTCCTTTCCTCGTTCTCCGCTAAAGCACGGTCGAACACCACCCTCCTCGTCAAGAACATCCCATTTGGAACGACACCCAATCAAATACGCAAGTTGTTCGAACCGCATGGAGAGCTGAGCCGGGTGCTGGTCCTGCCAGCTAGGACGATGGCGGTGGTGGAGTATGCAGACCCAGAGGGGGCGGCGAAGGGTTTCCGTGCGGTCGCCTATAGGCGGCTGGGGAATTCTGTTGTGTATCTGAAAAAGGGTCCGTTGGGCATCTTCGCTGAAGGCTCGGACACAGGCGCACCGGTGAAGGCGAGTGCGTGGCCGTCGAGCTCGGTTTCGGTTTCGGCCGTGCGATTGCCTGGTCAGGTTGAGGGCAACTCGGGTGTGGGTGTGGGTGAGGAGGATGGAGAAGAGCCGAGTGTACGGAGCGGAAGCACGCTGTACGTCAAGAACCTCGCGTTCTCGTTACGCAGGAGAGGCTGTCCAAGGTGTTCGCGCATCTGCCGTCGTTCGCCTTTGCACGGATAGACTTGGCTCAGTTTTTGATATGAATCCATACTGATTGATGTTGGTCCATAGATACTTGTTCTCTGGAGCCATTCCAGACCTGTTCCCACTAAAGTAGTAGGTAAATAAGAAATTGTTATTTTTCTACAGATATATATCTTACATTGAATGCCGTGGAGTAAAGGAATGGTAGGGGACTCGTATATGCCATGCTCTGCAATGGCCTACAAAACAAGTTGTTATATGAGAAGGCTTTGATATTCCTATCAGCCCAATGTAGTGCTCTGTACAACAATTTAGTCCAGTTTTCTTGCCCACTGATGATAGGATCTTAAGGAAAGATAGTTAGTAATGAAACATGTTTAGACGACATCTCATTCATACCTTCTAAGGGATGTACATCATAGATGAAGTTGGCTTCCTTGCCCTGCATGATAAAGATTTTACTCAAAGATTGTAGACAGATCTAGAAAGTGATATACCTGGACAATATAACTCATCTATAGATGGAGTCATAGTAGACAGCAGCTCTCTCTCTGTATATTGTGCAGCAGCACCACTCAACCATCTGTGAATTTATTGATTGAGATGATTTTCAGAAAGAAATACTACCAAACATGAAAGCACTTACATGTTAACCAATGGTGTTTTCAACTGAGGTGCAAAGAAATAACACTACTTGCTCTGTTGTGTTTTCTTCAAATGACCTTGACTGATCAATAAATTTCACTGACCAAACCTTCTTTCACCAAATCCATCAGCCCTTCAACCCAATCTCAATTTGCTTCAGGACATCCTTCAATCATCCAGTTTTGGCAACATAAGAGCTCTTCTGATTGAGAAACATCTTCCGCTAGTTGCAGCATTTTTTGGGACTTCTTTGTCTGTGAGGCTGCTTTCCACATTAAACATGATGATTAGGGTTGCAAAGTTCAGTGTTATTAACAACACTGAGAAACTGTTGGTACATGCTTTCACAAATCGCAACTGTGAAAAAGGCACTGGCTCAAACAAAGTATCGAGAATCTGTGCATCGCCGCGACAGAGATTCCTGAATGAGCCTTAGTGGGTGTGAGATGTCTGTAGAGCTGCTTGACGAGAGACGAAACTTACCAACGTTACCACCATTTGGTTCAACTACATAAAACGGCATGGATAAAGAGAATCCTCAACTCTGCCGAATATGACAACCAGGAATTACGAGGCCCTCTATAATCGATAGTTAAAAAGGTAACAAGAAGCGGAGAGAAAAAAGAAACGAACATGAGGAGCCGACAACCATTCATACTGATTTTACACAACCACGATGATGCCTCCGAGCCTGAGTTCCTATCCGACTATCCTCGATTCGTTATTTGCAGCTTTGAATAATAGGCTGCGGACCTGCAAGCGGACAAACATAGGCTTAACTGCTACTCAGAAACGTGTCAAATTCTTCTATGCAGACTGCCTCGGAGGAATTCGGATAGTCGAGATAGCTTCGGGATGTCAGTTGCATTTGACCCAAGGCAGGCATCTGGCGATGATCTTGGAATCTTGGAAAACATGGTTTCTAGATAGGTTGCCTTCATGTGTGGGACACGAAGGAAGGGGGACGATAACCGTACATGATCTAACCTTCGCGAACATGCTTGGCCGATAACATGGCTGATTCAGAAATAGGCGATGTCCGACGTAGCGTCGAGTTGGCGATAAAGAGGCGATTGAGATCGCCGCGAAAGCCTTCAAAGGAGTTTCTATCCATTATGGTACACCATATAGCAATTCTCCTAAAAATGATTGACATGGTTAGTGAAGAAATAATAAAGAATACGACACGACTTACCAAAATGCAGTAGGACGAGGTATTTCTTCGTTTCAGAGATACACTCCTCTGTTGGATCCTCATTGTAGCAGCCCAACGGTGTCTGGAGCCTAGGGATATAGAAGCCCTGCATCCGCAAACAACAGGGAAGGGACCATGTTGGATGTTCAGAGAGAGGGGGTCTGACTTCAGAGGTTGTCTAAGACGCTAGCATGAAGTAAATAGTACGTTGATGCTGGGATTTTTGGGCCTAGCGTCGAGAATAGATCCAGGAATATTGTACAGGGAGTGGAAAAGCCTAGAACAAGAGCCGTTTGGTGAATATTTCAGGTGGGCTGAAAATGGACAGAATGTGCTGGCGGTCGAGGAGAGTGTCGGGGTTCATTTACGCGACGCGTTCAAATCAAACCCAGCCACCGATTTGAACTTGTCGGAAATTTCCGGACGGCCTTATAAGGGTTATAAGACCGAAAATGACCGGCCGAGATCACAAGGGTCTTGCAACAAATAAGAATGTTTGCAATCGTGCGAGTCTCCATTGCAATGCCGATTCGGCATTATAAGGGTCTATGAGCAACGCCGAGTTGGTGCGTAAAGAAGGTTATAGTTGTGCAATTTTGTACTAAGATGGCGTAGGATACACTGCAGTTATTGACGTAGAATTTCTGTTGGTTATAACGCATGAACTGGCGCTTTAAAAATTATTCCAATCGGTTTAAATCTTTGCAATCACTATTCTAAATTTGTAATTAACCGGCAATCATTGCAACCAGGGTTGCAATGATGGCCGGCTGCCTTGCAATGTGTTCGGCTTGCAATGCCGTCCCGTTTTTTCCGACACTTGTTCAATGGAACATCCACAACCACTGCCGAGTTCCAACCACTACAACTCACAGTACCGGTTTCCCTCTTCCCCCTCAATTCAAAGCATCATGATTGACTCTCCAAGAAGCAACCGACACGATGCTCCTTCTTCAACCGTTAATATTCGCAATCCATGATCTCGACGTTGGAGGCAAGAATGCCTTGCTCACCGTTTTTCGTACACGAATATCGCCTCTATGAAGGTGCCTTTCCTTCTCTCTTACCTTTTAAAAAATCTCAATGACTTTTACCTTATACTTAGCCTCAGCCTGTTTCCTTTGCCTCATCAAAATGGCAGGAATATGGTGGTCTGCGTATCGGCTAGATGAATCTGCCGCTCTTTCGATCCACGATGTTGCGGTTTAGTTTGCTGATCGACACGCCTGATACATACTTGAAGCCAACGCAAACAGCCCATTGTCTGGACCTCTAAAGAAATTGGCAAACCTCTACGGACTCTCGAACAAGAGGTAGGTCATCTTTTTTTCTTCTCCTGCTTTTGGATCTGAAAATCTCCACAGACTTGCTTTATTGACCCCCAAATACCGACACATGTGCTTATCCTTTCGATGTTCCATGAGAGACACATCTGCGGACTGTTGCATCGACACCTTGAAGCTAATTCTTCATTCCTCTTACTTCTTATTGTCAGTGTCCGGTAATTGACCTTTGCTTCATGATCAGCTTTAGCATGGCTATCTTGTCCACGAGGAGCGCCAAGACTTATAAGCGAGCAGCATCGATATTGGAAGCGCCTGTGGCAACGAGCGAAGCATTTGGGTCTGACTGGACTTAAATTCGGCCTTTGTAGTGAGGAGAACTAGTTTCGGAAGGTGAGTCATTTATTCTATTTGGATGTCCAAATCTATCAACTAACTTGATTTTATGGGTAGTTTCCTCGTGGAAATTTGTTTATTCGCCAGCGAATGCGATAGAATAGGCCCGATCAAGACAATATCTTCGACTCGAGAGTAAGAGTTTACGAGTCGGAAGTAGGACCGAGTTTTCGTCGCGCTGGTGATGTCGCCCGCCGCCTTGCAGTTTGTAATCTACTTCATTTTCCTTTTGCAGGACTAATACCAGGCATGTTCAGACTTCAGTCTACTGGAAACGCCACTTACGGCTTTCCGACCCGTTACGAAAGGGTCTGACTCATTTGTCAAAAGTTGCCTGATAGCGTGGCGGGGGCGAGGCAGTACATGCAGCTGCTTGGCTGGTGGGCATGGACATAAAAGCCAGGTGGTCGACTGCGTCGTGTCAAAACCTGCCCCAGCCTTGACTTGTTCCCTCCGGACACAGTTCTGTTTGCTTTTGCAGTAGTCCTTGATAAATTCCTTATTCAAGTTATTGTGTCTCGCTCAGACTGCGCATCCTGAAAGCTTAAGGGTCTCGTCAATCGGAACATCAGATTTCAACAGCAATCTACGTATGGCCTACAGAGGCGATAGAGGTCGTGGTGCTCGTGGTGGTCCCAATGTGTTCCTGCCGCCCGTGGCATGCCGGTGGAACTGCACCGGAATTTCGAATTCCCAAATTCTCTGATGAAATCGTGATGCACTAGTCCCTTTCTTTTGAACGAGACTGCCCTGTGTTTCCTTGCTCGATGAGTTTTTGCTTGGGCAGTTTTTTGGGTTGATTTTGCTTTTGCTTTTGCGAGTTTTGTGGGTTTCTTTATTCTGCTGCTGTGGTGCTCACAGAGGCTCCTAAATTTTTACATCAACTCTGCGCTCCTCCTACTCACTCTTTGTGTGATGCAATGCTGACGCGTAAAATGCCTTACATACGACTTCTTCAAAGCCGAACTGCTTAAAACGCCGTATTTCGAGGACAGCATTGCATGTCATTTCACGGCGAGCTTCGCTGCTAAAGTCGGAGACCACAATACGAGAGAGTACAACCGAAACGACGTGCAAAGCGGTCTGACTCGTTGAAATCGATTGACCCCAGGAGTGATTCCAACCTCAAATATTTACCATCCAACTCTTCTCATCTTACGGTCCCAACACCTCGGCCCTTTCCAAACCCAACATCCGCTCTTAAAAACCTCGCAGAACCCTACGAAGACGTCCTACTCAAATGGTAAAGTAAGACCCCAATCGTATACAAAGAGGAAAAACGAAACTTACGAAAAACACCATAAAGCGTCACTCGCAACCAAATCATGCAATCCATCATCATGGTCAAGCATCGTCCAAGCCTCCTCTCAAACGACTGCCGGCGTCGAAGGCGAATGGGAATACGGCGGCAGGCAGGCAGAGGGTCTGGGAAGGTAAGCTTCGCGCATAGAGGTGTGCCTAGGTTTCTTGAGGAACCGACGACGAGGGCTTGCTCGCAGGCTTGGTTTTCGTATTCGCATCAAGCGATTTGTGTGGCAGACCAGACGGGTACGCCAGGAGATCGTGGGTGCGAGCTGAACATGCAGCAGAGAGCAAGGAAGACGTCGTAAGGTGAATTCATGGAATAAGACTCGAGAAACTCACTACGACGAGCACTTCCGGATGATCTTCTCGACTTCGAAGTGCCTGCGGCGGTGACCACCAACGATTCGCGATTCGATTCGCGAAGAGCACGAAGGGTGGGTCATACGAATGGCAGTGTAGACTTGCTCTTGAGGAGCTGACGAAGATGGAGGCTTACTTGCAGCCTTGTTATACGTACCCTTCGATGCGGGCGATTTGTGAAGGGGTGCTTGAGCTTCGGAGACGAAGACGAAGGACGACATGGACGAGACGAGCGTCATCTCCACCCCTCCGAAATCCGCTATTTTTCCTCGAAAACCCGACGGCATGCTGGAAAGAGGATTTGAACGATGGTAAGTCCCAACTTTGTCGAAAATGAATCGAGAAACTTACCAATTCGTCTAAACTCCGCAGGCAACCTTAGTATGCAAATCCATCAACGATATGTTCAACTTTCCCCTAGAATATCGAATGAACGAAGGCGGTGGAGACGAGGAACACGACGAGCGGGAGGCAATGTCGGTGGGTCGAGCGAATAGCGGTCTGGTTCTGGGGGTCGGTAAGTCAAGATGATAGCTTTGAGGGCTAAGAAAACTTACTAGGGCCAATTCGCAGGCTCATTATGCCACTGTCTATCTTGAATACGTGTTGGCGTGGGGTTCGTACGTTCGTCGGGCGTCGTGTGTATGCAGGCAAGGGTGCTCTTGAGGGTTCAGCGAGCAGAAAGTTGGTCCTGGCCTTCAGCACTGGTAAGTCGTACGAATCGCGGCAGACGTATAAACAGACTTACGAAGATCTCTCGCAAGCTTCCCGTTGTCGTCATCGACCACGAACTCACCGCGAGTCGATGTTCGTGGCGCCACTGGTGCTGTCGGATTTCGAGAGATGACGGTGGAACCTTGGAGGTCGGTAATTTGTGTGAAACGTAGGATACGAATCGATGGACTTACCTGCCTCCCTTGCAGCTTCGTTATGCAACCGAACTTTGCCATACAACTCCGCCATAGAACCTAATGAAAAATCCGTAATGGAACGGCGGGTACTGCTTCGCGAAGTGCGTATGTTCTCGGTGTGGCCACTACAAGGACGATGAGGAGCTGAGATGTCCTGAGGCGCAGTAAATACTTAGGAATCGTGACAGAAAGATAAGAACCTTACAAAACTCGTTTTCAGCCTTGCTACGCGACCGCATCCCCCACTCGCTCACGATCCATCTTGAAAGAAGTCGTCAATGGCGTCGAAGGCTTGCAAAGAAACAACGTTCTAAGTCTGCCACCCACCGTGAGGCGCAGTACGAACATCATGGACGTATAAAACGACTTACTAGGGTCTTTTGTAGCACACGAACCACGCAATTCGTATCGAGCGTGAATTCTTTGCGAAATGATGCTTGTGGCATCGCGGGTGCTGTCGACTCTCCGAGAGGTGATGGTGAACATCCTAGGTTTGTGAGATCAAGTCGATATTATTATAATACAATATCGCCCTCACTTACCTGATTTCCTGGCAGCTCTGCTTTGCGAACTACCATCTCCTCTACAATCTGGGAGTAACCCCATCACGAGCTCGCGGCGTTCATGCTTCAATGATAGGGTAAGGGGAGGAATCGATGCGGAGTGAGCGAATCACAAACCTAGATTTAAAGGTGAGCACGAGCTATAAGAATGAGATAACAAGATACTGACCTTATCAAACTCGCGATCCACAGGATGCGATGTTGCGAGCAACGAATAGATGGAGCTGCAGACGAAGGACAAGGAGGTCGAGGTCGAGGTCGTGCGGGTGATTGAGGCTCGCTCGAGGGATAGGCGAGAGCCGCGGTTGGTGAACGTTGGAGTTTAGATATCTGGAGCACGATCGTTAGAAGAGAGTGATACAGTTAGGCCAGTTACTTACAAAGTCTGCGAGCGGAAACCGTACTCGAGTCGAGTGTGGATATTTAGCAAGTCTAAATTTGGGTTTGGACGCGTCGCGTAAATATAAACTCCGACGCCTCACGGCCTTCTTTTCTTTTCAAACGGCTCTCATCCTATCCAAGCTCGTCCACTCCCAAGCGTTCTCAGAGCTCTGATTTCGACTCGAGGCCTAATTCAGTAGCCAGGACCCAATCTTGAAGACAGTCATCCGCAAAAGCTCTCGCACAGACTGAAGTATCGTCTGCCTACGACTTGCCCAATTCCTCGTAAATCCAGCATGAAACCTGCCGAACATTGACTGATAGAGGGTTTTGGAGGTTGTCTGGCTACGACGACGAGAGGCATCTCTTGGAACCAGAAGTAAATATCACATATGGCATATCCTACGTTTCCACTAACCACCTCGATTCACTTTCAGGAAACCTATGATGACCGATTAAAACTCCTGTAAAGGGTCTCTGGATGATTATATGTGCTCATTACCTCGGTGCTACCTTAGACACTGCCTCGTTGAGTCGCTTCATCAGCGGAGTAATCGGTAAAGCTTAGATCGTACGTGGTAATTGCCCTCTTCCTTTTTCCTCTTCTCCGTTTAAACGGCTTTCTCATCAGTCTTATTTCACAGAAACCCGAGAATGCAGAAATAGACGGTGTGGAAGGTCATGACTAAATGTCCACCCTAGGAGTCGAACAGGGAAAAAAATACCACCCAGATGCTATCTTTCGCCTTGCCTGGATCTTCTGAGATCGTCTGCACAAAAGTTCGTCGAAGACTCGGAATTTTGTGGCCTCTGAACGATAGTTATTCTTCCTTGCAGTTCGCGAGTTTGTCAGGACATTGGGCTTGGAGGCGTCATCGTGGTTGTGGGTCGTTACTGGCATTCGCCGGCTCCTCATGTTCGTTTCTTTCTTTTTCGGTCCTTGATGCTTTTTCTGACTATCATTTACAGTACTTTTCGTTATTCCTCGCCACAACTTCCATGCCCGGTAGAATTGAAGGACTTCCTCTTTTTCATGCCATTCTTTTCTGGTGGAGCCAAAAGGTTGTAAAGATGGTGAGTGTCATCTCTCGTCAAGCAACTCTACAGTTTTCTTATACTCCACTAAGGCACATCCGCAACTTCCTACTTCAGTACCTGCAGCAACACCAAACACGTCTTCGACATGTCGCTAGAGCGACTTCTATCTATCATTTCCGTCATCTCGAATATACCGACTGCTCCTCAATGACATCATCACATCCAATATTGAGATCGTTTCGCCAGCGAAGATGGTCTAGAGATAGAAGCGAAAAGAGGTTTATTACTCGCAAGGACCCCTACGGCCCCGAGCCCAGATAAAAAATGTAGAACGATTTCCTCAAGCAGAATCAGGTCAAAGGAGCTGAAAGAGAGAGACTACGTGCATGTCGGGAGCGGGAAAGGGGGCCTTGATCATGATCGTTGATGTGGTCGTCGGTTAGGTCTTTCGAAGAGAATGGGCAGCGGAAGTTGGGTGGTTTTTTGGGTACCCCAGTCGGGAACGCCATTTGTTTACGTGTAAGTGTCATGCTCGGAATTTTAGTTCTTCTGAACTCAATTTCTTCAGCAGATTTGCAGGATGGGTGCCGGTGCCGGTGCTTCACGATATGCAGAGAAAGGAGTGCCCTCTGCTATGGTTCCATTCATCGAAGAGTTATATTAATATTGTTGAGGTACTTATTGACCCTCTGAATCGTCTTTGCCTTTCGAATTAATTCCATATCGCGCAGAGCCTGACAGGCACCGTCGACGACGGACTTTGGCCCCTAGAAGATATCAATAGGACGTTTTCCGGACTTGTTTCACATTCTTACCTTAGGTCTCTATCATTAAAGGCTGGTGAATGAACGAAAGAGGCCAGTTTTCCACCGGACAGGTCAGTTTGTTACTTTCTTTCTGACGTTAATCAAGACTCTAAATTGGACACTGATAATAGCTCGTCGACTTCATTCCAAGTAACGCATACGTGATTCAGTAAAGCATCGAGGTGATCGAGGAATGAACAGCCATATAGTAAGTTCTGCTCTCCGTTGTTTGCTTCTCCTTACTAAACGTCTCATTTTCTAGTCTTTTGAAGAAATATGCGATGAGGATGATGCCGATACCTTGACAGAGTTGACGAAGGAGCTACATTGTCACCCAGAATTGTATGGTAAGCTCAATGTTTAATATCTCCTTTCAATATCAAACTTGATGTCGATATCTTTTAGGAAACAAATCACCAACCGGCTCGCATACGACGCTCTATCATCGGTTTAGAATTTGTACGTCTCTTTATAGTTCACTATCCTTCACCAATTCAACTGACGTCTAACCCTTAGACAGGACAACTTTTGCCTCGGCGTGCCACATTATACAAACTTAACACCTCAGGGCGCAAGGTCAACTCCATCGTCATGAGCGGCGGCCAAGCGCGAAATATTTTGCTCATGCAGCTTTTGGCGGACTCGGATACCGGCCAAGCTGTGGGGTTTGGCGTGGCGATGCTTGGGGGGCTTGATGTGGGTAATGGTATGCTAGGAAAGCAAGGGCAGGTGGAGAGGTTGTAGGGTCCTATGGCTGGTACAGACTCTTCAATAAGATGCCGAGTCTAGGTTGACATACAGGTATTCTCTTCGTATTCTGCACTGATGGATCATGGTTAGCTAATTCGTGATGCGATTATCTAGTCGAGAACAAGATCGCCGAGGTTGGAGATTGGAGGCATGTGGAAGTCGATTTTGCCCATATCGAAGATAACATGAACAGATACTGCGGTGCTAATTTTTCTACGAAAACTGAAAGCACTTCGAATAGGTTCGTCGACTAGCCGCTTTTCGAATGCATTGTGCTCATGTCAGATGTTTGCAGATTGCAATAGCTGCCCGGTCATTAGGAACTCTTCGATAGTCAGATGCAAGTGCACCAGGTTGCGGTCGAACGTTGAAGTTGTCTCGTTACTTAGAGACGACGAGGGGAAGTGAGCCGTCAAGATACAAGTTACAACAACTTGATTCTCTGATTTGCGAAGAAGCTGGCGTGGCCCTCAGTCGAAGTCGAGTGTGAATGGAAGTGTTCGTTGAGGATGGTGTTATTATGATCGACGACGGTGCCTCGCCCATGGTCCATTGTCCGAAGTGTCTGCTTTGCTGACAAATTCCTCGACATTTTGCGAACGAGGCCAGCTGCCGCATGCATTTGTAACTGGGTATAGGATGATAGACGTTGTGTTGCGAGGAACTCGAAGCTCGAGAGTAGGGATTTCGTGGAAGCGGTTGGAATTGTTGTTCGAACTGACGGCGGCGGTTCGTCGTCGCGTTTGTTTAGTCTTCTCTTCCCTCGCCTATCTCTTCTTTCTGGCTAGCTAAAGGATTCACCACTCCTCCTTGGACACAGATATAGTCTATTGACAGCTAATTGGTTGAGTCGATAGCTTTGTTTACCATGTATTTCCTTGGTACGCGTTCGCGTAAAATCCATTCGTCTTTATGAGTACCGACGTTTGAAAACGCTCATCAGTCAAAATCTATTGAAATAGCGGAACAAAATAGTGTATGAGCAAAAATGACAAGGAATTGGAACGTTGACTATCGAGTTCACTGAGCGAAGTTCCAAGGTATTCGTGTGCATTAAACTCTTGGTTTGAGGCCTCAACTGCATACGCAAGCTCTCAAAGGTCCCTGTAGCCTTGTAATTCTGAAGCCAATGCGGTCGAGACCTGGTTCACGTGTTAGAAATGGTTTGAAGGTTGCAAGATCAAACATGACTGACTGAGGGACTCGAAGGAGCATACAAATGGCGACCTCACTAAACGGTCTCCTGCACCTCCCGCCACAACCTTCCGCCGAGCAGCCATTCGTGAATTTCATGCTGATATGAGTTTATCCCGCTGTGCCGGCAGGAAGAGCGGGCCAAGATGTTCTTGGCTTATGCGCGATATTCTGCCGCCCACGAACCATAGAGCGGGTGTTTATGTTACACACGAGCTTCCCAGTGACGCGGGGTGGAGATGTGCCATATCTCCAAGTCGTTCCGAGCTCAGGCTCTAGAAGGCTAGTTGACAACAGACGACATCGGCCGGACGGTGAGATTGGTGTGGAGTCCTCAAACAGGGTTGGCAGTGAAGGCAAGGGGTAATCGATAAAGACGGGTTAGTTATCTTTGAGCGTGGGCTTCTGCGTTGAGTAGGAGCGTCAGAAATGAGAGAGAAGATAGGCAGAGAGTAAAATAAACGTTACAGATTACTAGATGACTGCTTTGATCGCACAAAGGAGGGAGGGCAAGCTCAGATCAGATTTGGGGGCCAGACTCAGAGAGTAGAATAAATGGGACAACGATATATTATCGTGAAGAGTAGGTAGTACAAGCAGTATCTATCATCGTTTAGGTTGAGTTGTTGCCATATATGGGTCACACAGCATTTCTGCCTTCAAATCGTTCCTTTGCTCTTGACCATGACATCCTCTGAACGAGAAACCCCTTTGAAGCTGCTCGCTCTAGGTCATATACCGTTTATTCTTCTTTCGCCGACTGAGTTACTGACTTGACTTAACAGATGGCGGCGGCATTCGCGGACTTTCCGAGTTGCTCATAATAAAGGAAATCATGCACAGAGTGATGATCGACGAGAACGCGAAAAGGACGAAGCATGGTCAAGAACTTCTTCGTAGTCCCCCTAAGCCCTGTGATTATTTTGATCTAATTGGCGGAACCAGCACTGGAGGGTGCGCAATTTCATCCCGCGGATTGTGCGATGGCTCACATCATTCTTAATTTGTAAATTATAGGATAATCGCTCTTATGCTCGGACGCCTCCGTCTAGATGTAGACAGAGCAATTGAGTACTACGACGAACTAGCCAGGCAAACCTTCGCCGATCCGAAGCACTTGGGAGACGGGAGGTTCAAGGCGACGAAACTCGAGGCGCTCATCAAGTCTGTTGTAAAGGACGTCACTGGCGATCCTGAATCACCCTTGCTGGAAGTTGAAGAGGCTGGAATCTGTCGAACGTAAGTTCCAGCTCTGTTACCTGTTTGAAGGTCAAGTCTGAGTATCTCAAAGCTTTGTCTGTGCGAAGAACGCACTCAACATGTCAGCAAACATTCCGGTTCTCTTCAAGACCTACCGATCTCGTGAAACCCATCTGAATTGTAAGATCTGGGAAGCTGCTCGGGCAACCTCTGCCGCCCCCACTTTTTTTAAGCGGATTGAAATTGGGAGGGCTCAGCCATATATTGATGGTGGACTAGGGCAAAATAATCCCAGTCAGGTGGTTCTCGATGAGGCCCATGCTCTATTTAGTGCTCGTAAGATGGGCTGTCTTGTGAGCATTGGTACTGGTCAAGCTGGGACCATTAGTATCCAAAAGCCTGGACCACTCCAGCAGGTCATCCCAACTGATGTTATCAGAGCACTTCAGGGTATCTCCACTGACTGTGAATCTACTCATGAGACTATGCTCCATCGCTTTGCAAACTTGCCCAACATCTATTTTCGATTTAATGTTGACCAAGGAATGCAAGGAATACAGCTTTCTGACTGGGAGAAATTGAGCAATGTGGAAGCTCATACTTCTCTGTATTTGAAGAGAAAAGAGGTTGATGAAAAATTGGATCTACTGGTGAATGCTCTGAGACTTGCATCTGGTGGAATACATCCCACAATTGAACAAATTAGTAGGGAGTAATCCCATTGCAACTTTGAATAGTGGCTGATTTTTGTTGGAATAGCATCTCCTAGGCTCAGAGCTGATTCAATCCAGCATGTCAACATTGTCAAGAAAGCCAAGCTTTGTCCACTTCCAGTCAAATCATTCACAGGAAGAAGGGATATTTTGGAGAAGATGCACAAGTACTTCAATACTCCTTCTGACTCTCAGCATGTGTTTGTACTGCATGGTCTTGGAGGATCTGGGAAAACCCAACTTGCCTTGCAATTTCTGAAGGAATCTCAGACTATCAATGGACCACCAAGGTATGACCTGTTATTGAGCCTATATTGGATAACTGAATAGTTGGATTTCTTAGCTTTTCTGATATATTTGTGATTGATGCAACTTCTGAACAGACAATTACAGCAGATCTTAAGTCTATTACTCCAGAAGGAGTTGAGAAATCTGTGGAAGCTGCTTTACACTGGCTTGCAACCTATGAAATGACAGACTGGCTGCTATTTTTTGATAATGCTGATGACATCCAGTTAAATCTTGGCAAATTCTTTCCTCAATGTGCATCTGGAAATATTCTTGTTACCACAAGAAACCCAGAGCTTGGATTTCATGCCAGTAGAGATGGAAATGTGAAGGTTTCTGGAATGAGTGTGGATGATGCAAGGGCTTTGCTCTTTAAACTGTCCCAGGTGGAAGAGAATGCTGATAATATAAAACAAGCAGAACAGATTGTCAAGGTATTTCATGGTCAATTTATTACTACACTTTGGTTAACAACTTATATAGGAACTCCATTATTTTGCTTTGGCTATTTCACAAGCTGGTGCTTTCATTCAGAATGGATCATCATTCAAGAAATACCAGCAACTCTATCAACATCAATACCAGTGTGATAACTTGCTGCAGCAAAGGGAGGTTCAGAGCCATGACCAATATAAATTGGCAGTATATGCCACATGGAAGCTAAGCTATGACAAACTGGACTTGCCTGAAAGAACATTTCTCCAGATCTGCTCTGTATTGCATCACCAGGGTATTTGTGAAGAAATATTTGAAAAAGCAGCACTGTCTCAAGAAAAACTGGATAATTCTGAATTACAAGATGATGTTGTCAGATTATTGACTCTGCTTGGAAAGCAAGAACCAGGCTGGAATACAGGGATATTCCAAAAAATTGTCAAAAATCTTGGCTCATATTCACTTCTTGAATTTAATTCTCAAGATGGTTCTTATAACATCCATCCACTGGTGCAGTACTGGAGTAGAACAACTCTAACAACACCTATCCACAAAGAGGAGCAATGGATACTCAACATCATTGGGCTTTCAATTTCTTGGTCATTTACTCAAAAGGACTATGAATATCGACAGATGCTTTACCAGCATATAATCAAATTTGAATTAATGCTTCCACTTAAAATTCAAGATATAAGCACATCTATTATGCCTGAAATAGCCCTTGTTTACTGGGAACAAGGCAAGTGGAGAGAGGCAGAGGCACTTGAAGTGGTGGTGATGGAGAAAAGCAAGCAGCTGCTAGGACAAGAGCATCCTGATACCCTGACAAGCATGGGAAATATTGCAGCTACATACTTCAATCAGGGCAAGTGGAAGGAGGCAGAGGCACTTGAAGTGGTGGTGATGGAGAAAAGAAAACAGCTGCTAGGACAAGAGCATCCTGATACCCTGACAAGCATGGCAAATCTTGCAGCTACATACAGAAATCAGGGCAAGTGGAAGGAGGCAGAGGCACTTAATGTGGTGGTGATGGAGAAATTCAAGCAGCTGCTAGGACGAGACCATCCTGATACCCTGACAAGCATGGCAAATCTTGCAATTACATACAGAAATCAGGGCAAGTGGAAGGAGGCAGAGGCATTTGAAGTGGTGGTGATGGAGAAATTCAAGCAGCTGCTAGGACGAGACCATCCTGATACCCTGACAAGCATGGGAAATCTTGCAGCTACATACAGAAATCAGGGCAGGTGGAAGGAGGCAGAGGCACTTGAAGTGGTGGTGATAGAGAAATTCAAGCAGCTGCTAGGACGAGACCATCCTGATACCCTGACAAGCATGGGAAATCTTGCAATTACATACAAAAATCAGGGCAAGTGGAAGGAGGCAGAGGCACTTGAAGTGGTGGTGATGGAGAAAAGAAAGCAGCTGCTAGGACAAAAGCATCCTCATACCCTTACAAGCATGGCAAGTCTTGCAGCTATATACTATATGCAGAACAAGTGGAAGGAAGCAGAGGCACTTGAAGTGGTGGTGATGGAGAAAAGAAAGCTGCTGCTAGGAGAAGGTCATCCTGATACCCTTACAAGCATGGCAAGTCTTGCAGCTACATACAGGAAGCAGGGCAAGTGGAGGGAGGCAGAGGCACTTGAAGTGGTGGTGGTGGAGAAAAGAAAGCAGCTGCTAGGAGAAGACCATCCTGATACTCTGATAAGCATAGCAAATCTCAGGGAAATTAGAAAGAAGCAGGAGCACTTGAAGTGGTGGCAATGGAGGAAGAAAGGCAGCAGAGCATGATTGTTATAATACCTCTATGAGCATGGTAAATTTGGCAGGTTGTTGTATTATGAGAAGACCTTGATATTCCTACCAGCCCAATGTAGTCTAGTTTTCTCTTGCCCACTGATGATAGGGTCCTAAGGAAAGAAAATAAGTAATGCAACATGTTTAGACAACATCTCACTGGTACCTTGTGAGGGCTGTACATCATTGATGAAGTTGGCTTGCCCTGCATGATACAGATTTTACTCAAAGATTGAAGACAGGTCTGGAAAGTGATATACCCAAACAATATAACTCATCTATAGATAGAGTCATAGTAGACAGCAGCTCTCTCTCTGTATATTGTGCAGCAGCACCACTCAGCCATCTGTGATTTTCTGGATTGAGATAAGTTTCATAAAGACATACCACCAAACATGAAAACACTTACATGTTAACCAATGGTGTTTCCAACTGAGGTGCAAAGAAATAATACCACTTCCTTCCCTGTGTTCTCTTCGAAAGACCTTGACCAATCACTGTAAATATCATTGACCGAACCTTCTTCGCCGAGTCTGTCAGTCTTTCAACCCAATCTCAATCTGCTTAAGGACACCCTTCAACCATCCAGCTTTGGCAATGTAAGAGCCCTTCCAATTGAGAAATATCTTCTGCTTACATAGTTGCAGCATTTTCTGGGACCTCTTCGTTTGTGAGGCTGCTTTCCATATTGAACACGATGATTAGGGTTGCAAAGTTTGATGTTATTCACAACACTGAGAAACTGTTGGTACATGCTTTCACAAATCGTAACAGTGAAAACAGCACTGGCTCAAACAAAATATCGAGAATCTGTGCATCGCCACGACAGAGAGTCCTGAATGAGCCTTAGTGGAGGTAAGATGTCTGTAGAGCTGCTTGACGAAAGATGAAACTTACCACCATTTGGCCTAACCACATAACACCGCCATGGATAAAGAGAAACCCCAACTCTGCCGAACGACGACCAAGAATGACGTGGCCCTCTATAATCGATAGTTAAAAAGGTAACAAGAAGCAGAAAGCAAGGGGAGGTCAGTAAAAAAACACGTGACAAGGGGTTGGTTAGTTAGTCCAGGCCAACAGGTCCTTAGAAAAAAAAAATTTACAGTCAATATTTCGAGCCAACGGAGCCCGCAAGTGCCATTGTTTACCGATTTGCTTCTGCGAGAACAGTGGGACATCATGATTGTCACCGATTTCCATAATAAGAGAGCCGTGGCTTGCCATATCTGGCACTGATGATGGCCCAGTGGCCCGAGTCCAACGCTAGCTCTATGATAATGAACAGAACATGGAATATATTTTTTCTACTACTTGTTTTCTTTCCTGCCTATTCACTCTCGACTGCGAACTGCTCGAAATTACATTTCGACCCGCATGTCAAGGCCTCTGAAGAGCCGTGCGGTCTCTGTCTGAGATATGGACAATGTGTTTTCTATCTCACAAAAGGGAGAGGAGCTCACGCATCACCGAAAATTGACGAAAAAGCATCACAATGTGCCAATCTTGTTCACTTCAACTATGCGACAGCAACGACGTCGACGGCGTCAAGCCCTTGCTCCAACGTGCCTCTCAGGTGTCCTCATTGTCCTGCATTATCACCTGCGGTTTGGCGATACAACATGCGACATCATATCACCTCTCGCCATCCGTACGTTTCACTTTCTGAAAACAAGTCATTGTGGAAAATTGGAAATTCGGAAAAGGCTGTGTTGGAGAAGACTTGGATCAATAGGTTGAAAGTAAAGAAGACCCGAGCATCAAAAAAGAAAAAAGGCGCACCTCTAGTTATTTCGACGGCCCATAGTTCACATCTGACACTAACGTAAGCCGCACAGCCTTTTGTACACGGATTCCATTCTAATGAACTGCATTTAGTGAAAAGGATAACAATTCCAACGACGAACCTGACAATGAAGACGAGGATGAGTCCGACGACGACTCGGAATGTGAAGACGATTCTAGAGATAGGAGATCAGGTCATGACGAGGAAGCATCGAGTAACACTGGACACGATTTTGATGAGTGGGACGTCATAGGGCTGGATCCGCCAAACATCGATGCCGCCCCTGCTGATGCAAATATCATCATGTTGGATCAAGAAAGGCAGGATGAACCGACTGCATCTGAGCCAAGTGCCAACGCCGAAACTGTGCACGTAACTGTGGGCGAAATTAATAAAATGTGCGTCTGTTTATATGAGATATCGGGCAGAGGCTTACCTGCTTTTGTTACCCAGCGACCAACGCCCTTATCAAAACCTCCAGAAGAGCCCAGGCAAAATCCAAGTTCCGCTGTCCCGATTGCACATCCAGAGCGTCAGAGTACGCCAACGGAGGTTGAAGAAGGGCGCATAACTCGTAAACAAAGATCTAGGGCAGTTGTTTACGAGTGCATCTGTGGAGAACCAGTTTCCCCACAAGACATCGAAGTGGGGGGGCGTGCAATCGAATGCGAAAAGCCTGGTTGTGAAACGCAATGGGTAAGCAAATATGGCTCGATATTGAACATTTACTCACGCTATATGGTAGTTTCATCTCGATTGCGTGCAGTTAGAGTACGCGGTAAGTGACTGGATGTGTCAATCGTGCCAGGCAGTGGATGATCGACCTTGGAAACGACGACGAGGTTGAACTGAGGCAAAGTGAACCAATATGATTATGTAAAACTACTATACAGTATATAGTTACAAGCCTTACGACTCGTCGCTTCGCGACGGTGGGGTTCGCTTCGCTCACCCACCTGCTACGCTCCGAGTCGACAGCTTGCTGGGGGGCTGCGCCCCCCAGACCCCCCGCCCGCACACGCCCCACACGAATACTTAGCACTGAGAGGAGCTTCGCCCCTCTCTATTGATTGAAATTTACTTAACTGCTTTTTTTTACTACACATCTGAGTCAATGTAATTACCCATGATTGCCATTTTTTATTGTTCTAAAATACACCAAACAATTGAAAGCATAGTAAGATGATATTATTCCAGTTACAAACACAGTAATGGGTAATTAACATACAGATTAATGGTGGAAAGGAAAGGGGGTGGGTTGACTTACATTGTAATTCCCCTCAAAAACCCTAAATTTCTCGCCCACATCCCTCATTGGAGGGGAGAGGCACCCGGTATAGTGCTCGGCATTGCTTCAGCCTCATGAGAGTGGGGCAGCAGGACAGTAGGGAGGCAGCACGATGTGCCGACGTGGCCTTGGTGACGTGAGAGGATGGTTAGCTGTGCAGCGGGGGTCGTTTTCACGACGTATCTGGGTGCTGTCTTCGCTGATCGTCGTGGCGTGGTGTTGGAGCTCTGAATAATAGTGTGAGATAGGTTAGCAGCGTGGGGGCGGTGATTTTCTTTGCTTACCTGCTAATTCCCTTGAAAACCCTCAACTTCCGGCCCACATCCCTCGTCGGAGGGGAGGGGCACACGGAACAGTGCCGGGCGTCGCTTCGGTCTCTTGAGAGTAGGGCAGGGGGACGGTAGGGAGGCGAGATGGCGTACAGACGTGGGAGGGCCGTCGAGCACTGCAAAAATGGGGTTGGTTAGCTGCACAGTGGGGGGTCATATTCGTGTCGTACCCTGGTGTCGTCGTTGCCGGTTGTCGTGACGTGGCATCCATACGCTGAACGGGGGTGCGAGGTGGGTTGCCCATCGTCCGCGTAGCCTCGTTGTGATGTTGCGGGAATCGTCATGGCGTGGCGGGTAGGACGGGGCGACGAAGCAAAAGAGAAGGGGATGGGGTACTGGGATGTGGGCTGTTTCAATTTGTTAGCTGTGCGGCAGGGGTTAATTTCACGGCATACCTGCAGCCTTAGACGCTAGAATTATACATGAATCTGGGTAGTTAGCCACCAAGGCTCATGTATCCGGGTTGTAACTTCCTAGGCTGGTAGTTGCCCACCACCCATACTAACATGAACCCTTACATCGGACAGCACCCCTCATTTGTCCAGTCACACGTCGTCACAGCCCAAAATGGGGGAGAATTCGAACTCAGTCGCGGCGGCTGAGTGACTTCGAGTGACAAACCCCTCATTTTCCTACTTCCTCTTCTTGCTCTCCTCCGAGCAAAATAATACAACAGGCCCTTAAAATAGATGAATAAGAGTATATATACAAATTGTGGTAGAAAAATTTGCAATGTGGAAGGAGAAAAACTGTCCGACCGAATGAGGGGTACTGTCCGATGTACGGGTTCATGTTAGTATGTTATTTTCTCTATACGAGGGTACATGTTTGTTTGGATATTGATGGGATCAATGGAATCATGTGACTTTAAATTTGCCTCTATTTACATGCTCGTTTCACATTTATGTAATTTTATGGCCTCAAATGTAAACAAATATAAAGATAGTGCCTCAGGGTCACAGCCTCCCCCTTACAAATGCAAACAAAGGTGTACTTCCCAAAATAGAAGCTGGACTTGGGAATTTTTCTTCTAAGTCCTTTGCTTCATTATATTATCAAATAATTCCATATCTTAATAAGGAAAGGGTATGATGACGTAATTTAAATGGTAAACGGGTCTAAAAATAGATAGTTTTGATCTGAGGGTGTATTTCCTTTTTGGGAAAAATTCCCGTCTGCCAAATTGATTTTAACGAAGCCTGATAACGATTTTGATGGGCCTATATCTTGCCAAATAAAGAAGGTACAGCCACGATTTAAATGGATTCAGGGTAAATGATGGCTTGGCATACTCTTTTGCCAAGAGCACAGCCACATCCGAGAACATTTTAATCCAGCCTACTGGGTAATTTGGCTGAAAAGCAGATTTCAAATGTCATCGGATGTGGCTGTGCTCTTGGCAAAAGAGTATGCCAAGCCATCATTTACCCTGAATCCATTTAAATCGTGGCTGTACCTTCTTTATTTGGCAAGATATAGGCCCATCAAAATCGTTATCAGGCTTCGTTAAAATCAATTTGGCAGACGGGAATTTTTCCCAAAAAGGAAATACACCCTCAGATCAAAGCTATCTATTTTTAGACCCGTTTACCATTTAAATTACGTCATCATACCCTTTCCTTATTGAGATATAGACCATTCTATCTGGCTACGTACGTCACAATAATATATGAGTGGTGGGCAACTGCCAGCCTAGGAAGTTACAACCCGGATACATGAGCCTTGGTGGCTAACTACCCACATTTCATACATGAGGCCAGCATATACAGGTGATACCTGGGTTTTGTCGTCGCCGGTCGTCGTTACGTCGCGTCGGAGCACTGAATGGCGGCGAGATGGGTTAGCAGCGTGAAGGCAGTCATTTTCGTGGCTTACCTCGTAATTCACCCTCAAAAACCCTCAACTTCCAGCCCACATCCCTCGTCGGAGCGGAGGGGCACACGGAACGGTGCAGGGCGTCGCTTCGGGCTCTCGAGAGCATGGCAGGGCGGCGGTAGACGTGCGAGACGACATACCAATGTGGGAGGGCCAGACAGCACTGCAAAGAGGGCGTTAGTTAGCTGCACAGTGGGGGGTCGTTTTCGCGACATACTTTGATGTCGTCGTCGCCAGTTGTCGTGACGTGGCATCCAGACGCTGAACGGGGGCGCGAGGTGTGTTAGTTCAGTCGTCGTAGTCATTTTCGTGGCTCACCTGGGAATTCTCCCCTCGAAAACCCTCATTTCCCCCATTTCCGGTTCACATCCCTCGCTGGAGGGGGGAATCACTCGAAATCGCGCTGGGTGTCGTTTGATCCATGTTGGTGGGCGGCGGAGAGAGGAGGGATGGTGTTTGGAAGGAAGGAGAGTGACGCCACGCCACGCCATGGAGTGTGAGAACATATCGTCGTTTCGGGAGATGGACGGGCTTACTTAAGATTTGGGGACTCTAAAGAGAGGACGGGCTTGCTTATGTCATTTATTAGTCAGCTCTTAGTCATCATTGTCTCATTATATTATAGACAAGCCTTACGACCCGGAGCGTAGCAGGTGGGTGAGCGAAGCGAACCCCACCGTCGCGAAGCGACGGGTCGACAGCTTGCTGGGGGGCTGCGCCCCCCAGCCCCCGCCCGCGCACCCCCACACGAATACTTAGCACTGAGAGGGGCTTCGCCCCTCTCTATTGGAATTTATTTAACTGCAGTAAACGAAAAAATGCAAGACTCCTTCCTACATTTGAGTGAAGTAAATCAAATCCAAGTGCTCTGAAATACACCTTTATCCAAATCTTCACATACAGGATAGTGAATGTGCTCATTATAGTGATCAAAGTTTAAGATAATTTATTACAATTACAAACATTTGTAATACAGATTAATGGTGTGGAAAAGAAAGAGGAAGATGGGTTGGCAGTGGATGTGAAAGGGGGAGTGAATGGCCATGCTGCAGACGACGTGTGGGGTTTCCTGCCATCCACATAGCCTCATTGTGACGTGGAAGATCAGGGTGGAGGATAGGACGCAGTGACAAAGCGAAGGGGGGATGGGGTACTGGGAGTGGGCTGCGTCAGTTGTTAGCTGCGTGGTGGGGGGTCGTTTTCACAACTTACCCTGGTTCTGTCCTCGTCGGTCGTCGTGACATGGCGTCGGAACACTGAATGACGGTGCAAGATGGGTTAGCAGCGTAGGGGCGGTTGTTTTCGTGACTTACCTGCTAATTCTCCTCAAAAACCCTCAACTTCCAGCCCACATCCCTCGTTGGAGGGGAGGGGCACACAGAACAGTGCAGGGCGTCGCTTCGGCCTCTTGAGAGTAGGGCAGGGGGACAGTAGGGAGGCGAGACGGTGTACAGACGTGGGAGGGTCGAGCACTGCAAAGAGGGGGTTAATTATCTGCACCGTGGGGGGGTCATTTTTGCGACGTACCTTGGTGTCGTCGTTGCTGGTTGTCGCGACATGGCATCCAAATGCTGTACGGGGGTGCGAGGTGGGTTAGTCGAGGGTCGGCAGTCATTTTTGTGGCTCACCTTGGAATTCCCCCCTTGAAAACCCTCATTTTGTGGCGACAAACCAAAAGGGAGGGGGATGGGGTACTGGGATGTGTGTCAATTTGTTAGCTGCGCGGCGGGGGTTATTTCCACGACATACCTGGGTGTTGTTGTTGTCATCGCCGATCATTGTGACGTGGCGTCGGAGCACTGAATGGTGGTGTGAGATGGGTTAGCAGCGTGGGGGCAGTCGTTTTCATGGCTTACCTGCTAATTCCCCTCGAAAACCCTCAACTTCCGGCCCACATCCCTCGTCGGAGGGGAGGGGCACACGGAACAGTGCAGGGCGCCGCTTCGGGCTCTTGAGAGTAGGGCAGGGGGACGGTAGGGAAGTGAGACGGCGTACGGACGTGAGATGGCCATCGAGCACTGCAAAAGAGGGGGTTGGTTAGCTGCACAGGGGGGGGGCCAATTTCGCGACGTACCTTAGTGTCGTCGTTGCTGGTTGTCGTGACGTGGCATACAAACGCTGAACGGGGGTGCGAGGTGTGTTAGTTGAGTGGCGGCGGTCATTTTCGTGGCTCACCTTGGAATTCCCCCTCGAAAACCCACATTTCCCCCCCATTTCCGGCTCACATCCCTCATTGGAGGGGAGGGGCACTCGGAATCGCGCTGGGTGTCGTTTGAGCCATGTTGGTGGGCGGCGGAGAGAGGAGGGATGGTGGTTGGAAGGAAGGAGCGAGGCGCGACGTAGCGCCATAGAGTGTGAGAACCCGTCGTCATTTTGGGACTCTAAAGAGAGGACAGGGTGCTTTGTCATAGCTTAGTCACTATTATATAAGCGTTTTATCCCACGAAAACCACTCTCTCATTATCAAAGATACAAGCTTTACGACCCGTCGCTTCGCGACGGTGGGGTTCGCTCCGCTCACCCACCTGCTACGCTCCGGGTCGACAGCTTGCTGGGGGGCTGCGCCCCCCAGACCCCCCGCCCGCGACGCCCCACACGAATACTTAGCACTGAGAGGGGCTTCGCCCCTCTCTATTGAAATTTATTTAACTGCAGTAAACGAAAAAATGCAAGACAGAAACAGGCAGTCTCGCTTCGCTCGCCTGCCTGTTTCTGCCTTGCATTTTTTCTACTGCTTCCTACATTTGAGTAAATAAATCAAACACAGGATAGTGCTTCATCTTCCCAACTTCTTACTTCTTATAAAATGTGCTCGTGAAAGTGATCAAAGTTCAAAATAATTTATTCTGATAACAAAGACATGTAATACAGATTAATGGTGTGGAATGGAAAAGGATGGGTGGCAGTGGATGTGCACACTGTCGTTCCTCAGAGCAACTGACCATGCTACAGATGGCAGGTAGGGTTGACCACCATCCACGAAGCCTCCTTATGATTGGCGAGGACGCAGCAACAAACCGAAAGGAGGGATTACTGGGATGTGGGCTATGTTAGTTTGTTGGTCACCTTACATCATTTTTGACGTACCTTGTGTTTTCCCCATCCAAAACCCTCAATTTTGGGCCCAGACGTGTCGTACGGTGACTCGCGAGGGGACATGGCAGGGCTTCCATGTTGACACAGCAGACAACATTGTGGCCACCACCGTGGTATGGCGCCTGGTACCTCCACACCGACGTGGTAGGTTGCCGAGTCAATGTGTGGGTGGTCTCGTTGCAGCTGCCCATTTTCCACGTAGCCTCATTGTGACGTTGCGGCAATCGTCACAGCATAGTGGGTAGGACATGCCGACGAAGCAAAGGGGAGGGGGATGGAATACTGGGATATGGGCTGCATAAGTTTGCTAGCTGTGTGACGGGGGTTGTTTTCACGACGTACCTGGGTGCTGTCTTCGCTGGTCGTCGTGGCGTGGCATCGGAGCACTGAATGGAGGTGCGAGATGGGTTAGCGGCGTGGGGCGGTCGTTTTCGTGGCTTACCTGGTAATTCCCCCTCGAAACCCTCAACTTCTGGCGGCCCACATCCCTCGTTGGAGGGGAGGGGCACACGGAACGGTGTGGGGCCTTGTTTCGGGCTCTTGAGAGTAGGGCAGGGGGATGGTAGTGAGGTGAGATGGTGTACAGACGTGGGAGGGCCGTCGAGCACTGAAAAGATGGGGTTGGTAATCTGCACAGTGGGGGGTCAATTTCACGACGTACCTCGGTGTTGTCGTTGTCGGTTGTCGTGACGTGGCATCCAAACGCTGAACGGGGGTGTGAGGTGGGTTAGTTGACTTGCAGCGGTCATTTTCGTTGCTCACCTTGGAATTCCCCCCTCGAAAACCCTCATTTTGTGGCGGCGAAGCAAAAGGGAGGGGATGGGGTACTGGGATGTGGGCTGTGTCAATTTGTTAGCTGCGCAGCGGGGGGGTATTTTCACAACATACCCGGGTTTTGTCGTCGCCAGTCGTCGCAACGTGGCGTCGGAGCACTGAATGGCGGTGCGAGATGGGTTAGAAGCGTAGGGGCGGTCGTTTTCGGAGCTTACCTTGTAATTCCCCTCGAAAACCGACAATTTCTGGCCCACATCCCTTGTCGGAGGGACGGGGCACACGGAACGGTGCGGGGCGTCGCTTCGGGGTCTTGAGAGGGCAGTGGTAGGCGTGCAAGACAATGTACCGACACGGGAGGGCTGGCCAGCACTGCAAAGAGGGGGTTGGTTAGCTGCACAGTGGGGGGTCGTTTCCGCGACGTACCTTCGTGTCGTCGTTGCCGGTTGTCGTGACATGGCATCCAAACGCTGAACGGGGGTGCGAGGTGGGTTAGTTCAGTGGTGGCAGTCATTTTCGTGGCTCACCTGGGAATTCTCCCCTCGAAAACCCTCATTTCCCCCCATTTCCGGTTCACATCCCTCATCGGAGGGGGGAATCACTCGGAATCGCGCTGTGTGTCGTTTGAGCCATGTTCGTGGGCGGCGGAGAGAGAGGGATGGTGGTTGGAAGGAAGGAGAGTGACGCGACGTTGCGCCATGGAGTGTGAGAACCCGTCGTCGTTTTGGGACTGTAAAGAGAGGAAGGGCAGGCTTAGTCATGATTACTAAGATTTGTCAGCCATCAAAAACCGTTCTCTGTTATGTATAATATATATTAAGAGAGTACGGGCAGAAATGTTACGTAAGTACTTATGTAATAAGCTGACTTTGAATTTAACGCCGGACGCTTCGCGTCCGGCGGGGTCCAGGGGCGCAGCCCCGGCAAGCTGGAGACCCATAGCGCAGAGCTGGGTGAGCGAAGCGAACCCCGGCGCGTAGCGATGGGTCGTAAGCTTGTATTTAGGATATATTCGCACGTTGGTTAGTTAGTCCGCCGTCTGGGTCCTTAGAAAAAAATCTGACCCCATGTCTAAAATTTTTTTAGTGACCTCCCCTTGGCAGAAAGAAAAAAGAAATGAACATGAGGAACCGACAATCAATTTTACTGACTGCACGATGACGCCTTCAAGCCGGTTCTCGGCTAGTAACATCCTTTGACGAACCTTTGTACGGACGACCGCGGAGGGTTCGGACTATTCGAGAGAGATTCTGGATGTTTTTGCGTCTGATCGGCTCCCAAGTTGAATGTTTGATAGCGACATTTCTATGCCGGCTGTCTTGAAGTTTTTTGTTATAAGAAACAATTGAACAAGGAAAATGGGGGTAATTACCATATATGATTTAACCTTCGACAACATCCTCGGCTGATGATATGGCTCAAAGAGATGATCCCTTACGCATTATCAAGATGGTGACAAAGAGGTGTAATGGGTTTGCCTTGAAAGCCATTAAAGGAGTTTCTATCCATCGCGGTACACCGAATGGCAAGTTTCCTAAAAATGAATAACGTGGTTAGTAAAGAAATAATAAAGAATACGACACGATTTACCAAAATGCAGTACGACGAGGTATTTTTTCGTTTCAGAGATACACTCCTCTGTAGGACCTTCATCGCAGCATAACGGTGTCTGGAGCCTAAGAATACACAAGTCCTGCACCTGCAAACAACGGGAAATGGACCATGTTGGATGTCCAGAGTGAAGGGAGGTCTAACTTCAGAGGAGACGTTGTCTAAGACGCTAGCATGAAGTAAATAGTACGTTGATGCTGGGATTTTTGGGCCTAGCGTCGAGAATAGATCCAGGAATATTGTACAGGGAGTGGAAAAGCCTAGAACAAGAGCCGTTTGGTGAATACCTCAGGCGGACTGAAGATGGACAGAAATGTGTTGGTGGTCGAGGAGAGTGTCGGAGTTCATTCACGCGACGCGTTCAAATCAAATACAGCCACCGATTTGAACTTGTTCAATTGAACGTCCACAACCACTGCCGAGTCCCGACCAACTACTACTCACAGCACCGGTTTCCCTCTTCCTCCTCAATTCAAAATATTGACTCTCCAAGAAACAACCGACGCGATGCTTCTTCATCGACCGTTAATATTCGCAATCCAAGGTCTCGACGTTGGATGCAAGACCGCCATGCTAGCCGTTTCTCATACACAAATATCGCGTTTATGAAGGTGCCTTTCCTCTTCTCTTACCTTTTAAAAAACTCTCAATGACTTTTACCTTATACTTAGCCCTAGCCCGTTTCTTTTGCCCCATCAAAATGGTAGGAATCTGGTGGTCTGCATACCAGCTAGTTGAACCGGTCGCTCTTTCGATCCACGATGTTGGGGTTTAGTTTGGCGATCGATATGCCAGATACTTGAAGCCAACACAGACAGCCCATTTTCTGGATCTCTAAAAAATTTGGCGAACCTCTAGGGACTCTCGAACAAGAGGTTGGTCATCCTTTTTTTCTTCTCCTGCTTCTAGATCTGGAAATCTCCACAGACATGTTTTATCGACCCCCAAATATCGACGCTTGTGCTTATCCTTTCGATGTTCCACGAGAGACATGTCTGCGGCCTGTTGCATCGACGACATGGGTTGCATGAGCTGAGATGAGCTGAGACACCTTGAAGGTAACTAAATGCTTCCCTTCATTCTTATTGTCAATGTCCGGTAATTGACTTTTGCCTCATAATCAGCTTTAGCATTGTTATCTTGTCCACCAGGAATACCGAAAGTTATAAACGAACAGCATCGACGCTGAAAGCACCTGTGGCAACAAGCGGAACATCTGGGTCCATCTGGACCTAAATTCGGCTTTGGTAGTGAGGAGAACTAGTTTCGGAAGGTGAGTCATTTATTCGCTTTGGATGTCCGAATCTAGGTTGACTAACTTGATTCTACGAGTAGATTCTTTGCGGAAACGTGTTTGATTCGCTAGCAGACAAGATTGAGCAAGACAATGTCTTCGACTCGAGAGTAAGAATTTATGAGTCGGAAATAGGACCGAGTTTTCGTCGCACTGGTGATGTTGCTCGCCGCCTTGCGGTTTGTATTCCACTTCATTTTCCTTTTGCAGGACTAATGCCAGGCATGTTCAGACTTCAGTTCACTAGAAACAGCTTTCCGACCCGTTACGAAACGGTCATTTGTCAAACGTCACCTAATCAGCACTGGACTGCGTGAGAGGCTGATAGCGTGGCCCGGGGCGAGGCAGTGTACATAAAAGCCAGGTGGTCGACTGCGTCGTGTCAGAACCTGCCCCAGCCTTGACTTGTTCCCTCTGGACACACGGTTCACCTCGTTGAACTCTGTTTCCCCAGGTAACATTATCATCCTTGAGCACTGACGCACTGTTTGCTTTGCAGCAGTCCTTGATAGTCCTTGATAAATTCCTTATTGTGACTCGCTCAGACTGCGCATCCTGAAAGCTTGAAGATCTCGTCAATCGGAAGATCAGGTTTTAACAGCAACCTGCCTATGGCTTACAGAGGCGATAGAGGTCGTGGTGCTCGTGGTGGTCCTCCTATTGGTCGTGGTGGTCCCAACATCAGAGGCCGCGGTGCGCCTGCTGCCCGTGGCACCCCTGGATTTGGCGGTCGTGGTGGCCCTCCTGGAGGTCGTGGCGGGCCTGACACCCTGCACGGCCGTGGTGGTGGACCTAGAGGCGACTTTGGTGGTGGTGGTCGAGGTCGAGGCGGCGGTCCTCGAGGACGTGGAGGGTGATTTTTATAATCTCTGTATCATCGTGCTTCGCGTCGCTAAATCTATTCTGCACAGACTTTTCCAACCAGGACCAGTCACCATTGACCAGCGATTGACAGACGGCTCACAAGAGGCTGTACTCGCCTCTCTCCAAACCCTCAACGTCAAAAACAACGAGATTCCATTGCGACCAAGTTTTGGAACCGAAGGGGCATCGGTCGTGCTCCGTACTAATTACTTCCCTGTTGAAGTTCCTGAAAGTGCTTGGTTCGAGTACGATGTTGCTATTTCTCCAGGGGTAGGAGCGGGATTGAGAAGGCGCATCTTCCAGCTCGCTGAGCTGTTACCGGATTGGACTGCACACGGGCTGCAAGGCTCTGTTGCGCACGACCATTCGTCGAGGTTGATATCAGCCAAGGAGCTTCCTCAACCTCTTTTGATGACAGTGCCGTTTTATGACGAGGACGAAGAGGGGCCAGCACCTAACGGGAAGGTTTACACTTTCACTATCACCTTTTCTCAGAACACAGACTTGTCAGGACTTCGTAGGTAAGGTTTGGATGTTTTCACGGCGAATAAGAACTCACTGCGAAATATTCAGTTATCTCGAAGGCGACCTTCAGTATCTCAACTTCGACATCACGCCTGCTATATCCGTGCTCAACATCATCCTTGCTGCCCATCCGAATCGTTCTGGAGGTGATGGCATCATGGTTGGGCGTAATCGTTTCTTCTTCCGCACAGCCAACCAACCATTCAGTTTGGGCGGAAACCTTGAGGCTTGGAAGGGCTACTACTCCTCAGTTCGCCCGACACACAACCAGCTGATGGTAAACGTGAACGGTGGGTCGTGCTTTTCCCCGCAATATGGCGTTTACCAACTTCCTATTGACAGTTTGCAACACGGCCTTTTATACGCCAGGAAATCTGGCAACGTCTATGATCGCCTTTGGCAATTCGAGCTCTAGTGCTACTCATTCTGCATTTGTCAAGGGTGTCAAGGTGAAGATGACACACCGTAGATTCCAGGGCACAGTCAAAAAGCTACACAGCTTGAATGCTCGAGAATACAAATTTGACGTCGATGAAACAGGTGGTAAAATGAGCGTTGAAGAGTATTTTAAGAAGAGTGAGTCTTTGACTTTTCCTTTTAAGCGTTTTGTTTACTCCTATGCTCAGCGTACCAGATCACATTGCGTTATCCTCTACTCGCGCTTGTTGATCTCGGTGGTGACAAGCTCTTGTTTCCTCCGGAAGTCTGCCAAATTCTTCCTGACCAGCCTTACAAGGGCAAGCTTACCGAAGAGCAAACGGCCGCCATGATCACTGTCGCAGCTAACCCACCAAATGTTAACGCAGCGAGCATTGTCGGCCCTGGGCTTACAGAGCTTGGATTTAAGCCCTTTGCTTCTCAGCACTTGACTGCCTTCGGCATTACGATTGGCAACGAAATGTCTGTCGTCCCAGGCCGCATCATTTCTCCTCCTACAATCAAATACGGCCAAGTAGAGTCTGCAGTGAACGACAAGGCTAGCTGGAACATGCGAGGCGTCAAGTTCGCCCGCGGCACCAGGCTGGAGAAGTGGGCTGTGCTTGTCATCAAAGACGGACATGACGACGACGAGTTCGAGAGCACCAACGACCCAAAACTGCTCAATACCATTCGAGGATTTGCGAAGATGTGCAGAACCAGTGGTATGATCGTCGATCAGAAAGATCCTGCTTTTGCGATGGTGGAGGTGCCGCCGAAGACGAAGACTGATCCGACCCGTGCAGCTGCGGTTGAGGCTATCAAACAGAAGTTGGCCAGCCTTGGGAAACCATCTATTGTTCTGGTTCTGCTTTCGAACAGCGATAAGCACCTATATGCTGGTCTCAAGCATGTGTGTGATTGTGAGCTTGATCTTGGTAAGTTGGCCATCTCTTCACTGTACTCCGAAGCACTGATGACTGTTAACTAGCTACTGTATGTGTGCAGTCCGCCAAGCTCCGATCAGAGAATGGTGATCTCGATCTCTGTTGTTGTAAATCAGACCACTGATTATGATACAGGCCAACCGCAATATTTCGCAAACGTCGCACTAAAATTCAACACAAAGTTAGGAGGAGTCAAGTAAGTATTTTTTTCTTCATGGCTTACACAATTATCTAATACGCACATCAGTCATGCGCTGGATGTCAAGAGCATGGAGTGGCTCAAAAAAGCACCTACCATGCTCGTCGGCATTGACGTTACACACCCTGGGCTAGGTACTGTCAAAGGAACGCCGTCCATTGCTGCTGTCGTCGCTAGCTGCGACTCTGATTTCGCTCAGTACCCAGCCAGTATGGAGATTCAAGAATCGAAGAAAGAGGTGCAGTTACTGATGGCTATATTCAAAATCAATGCTCATTCTACGTCGTAGATGGTGACGAACTTGGCCAAGATGATGTGGGAGCGCCTCACACTGTACAAGACGAAGAATAAGAATACCCTCCCTCAACGCATCCTTATCTATCGAGATGGTGTTTCTGAAGTATGTTGGCATTCTTTCTAGATGGTCCCTCAGTGCTCACTTTATCTTCTCGTCAGGGACAATTTAACATCGTCTTGAATGAAGAATTGCCTGCTATCAGGTTGGCCTGCTCGAAGTTTGATACCCCACAGAAAGCCTATCGGCCGACTATGACGATTGTAATCTGTGTAAGATTTTGACCTTCGTCTATACCATGATCAATACATTCTGACTCTTTGTATTAGGGCAAACGTCACCACACCCGGTTTTACCCCACTGAAGCAGCCGATGCGGACCAGAAAGGCAACCCTCGCTCTGGCACGATCGTCGACCGGGGTGTAACCGCTGTGTACAATTTCGACTTCTTCTTGCAAGGTGAGCACATCCATGCCGCCTTTTTTCCACCCGACAAACTTAACCTCCTGCCCACAGCACACGGCGGCCTGCAAGGAACGACCCGCCCCACGCACTACTACGTCGTGCACAACACCATCGGCTTCCAAGCCGACGAGCTGCAGGTCCTCACCAACTCGGTCAGCTACATGTTTGCCCGCGCGACCAAAGCCGTCAGCCTCGTTTCTCCGGCGTATTATGCGGACCTCGCGTGCGAGCGCGGTCGGTGTTATTTGAGGAAGCTACTCCAGGGCATTAGTAGTTCTGCTGGTTCGGCGAAGAGTGGGGGTGATGTGGAGGAGCTTGTTATGCGCGAGGCGAAGGAGACGTGGGGGAGGGGTGTTGGTCCTAAATTGAGGGATACTATGTTTTATCTTTGAGGTTTTGGATTTTGTTTGGAGGAGGTTCGTTTCATTTGTGTATCTTCATCTGCTTTGTGTATATCTGCTCTTCGATGGTTTGGTTTAGTTGTACAGTTTTTTCGTGTAATTGTATATTTTCGTTTTGATACATGGACCAACTGCCTCTACGCTGCAGTTCAATCTTAAGTTGATCCAAGATGCGCTTAGCATCCAGCAAAGGGGTCCTCAGTGAAAGTTGGCGCGAAACGGACGATCTGTATTACTTCACGTAGGTCATATCTACAATTTCTCAAGCATTCTGCCCTCAAGATCAAGAGGAAAGGAAGAGAAGATCATTACTTGGCTTGCTTGGGTTTGGTGGTTAATAACGAGAACCAAGCCATCAACGTTAGAGAAGTATCTCGGGCGGGACAGATTGGTCGTTATCCGTGTTGAGCTCCGAATCTCAATGCCAATCGTCTTCAAACTTCGAGGCAGCTACCGTGTAGATTTGAGTACAACATCGGGTACACCATTTCACACATGAGGCTGACGCGTTTAGAGCGTGCACGATGTGGAGCTTGTGTTGATCCGGGAGGACAAATGGATTATCTCTTCCTTCTGCAAATCCTCAAAGGACGAGGAGGCGAAGAGCGTCCTGGGTAAAGACAGTCCATAACGCCACTCTTGCTGCCAAACAGCGCTGGCACTGGCAAAACAACATACATCGACGAGCCTCCCTTCTCTCCATCCTCTCCATCCTCTCCATCTTCATTTCCACCACTAGGCTCCGGCCTGATACTCTCATACCAGCAAGGCCCAGAAACTCCAAGCAGCGTCGTTTGTATCCCCTTGCGTGAGCCGTACCGTAGGGCCGGATAGGGTACCGGTACCCTGGAGGGCAGAAGGCGTAAAGAGTGGAGTACCAGTCCTAGGAGAGGCGTGCATGACGTGACAACATTTCGTGTTAGGTGGAGGGAGGTGGTCCGTTGAGTTGCTTGGTGGATTTCGAACGAAGGGGCGGAAGCATCTTCGAGGACGAGTGCTGGGATTGTCTAAGTGAGTGAAGGCGGAGTGTGTAGGCTAGATTTTTGGGGATATGATTGATGGCAGAGGATTTAGACTTGCTGTGTTCATCTAGCCAACTCGGAGCTTGGAAGTCGCTATTGCAAGAGTGCCTTGTCTGTGCGCGTCTCGTTTAACGAACTTGCATGCTCTTGGTGTCGGTACACCTGACGATCTTCACGAATGAATTTAAGCAAGGAAGCGCCTTTCAACTCAAGGACACCCCAACTCCAGCTGCCTGCAGAATACAAGCCTAGCCACGTCCTCCTCTTCTCTCCTCTTCTCTTCAGCAGACGTCGCAATCGGTTGGGGTCCAAGTCTTCACACAAAGGCTTAAGCCCAACACCGACACCGACACTGACACAGTGTGTATACACGCCGCACGCCTCATGCCCCGAGTTCTGATCCTAGGCTCAGGCTCAACGCGTATTCTTCGCGTTCGAGTCGCGTGTTGTTGTCTTTACGCGTGGGGTATTTGAGGGCGTAGAAGCAGAGGTAGGGGTAAAGGAGGCGGAGTGGCAGACGAGAAGGAGGTTGACAGACCGGCGGGCTTGGTGTGGACATGCACGATGGGCAGCGTGCACGAGGAGAGGTTGACCAACTGCTTCTTCTTCCTCGAAACCTCGTCGTCCTCCGCGGAATCATGCACCAGGAGTAGGGTTGTGGAGTGCTCCAGGTCCTAAGACAGAAGACACGGTCCTATATGTAAGGCTTCTTTCATTGACATTGTCGGGCGAGCATGATAACTACGCTGCCACACCCCCGCCTCCGTTCATTTCTCGAGTTTCGTGCCTATGCTCAGCCCCACCCGGCCTCGGATCGTACGCCCCGCTCAAGAGTCAATACAATCCTTCGTCGTTCGATGCTGGCGTGAATTTGGTACGGCACCATACGAGACTGGGGCTTTGCTGGGGCTTTGTGTGCTGTAGAAGTAGAAGTAGAGGTGGGGGTGCTGCAGAGGACAAGGTTGGCTGGCTTGGTGTCGGCGTGCAGATGGGCAGCCTGGGATATGCAAGGAGGGGATTGTTAACTGTTTCTTCTTTTCCAAAACCTCGTCAGCCTCCGAAGAAGCGCGGCGCGTTTGGGTAGAGACTGCCTATAACGTTCTTCTCGTTGTCGGGCGGCATAATAATGCCCACCCACACGACCCCCCGCTTCCGCCAAATCGTTTATCTTCAGCCCCGTCCAGCCTTCGTTTGAAAGACAGGACGTCGTACCCCTCCAACTAAGCCCAGCAAGCAACGCCGTATTCATTTCATGCACGAGAGTCTTAGGCGGGTCTCCGATGCTGAATTACACCTTCGAAAAAAGGGTAGCTCATCCCATTGGGAGTTAAGGTTCTACGAAGTATGGCAGGAAAGGATGGGCCTTCGTCCTCGTCTCCTCGTGCTGAGCATTGTGGAGAGGTTCGTGAAGGGGTTTGTCAAAGGCCTGGATGCTGAGCTGGAGGGCCGAGGGGGTATAAATGGATTTGGAGGGGTGGCTGACGCAGTTGAGAACGGTAGGTTTGGAATGATGGGTTGTTATAGGAGTTGGGTGGCTTACTGAGTCGATTTTTTGTTTCTCTTGTTGTGATGTATCCTGCGGGGTAATGTGTACGTGTCGAGCTTTGGAGATGGACGAGCGTTGACGGGATGGAATGCCAAATGGTCAGAGTTGTGGGTCCTTCGAAGTCGCAAGGCAAGTGCAAAAAACACTGAGAGCGTCCGAATGCATGTTGGGCTAGAGGGTTGAGTCCATGCAGACTGGTCAAAGCCCCTTCTACGAGGTGCCGTCGGAGGTTCGTATGGTGGGTTTTATCCTCTTCGTTGGCTGTTCAATCAGGCGTTCAAATGGCGTTTACGATGCCAACTGCCATTGCATGGAACTGTCAAAGAGATATTCGGGCGAGCTTTCGGGCGAGTGGATATTTTCGCTGTGTTCGAGAGCCGTGAAGGGCATTGATACTGTTGGATCAGGTCAGGTCAGAGCTGGAGCGCAGGAGGTTAAGCTACGAAAATTTACTCACAAAGTCTCGTCGTTCTCATAACCTTGAACGTCGAAGCCAAAGTTGGATCCATCAGCCCATCACTCCCTCGGACCGAAATACACGATCGGGCTATTTCGGAGCGGGGAAGGCGTTCCGCGAGCCGTTCGCCCGATCCCGACGCCGTTGGTCCCAGTGGACTCCCTTTCCCTTTTCCCGTGTGCGATTTCATGGGACATGAGATTAATGAAAGGCGTGTCGCGGTGGGACTTGGGTATGAGATAAGAGTAGCGATTGTACGTGTGGTTATGAACTCCAATTTCCCCCGCGTCATTTTATCTAAGTGAGATCTATTATCTATGGCTTGGAGGAGGACGAGCAAATTAATGAGATCGACACCCACCATGAAGGCGATTAATGAGAGGGATTTCCAATATTTTAATGGGATCTAGGCTTTAGGCAGGAGATTATACGCGAGGGTCAAGTAACGAAGAAAAAAGCGAAATAATCCTGGGAAGCGGCAAGCCACCTTGCGCACGAGAAAAGGGATCACGCGCTCTCATATTCACGCTTAGTGCTGACACGATAGTCAGTAGCGTTGCAGCAGCTGACGCTAAACGCACAGTGGAACCGTGAAATGGGTCCATGCGCATATGACCGTGACAAGCCACAATCGGCTCTTGTCTCCTCCTCCTGAGTCCTCCGGCTCTTCCCTCTCCCTCTCACCTCTCACTCTGAGCTCTGCGTCCTCATTTCCTCCCGACTCCCGAGAACTTTCGCTGTACCAGAAATATCCCGACATCGATATCCCAGATCTCTGAGTCTCTGAGCATCTACCACTTATCTCGGGACATCGGCCGTTCGTATCCGTGAGGACGATCTCATTTGTACAGTAATAATATATCAGCCTTCCCTTCCACGATATGACATGACGCTGACAGAAGCTAACTATAGCCTTCCTTGGTGCAGTGTCGGAATCGCACAGCTTGCACGAGCACGAACTCACGAGCCACGGGGAATACTAGGATCAACCCAGAGCGTCGTCCGAGGTTCTTTCAATCCAGCACATATTCAAGAGCAGCTTTTTTACTTTACGACTCTCGACTCGTCAACGACCACTCGCATCCAAGCCGCACGCAGGCTGATTGCTGCACACCTCCCCGAGTTCCCGCGGCATCCCTCCCACCGTCCTCAAACACCGCTTGAGCCGCTCGCAGTGCACACGAGCACACGACGCACGCCTGCCTGCCGGACTACCTGCCTGCTGACGAACGCAGCAACGCAACAGTCCTCTGTGAGCCCCAGTCCCAGTCCCACCGTCACGGCCCCGTGGATCCGCCTCCCCTATCACAATTAGCACCTGGCTCTCACTCTCAGGCATTGCATTTGTTGAGCACCCCTCAAGCTCTCTCTCTCTCTCTCTCTTTCGCTCGACCACCCACCCACCCACTACGACTGGTTTGAAGTTTGAAGTTTGAAAAGGAGACCCTATAGATCTCAAGTGAGCCCTGTCCATCGCCCCTATCTCACATAGCCGAGCGTCACTGACTGACACCTCTCGCTGCCCCTTTCCCCGCCTCCTTTCCCCTTCCGTCTTACCCCGCATCCCGCATCTCGCTCCCCGCACCTGCACTGCTCTCAACTTCCTCCCATCGATCATCGACCTATCAACCCTTCCGTTCGTACCTTACCTTACCCTTACCCTTACACTTACCCCGCATCCCTCGACTTGGAACGCTAAACGACCGATAACGGCCGCCCACCGCAATCTACAGCTACACCGCAATCTAAATCTAAGCGATCACCAGCGTCGCATCCATAGATCTCAAGTTCGAGTTCGAGCTATCAGCACCAAGAGACCCAGCATTGCATTGCGTTTTCGGATCCAGACTTTCTAGTTAGAAGTCGTAGATTCCAGAGCTTACACTTTCTCGTCTCCCGTCTTCCGTCTCCCATCTCAAATCCTCAGTACACACTACACATTACACTCATACAAGACAAGATGTCAACACCATCCCCATTACCAGTTCCCGCACCAACCCCAGGACTAGCAGTAGCTGCGCCAAAAAAGAAGCCGTACCCCTTCTGGCTCGGCGGTGTGGCAGCGACGATCGCTGCGTCTATTACTCAGTGCGTCTTTCCTCCTTTCGTTCTCGTTCTCGTTCTTGTTCTTGTCTTTCCCTTCCCTCCCCTCCTTCCTTTGTTTCCTTCTTTGTGTCTTCTCTTCTTGTGTGTCCCGCCCAGTCCAATGCTGACTGACGCACTTTCCCCAAAAAAACAAAACAAAAACAAAACAGCCCCCTAGATCTGACCAAAGTCCGCCTCCAGGCGTCCGGCGACAAGCGCATGATAGAGAGCATGAAGAAGACTGTCAGGACCGCCGGTGCGTCCCTCCTTTCCCCATTCCCCACCCTTCCCTCCCCATCCCCTCCCACCCCTTCTCCCCCATCTTCCCCCCCAAACTAAACTGCCGCTAACCCCCAAAAAACCCGTACTAACCACCACCCTCAACAACAGGCGTCCGCGGCCTATTCGACGGCATCTCAGGCACATGGCTGCGCCAGATGTCGTACTCGATGTGCCGCTTCTGGGCGTACGACGAGAGCAAGAAGATCCTGGGCGCGGGGAAGGACGCGCCGGCGTGGAAGTTGGCTGCTGCGGGGAGTATGGGTGCGTTTTTTTTCTTGATTTGTTTTTTTGCGACCCCGGAGTGGGGGGGATGGAACAGGGTGCTGATTGGATTTTTGGGGTACTTTAGCTGGTGGGATCGCGGGATTGGTTGGGAATCCTGGAGGTGCGTTTTATCTTCCTCTTCCTCCTTTTTCGGTGGATGAGGCTGACTTGGTTATCGGATGAAATTAACAACCAATAGAGATCGTGATGGTCCGCCTCCAAGGAGACTTTGCAAAGCCGCCCGAGAAGAGGTTCAATTACAAGCATTGTTTTGATGCGCTTTTCCGGGTGAGTGTTTCTTGGTTTTGGTTTTTGGGTGGTGTTGGTGGTGGTTTCGTTTTTTGGTGGTGGTGGTTCTAGTTTTGGTTTTGGTTTTTGGTGTTGGTGGTGTCGTTTTTTCGTCTCTTTCTTTGTTTTTCGTTTGCTTTGCTTTGCGTTGGTGATCGTGTTTCTTCTTCTCCTTTCACATCGTCCCTACTCCCTACTCCTCTCCTCCTTGCCCTGCCCTGCCCTGCCTTCCAATATGCACACGCACATCGTCGCGGCTCGTCATTGCGGTACCGCCAGCCCTCCCCAACCTCTCCCCTCTCCCAACCCTGCCCAGCAAAGATCTCAACGAAATCGGAAATGCGGGGTAACGCGTATCTATCATACAACGGAGCTTGTGCGGAGATAATCGCTTTCGCACTGATCATGGATCTGATCGGACCGAATGGATGGGCGAACTATGACGCACTAGCCCCTACTTGGATTCGCAGTTACAGTTTCCCTGTGTTTCCTGTTTGATGAGTCTTTGCTTGGACGGTTTTTTGCGTTGATTTGTGCTTTTCTTTTTTTTTCTCTTTTTTTCGTTTGGGATGTTGTGCTTGGTAAAAAAAACAAGAGCAAGAACAGAACGCTAACTAAACGCCCTTTTTTCAACACAGATGGTGAGAGAAGAAGGCGTGTCCTCCCTCGCGCGCGGTGTTACTCCGAACGTGTTCCGTGCGGTGCTGATGAATGCTAGTCAGCTTGCTTCGTACGTGCACTCCTATTATGCGAATGAGAGTAAATACAACGCTGACTCGTAAACTTGAACCTCGTGAATGCGACAGATACGACTTCTTCAAAGCCGAGCTGCTCAAGACGCCGTATTTCGAAGATAACATCGCGTGTCATTTCACTGCGAGCTTCGCTGCTGTGCGTCCCTTTGTTTATTTTTTTTTTTAATTTTCACCATGTCGAACTCGACGTGGACGTGTTTTCGTTTTCGATGGCGTCTAACTAAATTGGTGGTGACCTGATTTTTTACAGGGAACGGTAGCCACCACCGTGTGCTCACCCGCCGACGTGCTCAAGAGCCGGATCATGAACGCCTCGGGGCCTGGGTCGAATGTACGTCTCTCTTCCCCCCTCCTCTCCCCCTTACCCCCTTTCTCTCCCTCCTCCGAAAACTCACTAACCACCCCCCCCCCCTCTCCCAAACACAGTCCACCCTCTCCGTCATCCGCACATCAATGAAGAACGAGGGCCCGATGTTCATGTTCAAAGGCTGGCTCCCCGCGTGGACGCGGCTCCAGCCGACGACGATCCTCATCTTTTTGACGCTGGAGCAGTTGAAGAATGGCGTGGATTGGTCGAGGCGGAGTGGGTATGATTATCTTTGAGGTTTGAGGGGTTGGGTGAAGGGGCAAGGAGAGGGGGGGGGAAGGGGAGGGGAAGGGGAAAGGGAGGGAGGGGGATTTGTATGATATGATATGATGTGCTGGAATCCGGACCACGCACTCGGACATTTTTGTGTTCGTGGTTCGTTTTTACCTTTACCTTTACCCTTTACCCTTCACCCCTCCCCTTCACCGTTCCTCTTCCTCTTCCCCTCCACCTTTTCCTTTTCCGCATCCTCCGCCTTTTCCTTTTATTTCTGTTTTCATACCCCCTCCCTCCCCTCCCTCCACGAAGATGACGAAGAAGACGAGAAAGATGAAGGAAGAAGAGGATCTCTGTTGTACTTGCGCGTATTAAGCTTGCGTTGTAGAAGTAGTGTATCTTTTGCTGTATGTACATGTGGGCATTCGTGCCGAAATTTGTTTCAATTGGTCGTAGTTTGAAGGCGGGATTTTTCTGTGACTGACACGACCTTTGGCGGACGGTGGTTTGTGATGCTTAAAGGAGGACAGAGGAGGAAGGGATGGGGGTTGGAATATGTACGATATGAGACGATGTGTTGGATGGGCATGAGGAGTGTACATTTTCTACCGACAGAGGCAAGCTGCTGGCTCCATCATGATCTTTCGAATTGGACACCGGCGCTATCATTGCCTGCACGTGACGGTTTCTCTGTAGCGACTGCTGAAACCATCACGATGGGCGCCTATTTTCTAGACTCATCAAGAGCGTGAATATTGCGATTCGTCGAGCACATCGCGCACTATAATGATCTAAACTAACTAATTACTCGAAAATAGACTATGTCGCTGTGCGGTCAGGTAGATGCTATGTAAAAGTCCCGTCGGGGAAGAATGTCCCCATTTGAATAAATATTTGCCATAAATAGTGGGATACTTTTATAATCCAGCTCAATTATCGAAATGGTGGGAGAGGGGTTTGATCGATGTTCCAGCCAGGATTTGGCATCCCTGGATACTGAACTGTTTGAGCGTAATGCGTATTGATTTCCTCTTCGGTGTAGTCCCAATATCCTGTGGGTCCAGAAGCATGTGACAAGTGAACGGCGGGATGGAAGGTCTCGAAGTGTAGAGCCTGATTTTCCGTGACCGAATTTTGGCTATGCGGCTCGAAACTGCTGGACGGCCTAGGCGAAGGATAAAACTCCTGGTGGGCATTGCCATGCTATGCACACTCTCAATCAGAAATCTTCTCACCCAATCAAGATCAGTGATCTTACCGTGAATTTGACAGCCGCAATGTTGTTTGGGTACCCTGCGGGTCCTACTGATGTGAAGAATGGATCCTGGAAGTACGTTTGGAAATTAGGAACTGACATCTCTATGTGAGAGGGATTCCGATTGGCAAGGTAAATCGAGTCGGGAGTTAGGTAAGGTACAGTTGGAGCGCGAGTGGGATACTGGGCTGGGGGTATTGTCCAGTTGGGAGGATTCGTCGAATTGAAGGGCGGACTTCCTGGGTTTATATCGCATGACTGAGTTGGAACGGACTCAGTGGGGTATTCCGATTCCTGCTCTGGAATGACGTATGGAGTGGTGTCCTGGTTGGTATTACTTGATCTCATGAGGCGACTGTGGACGACCAATCAGTGATACAAATTATGATTTGACGGCGTCTGCGGAAAGGTACCTCGTAAACGAGTTCTTGAAGTGCTAGATCATCTTTAGCCGATATGGAAAATGGCACATAAGAAACGTTACTTACCGCATCGTTGATGTGGTCCAACTTCTTCGGTTTACGCCTTTGTTTGACGGTTTTTGCAGAAGATACCCGACGCGATGGCATGGAAGAGGACTGCCGGCGACGTGGCTAGCACAAGCACCCAAGGTTCCGCTTAACTACTATATATACGGTTCGGTTGGTTGGTTGGTTTATAGCCGACGTGGTCCCATGTTGTCAGCTTTCGCCTTTGTAAGGAGCGCAATGTTGGTTACTGTGGACACTGCATCGTGCGCGTGGCCTGTAAGATGTGTTGATGCTAGTGCCACAAATGGGCATTTGATTCCTGTGTATGTCTCCTTCGTAGACATCAATTTTTTTGTAGCGCCCGTTTTACGTATCCTTTTTAGGCTATGTGGCATATTGCAGTCAGTGATGACGGTTCCAACACATCCGAAGGCGTGGAAGCTGGATTCGTGGCGGTATCGGAAATCCTCATACCGGACATCAAGTCGGTCCTACTCAGTCCAGTTTTTGAGTTGTATACGCTATGCTTACAGTTTATTTGATGACCCAACCCTGGCCTCCAAATAATTCCGGTGTGGGCTCGATAGACGTCAGCACTCCAGAGGGAACAAACCAATCGTAAGCGCCATCGCGATCCTTTAATAAATGTGGTTATCGTAAACGTCTTCAGGTGACAGGTCAGTGGCGGTTTTTTTTTGACGTCGACTCCTGTGGTCCTGTAAGGTGTTTAAGTTTTGAAGACTTTTACGCGTTTCGCACTGACTGAGAGCTGTGGAATGAATGGTGCTGGCTGGGCGATGTCAGCTTTTGCTTGCTTCTACGATCTCAACCTGAATAATACCGTCGCGTCGCAAATTTTTAAATGAAAGAACTTCACGGATCGGGTGCTTCGGGAGAGATTTACTTCATTGAATTAAGTAAGGTGACTGTGAACTCCGAGTCGTGGATAGTACAATCCAAGTCCAATCCATTTATGTAAGTGGCTGTACTATGATATGTGGACCACATGGTTCGCCATCTTGCGCTAAGGACTTAGATGGTGATTAATGCCGTTTCAGGTTCCCATCACCTTTTATAATTCCAAACGTGGTGATTTTGATTTTAACTGGCACGACTGATGAACTTCACAGCAAACGAACTCAGTTGAATCATCTTCGCATTTCCTGTGCAGATAATCTGGAATTTAGGCAGTACAAGAGGGACGAGTTTTCATAAGACACAAACTTTCACTTCTGTGACTGGCACGCTTGCACGAGATGGTATGCCCATTAAAGTTTGCAGACAGATCTTGGCGCTCGAGCAGTGGGGGATTGAGGTGGAATGGTCGAGGGTGAATGGGTACGGTAGTTTGTGTGGGGGGGGGTGATAGGAAGGAGGGAGGGAAAAAAGTGGAGAAGGGGGGGTGGAATTTGTATGATATGCTATGATGTGCCGGATGGGCGAGTAGGTACCACGTACTGGGTCATTTTCTTTTCTTGGTTTACCTTTTCGTTTTCTTCATATTTACCCACTCACTTCCCTCTCCCTTTGTCTTTTTTGTTCTTGCTGGTGTCCTACTCCTCCTTCCTCTGACGACGACGACGAAAGAGAAGATGACGGCGAGAAAGTGACGATGAGGATGATGAGGAAGAGGATTTCTGTACTTGCGCATAGCTTGCGTTGTAGAAATAGTGAATTTTTGCTGTATGTCTCTGAGGGTGATCTCGCCAGAATTGTTCCTGTATCTTTAATGAGTGTACTCTCTGCAGAAAGAATCGCTCATTTCCAGACGAATGCTTCCTGCACGTGACGTTTTCTCTGACGCTCGACTATGGGCGCCTATTTGCTCGACTCATCAAAAGCGTGAATATTATGATTAGGGAAGTATAATGCGGACTATAATGACCTAAAATAAAAGTAATTACTGAAAAATAATTATTTTAGCGATGCGGCGCAATAAATGTAATGTAAAAATCCTTGCAGGAATGCTGTCTCCGATCGAATTAAAGTCTGCCATAGTTGGATACTTGTAAGATCTAGCTCAACTATCAAAAGAGACGGGGAGGGAGTTGCTCTATGTTCCAGTCGGTATGCGGCAGCGCTGGATATTGAACCGCCTGTATGTAATGCATATCGGCCTCCTCTTGGGTATATTCCCAATATGCTGTGGACTCGGAAGCAAGTGAGAAATGGCTGGCTGGAGAAAATGACTCGAATTCTAGAGCCTGATCCGTGACCGGAGGCTGGCTATGAGACTGGAAGTTTCTGGAAGCCTGGGGGGAAGGATAGAATCCATGGTGGGCATCGGCATGCTGCGTAGAGTCTCCGTCAGAAAAGGCTCTCGTCACAATCAAAAATACTACCGTGAATTCAACGGACATGCTGCTGTTTTGAAAATTTAAATGTCCTGCTGGCGTGGAGAACGGATCCTGGAAGTAGGCTTGAATATCTTGATTAGAACCTCGCATCTCAACGTGTGAGGGATTCAAAGACGCAGGGTAAACCGGGATGGGCGCTGGATAAGACACTGTCGCAGCGCGGGTGGGATACTGGGTTGGGTATATTTCCCAGCTGGAAGAGTTCGCGCGATTGAAGTGCGGACATCCTGAGTTTATATCGCACGGCGGAATAGGAACTGACTCGTGGGGGCATTCTGAGTCCGGCACCGGAAATGTTTGTGGAGTGGTGTCCTGGTTGATATTACTTGGTATCTCAAGGCGACTGTAGACGGCTAGTCAGTGATAGAAAATTTACGGCGTCTGCGGAAAAATACCTAGTAAACGAGTTCCTAAAGTGCTATAACTTTTTTAGCTGACATAGAAAATGGTGCACAAGAAACTTTACTTACCGCGTCGTTGATGTGGTCCAACTTCTTCGGTTTACGCCTTTGTTTGACGGTTTTTGCAGAAGATACCCGACGCGATTGCATGGCAGGGGATTGTTGGCGACGTGGCTAGCACGACATGAAGCACCCAGTGTTTCCCTCTTATCTATGCGCTTTGGGGTTGGCAGTTTTCGCCTTTCCAAGCAATGTCGGTTACTGTGGAGACAGTATCGAGCGCGTGGCCTGTAAGATAGTGGTGCTAGAGCCACAAATAACATTCGATACCCGTATATGACCTTCCTGCCCCGACATCAGTTCTTTGTAGCGCCTGTTTTACGTACCCTTTTTAGGTTATGTGGCGTATCGCAATCAGTTTCAACACATCTGATGGCCTGGAACCTAGGACCGTAGCCCGGTAGTGGTGCAAGGAAGTCCGGTACGGGCTCGACGGGCGCCAGTACTCTGCGGGGAGCAATAACATCAAAACTGACATCGCGACCTTTCAATAAAGGCACTTATCGTAAGTGCATTCAGGTGGCAGGTCAGGGCGGTTCCTCTTGACGTCGAATCCTTTGGTTTGTAAAGTGTTTAAGATTTGAAGACGTCGCGTTTCGCATTGACTGGAAGCTGCGCAACGATTGACGCTGGTTGGGTGGTGCCATCTTCTTCTTATTTATAGCAAGTACGAGTATTCCCATTGTCTCTCGGGGCGTACAGTATACTTAAAATCACCTCACTGTGAGTGGCAACGTCGAAAAAGTTTAAATGATACAACTTCACACATAAAGTACTTGGAGCGCCGCGGAGCGCTAAGGGCCGAAGGGTGATCATTGTCAATGCCGTTTCAGGGATTATCAGGTTATTTTGATTGACTGGCAGGCCTGCAGGGCATCGCTGCTGAACATCAGTCACTTGCAAGTTGTAAAATGCCCAGCAAACGATCTCAGTTAAGTTTTTTTCGCAGTTCCTGTGCAGATAGTATAGGTTATAAGCAGTACAAGGCGAACGAGTTGTCGTAAGACGCAAATCTTCACCGTGGTATTATGTAAAGTTTGAGTAATGAATTCATGAAACACTTAGAGTCAACGGAAATCCCCATGATCAGCAACTGATAAAGGGGGTGATGATGTGTTTCGGTTCGACAACACTTTCCTTGTCCTCAAAATGAGTAAGATACCAGAGGTAATCACATAAGAATAGAGTAACAACCCTTGACCAAAAAAGAAAGTGCATTTCCATTATAAGACATTCCGTTTGCTGAATTCATTCCCACATCCACTGATGTCGAAATAAGTATTGCAGCAAAGAGAAAGTCCTCGAAAGGAATCCCCCGACGACACAAGCCAATAGTGCAGCAGCAAGGTCATCGCGTCCAAGGGGTGCAAGCAGAGCCCAAGGAGCTGGGGCGGCAAAAATAAGATAACCAAGAATGGAGGCTGTGCCTCCATAATAGTGGTTAAACTATTAAGAACAGATACTACACTTGATCTAAGCCAAAAGGCCAGAGTGGTAAAGAATAAATGACGCTGGCGAAGGGTTTATATAGTCGCACATATGCGCACGGACCACAAACACAAAACATAGGAGAGAAAGCAGCAGCATGTGACCTCAAAATTTGCGACGCGCTAACCCCTGAGTAATTTCAGTGCAGGTTATACTTAACGCTGGAATACGACGACAAATAGTAATCCCTGTCTATTCGTTCCATAAAAGATCAGGGATCAGCCAGCTACTAAAAACTCAAGTCAAATTCGCGAAGAAAGCAACATGGGCTCAGACTCCGAAGAGGGAGAAATATCAATACGTACCGACATATCTCAAGATAGAAGTAACGCGCCTAAGTTTCGTTTTTATTCACGTCCGTTTTCGGCATTAAAGTTGGAGTTTGAGAGCAAGGCACAGTTCGTACTATTTTAACATAAAGAAAACTTGCTGGGGGTGGAACGTCAAGTACAGTGGTTCTCAACTTCGCACGAAAAATATTGAATCAAACCGGATAGGTGTTCAAGTTCAAGCCTTACGACCACGAAACGCGCAAACGAATGAATAGCATTGGGTATGATTAAGTGGTTAAACACATTCGTCGGATGAAAGCGGGGGGATAAATTGGATGTGGCGTCTAAGTGGCCTTCGCCTTCTCTGATGCAGCAGCGGCAGGAGAGTCGGGAATACCGGTAGAGGCCTTGCCCTTGTTCTTAACATCTGTCGCAATGTTATTCTTCAACTTCGTCTCGGCATCCGCAATAGCGGCGGCTGCGCTGGAACTGCCTTGCGCCTGCTTGATCTTGTTCACTTGGGCCAGGCATGTGAGCTTGAGGACCTTGTTTTGGATCTACGAGAATAATTTGTTAAGTATGATCAAGAGCAATAGTGGTGAGTAACACACCTTTCCGACGTTCAGTGCCAGGCCCGCAGCAGTCTTCGCTCCAGCTTTTGAAATGGCGTCGTTGAAGTCGCTTTCCGCATCCTCGGCAGCCTTGCGGAAGATGGAGAGGTTGGTCAAGCTCGCCTTGTCAACGGAAGCAAGGTTGACGCCGTTGAAGGGGGCTGAATTCAGAACGTTAATAAGTAACCAGTTAAGAAACCACGCTAATCATACTCACTAACGCAGGCGGCCTCGGCTTTCGCTTGCGCGTTGCCGCCAGTACCGCTAGAGATTTGGGCCTTGGCGTATGTAGTGGGCGGGAAGATAGTTGCGCGGGCAATCAGATCTCTGTCCTCAAGGGTGGGTACAGGAGCGGCAAGGACCGAGGAAGTGGCGGCGAGGAGCGCGAAAGCGGTGGAGAAACGCATTTTGAATTGAAGAGCGAAACGACGGTTTGAAGATGATAACGACAGATGAAAACGAATGCAGAAGGAGAGCTAGCTCCGTTCGATGAAAGTGAGTGAAGGGTGAAAAAGGGGTGAAGAAACCAAACGATGCGGAGGCAAGCCTTTGGAAGAAAGACGGGAGTGCATTGTCGAGCTTTATGGATGAAAAAAGCTCGTTACCAGGGTCACGCCCTTGTTGCTGGATGCAACCCATCGAGCATCCACATGGACCTGAGCTGGCGATGGATCAGACGCGGACCAACATCTTCGGTGAAATTGCGAATTTCACCATCACCATGTGTGGGGCCCCTTAGCTTGCCGGCCCGTTGATTCAATGATTGTTGGACCTCAGAACCTTCAAGGCTTGAAGCTTTGAAGCTTAGTGCTTGGAATCAGGAAATATAGTTCCTCATAACAAATGAAATAGAGAATTTATCCGTGCCTAAACCGCGCCGGGGAAGGGAGCAAAGACGGGGCGCGGTGAGACTGCGTTCTTCCCAAGATGGCAACTACTCACCAGTTTACCAAACTTGGAAGTCGATATTCACATGCCGGGGCCCGAGACGAGAAACGGGGAAAGTGGTGTCGCTGATTCGTCGCGGCTTGGGTCTAAGAGGAAAACAAGGAACCGATGAAATCTGCCACGGCAACCTCGCCACGACGACGCTACTGTCCTTGCATGTATGGAAGCAACCGAGGGGGGCACCGTGACCGATTTTTTGTGTTCAAAGTTAGCAACTGGCCGTCCGTGAGCCGTGACAGTTGCTTAAATTAGCAACCTGATGGCCCCCCTGCCGTCTCCGCTCTGAGACCTGGGCCACTTTGGGCCACTAGAAAGAGCACATTGTTTAGTTTTTCGGGTCGAGAATAGGAGGGAATTTTTGGAAATTTATTTACAATTAAATCAATTTTATGTGTCACGATTATTGTTAGCAACTCACTCTCCGTGAGCCGTGACCACCCCCCAAATTAGCAACGCAACCGGAGGTCCGTGACCCGTGACGGTTGCTTCCATACATGCAAGGACAGTATATGATCTCGTCGAGGAGTACTTGAGCATAATATTTCGATTTGCTCCGCTGCCAAAGGCTTGGCGGGGTTGAATCACTGTCGTGAGCAGTTAACTTTCACTGAACACAAACGCGTATATGTAGATGTACTTGAGTAGTTCCTATGTATCTCAAGTTCAGGAAGGGAGGGGGGAAAGAGTATATTGGGAGGACCCAGGATTCGTTTTTCGGCGCCCGGCTTTTCTTCGGTCATAAGTATAAAAAGCTCTCAACGTTCGACGGGCCATTCTAGCTTTTCCATCTTCGTCTGGCAGTACGCAGATTTAGCGCTCTGAAATGCGGTGACGAATATATCGATAGCGGAGCCGTAGAACAGCTCATCGCGCTGAGAGCGGAGAACGCCGGCGGTGATCATCGGTTTACTTGCTTTGATATCGATTCATGATGGGGGCAGGTACTTTGGGCGAGGTGCGGGTCTCTGTTCGAGGTGTTTTTGCGACAGCTCTGGGAATTTGTACAAATTGGTAAGTCAAGAGTACTTGATTTATTGACAGGTCGAGATATTAATTACCTTGACCATTACCACAGTAAAAGGAGCAGCAGTGACGGTGTACCGCTTCTGAGTTTCTCCCCAGCGTACTTGTTGCCAGTCTTTCGGATGAATAGAAGTGGACTGCTCGGGTGTTCACTGTCCCATACGTCCAAAAGCAGTTCTCTGCTTCTTCAGGACTGGTGCCCTCAGAGAACGTCCATTTGTATCAACCCGCCGACAACGAATCCATGCTCGTTCCCCATGCTTCAGCAGTGATTGAAGTCGGCGTGGTGTTTTCCGTGGACGTTATCGAAGAAAACCCGTCTGTCCTATATGCCAACACCCTGCCAGCGCTCCGGATAAAGAAACGTAGGTCATCGTTATATCATACTCCTTAAATGTAAGGAGGGTTCGAAAGGCTTTGAAAACCCTCACGTCGTGGAGATTCTTCCAGAAAGGAAAGGCAGTGTCGCCATCATCTTTTGGTGGATAAACAGGGATAACATACTGCCCAGTTAAAGCACGTAATATCTCATCTTGATCCTCAAGATATGACTGAAGCCAACTTCGAATTGAATCCCGTGTCTTCTGCCTGTTACATGAACAAAGCTTTGCTGATTTTATCAGGAAGGACTTACCAAAAATTTAGTAGCAATACTCGACGAGGTACTTGGTCTGTGTGATGAACGCTTGAGATGATGGACGCTTGAGAAACGACATCCAGGCACCCGATTAGAAGTGTTTATCAACACGACTTCTGCCAAACAATCCATAGCCAAACGGAGGCAAAATTGCTCAGCGATTCGTGATCATCAACCACCACACGTTTCCTGGTGCTTCCTCAGTGCTCGCCACTTATTCGCGTAGTTCTAATCTTTTTTCTTGAAAGGAAGTTGCTCGAAAGCAGCGTAGCAGATTTTGAGGTAAGAGACGCGTCGTATCGTCTCTTCTTTATCAGACAAGCTTTTTTTTACGCGTTTGTAGCCAATTCATGATCATAAGCGACGTTCTACTTCTCATCCAAGCAATTATCAATTAATTACCACCGATTCCTGGAGCTGGCCTCGATATTCATAAAATTCGTATCAATTTAACCAGCCTATCGCCACGGTTGTCCTTTTTCTTGCATAAAATCCCTCTGAGAGCAACCTACCTCAAAAACAGCTGGCATCCATGGCTTCAAAAACCCCGATTACACCATCAGAATCCTCGACGCGTCTGTCTCATTCGACGCGTCGTTCATCCACTCTCGGGTCATCCGTGTCGAGCTCGAGCTTGTCCAAGCCACGTTCGACCTCTAACGCCTCCTCCTTGGCCAGCGGAAGCACCACCATCCGCACAAGCAACAAGTTCAGCACCCCATCTCGTTCGCCAAATGCCACACCCATGCCTATAACGTCTGCCCACGCCAAACGGATGTCAACCTCCATCCCATCGCTGGCCGGTAGCAGGCGTATCTCAGCGCCAGTTCAGCAGTTTCCGAAGATGGATCCTGGCAAGTCGACCCCTCCTGTAGCCCAGAGTCAGAAAGTAGGAGCACCAGTAGGAGGGGTAGTGTCTCCGCTTGCACGAAAATCGAATGAGGTCCCAAGGGCTATCGGATCACCTTCAGTCACAAGCTCGATGAGGATTGCCCGTTCGACCTCGATGTACGCCCCTTCTCCGCCTATGCAACTCGCCAAAGCTATCCAACTGCAGCAAGATGACGAATTCTCTGCTGCCCGCCCACGAGCGCGCATCACCTCCATGACCCCACCTCGCACCAAGCCTTCAGGCACGGCTTCCGTAACAAGCTCGCTGTCAAAGTCTGCCTCATCAACTTCCTTCCTTTCGTCTTCACCTTCTATTAGTCTTACTACGCCTAGTCCGCAGAGTAAAGCTAAACTGCAACCCATCGATACAGTCACGCCGCGCACTACGCCCCCAAAGTTCGTCCTCGGGAATAAAACGAACAACAGCTCGACTCCTTCCAAACAGTCAGGCGTGACGCCAAAGACAACGCCCAAGAAACCTAATGGGAAACCTGTTTCGGATGTGTGGGCATCTCCTGGGCGGCAGAACCCGCCGTTGATGGACGAGACTCTGGTGCTTTCCGCTGGAAGGGTGAAGAGTAACGGAACAGGCACGGCGGTGGCCACGGATGATGGCCTAGGAAATGCGTTCTGGGACGGAGATGACATGTCGTTGGAGATGGTCACCGATGTGAATGACGGCGACGTCGACGAGGAGGTAAGTTCCGCTTAGAGCCTTGAGTAACTCAACCTGACGTCAACCCTGGTAAACAGATGGACACGGCTCTCCAGAACGTACTGCAGATGCACACCCGCAAAATCCTGCACTACAAAAGGCTGCTCGAGCGTGCACAGGCATCCACCGCCGCGCAGCTGCACGCGCTCCAAGCCCAGGTCCGCGTCCTGCGCGAGTCTGCCTCGCCCGCTCTGCCGCAGTCTGCGACGCATGCTCTCCTCGGGGCAGATGGGGCGGGGCTATGTGTTTGTGGTGGGAAGAAGAGGAAGGGGTATTGGAGTGGGTATCGTGATGATGAGGAGTATGATGATGCGGGTGATTTGTTGAAGGGCTTGAAGGGCGATGGGAAGGGCAATTTCAGTGAGGTTGAGGTTAGGAAGGCGCTGAGAGGTCTTGGGAGGGATGAAAGGATGAGGCTGTGAATACCTTTCTTCTGTGCCTTGCAGTTTCAATGATGTTCACTCTCGTAATTTTTACAGGATTGCTATCATTCTAGATTGTGCGTGTTTCATTCCTACTTGGCTTGAATTTGCTATCCTTTTCTGACTGATCCTGGCTTTGATTTTCAGCTTGTCTTCCGGGTGATATCAGGCTCCAAATCCTCCTGCTTGAGAAATACGCCAAGTCAACATTCGACGTTCTCGGAACCCTCGCCCCCGACCTTGCTTTCCGCGTGCTTAAACAGCTATCTGTCAAGGAGCTGCTGGCCGTCGAACCTGTACGCGTTTTGGCTGATCTTCTATTTCTTCAGCCACATTTACATTTCGTCACAGGTGTCAAGGAAATGGCAGCAAATGGTCCATCATCCTGCCTTATGGCAATACCACTGCCTCAAGATCACAGAACACGATCCGTCTCCCGTCATCCCACCTGCTAAACCCGAAGGCTGGTGAGTATTCGTGTCTTCCACCCGCATATATCCCCTTCTTTGCTGTTGCTTAAGTCCTTGCGTCTCAGGGAACCATTGTACCGCTCTCTCCACCACCGCGAGTCCAACTTCAGGAACGCCCTCCCACAGTCGATCCGCTTCCTGCATGGGCACACCAACTTCTGCACTACTCTTCTCCTACGGGGAAAGCGGCTGATCAGCGGAAGCTACGACGAAACCATCCGGTTCTGGGATATCGAGACAGGCGAGATGAAGAAGTGTCTCCAGGTAAAGAAGCCCGTGAGCTGTGTGGACTTTTTGGCTGAGGAAGGTGGGTCGTTTTACTTCAATCTTTTTTACGTGTTGTTGATTTGCTCTCGGAACAGAGGTCTTCGTCGTCGGGTTCCACGACGTGGGGTACGTCAACTCCTTTCTTTTCTAACCTAATCACAATTACACTCCTCACACGTTGTCCGTCCGACCAGTCGCGTGCACCTCTTCTCATCAGTCACCTTTACCCCCCTCCAACAACTCGCGGGCCATCTCAACGGGATCCGTGCCGTCGCCCTGTCTTCCAAGAACCTGGTGTCAGCTGGCGCGGACAAGGCCCTCGTGTGCTGGGACTGGCGTGCGGGCACCAAGATCGTGCGGTTTGGCCAGCAGACGACGATCAATATTGGGGTGCAGCTCATTGCTGGCGATGAAGGCGAGAGGGTGGTTAGTGTTACTATTGATGGCATTGTTAGGGTTTTCTCGATAAGTGAGTGTTTTTTTTTCTTGGCCGTTTGGAGGGGTGTTGAGTTAGGTTTTTGTAGAGCGGCGCGAGATGATGTCGCAGTTCAAATTGTCTGACCTTGGCGCTGGCGATCCTGCGTTGAATGCGAAGTTGTTCAATGTTGGGGCAGCTCCTAATAATATGCTTCAGTAGGTCTAATCGTCTACGTTACATGTCTGGTAGCTGATGAGCTGAACAGATGGTTTGCTGCCAAAGGCACTCAAATGACGGTACGCTTTCTTTCTTGAAAAACTATTGGCAATGCCTAACGAACTTACGCCTAGTGTGCCACAAAATCCGTGATCCTTCACCTCCAGTGGAACGAAGGCGAAGCAGCACCCATCGCAGCCCAAGCTCTGACCGCAACATCTCCAGTCGCCATGACTTCCAACCAAGGCCTGCCCCGCACGCGCACAGGCTCAGCGCTCGGCCGTTCCCTCACATCCAACAGCGTCTCAACCTCAAACCGCAAAATCTCTCTCGCCTCGTCCACTGGCCCTCCTCCATCGCTCAACAGGTCCAGCAGCAGCAGGCTGAGCGTCAGCGGCGGCCCGAGGACGCCTACGACGCCGCTCAGCCCGTCGCCGAGGAACAGCACCCCTGCGCCGGCGCCGATGCTTTTTGGGAGGGCGGCGATATTGACGGCGCCGCCGAAGCTTGTGGCTATTGTAGAGACGCCGGATGTGGCGGTTGGGGCTGTTGATCCTAAGAAGAGGCGGGTGGTCACTGCTACTAGGTTTAGTTCTAGGGCGGGGGCTGATAGGAGGGCAAGTTCTTTAGTATGAATACTAGAGATAAAGACTCACGTTCTCGTTCCTGTAGATCTTTATGTCAACCCACCAAGACAAGGAGAAGCCGTTGGTTGCTCTGAAGGAGGACGGTGAAGACGACGACGACGACCTCAATTTTATAACGCAGGCGGTTTCACCGTCGACTGTCGACGTCGACAACTACATCGAGCCTTTGACAGGGGCATGGGGTGCGCTCGCGGCGGAGTCGACGACGTCCGGAACGGTCAAGGGTCTGCTCGGTCAGCTTCCTCCCAAATTTGCGGGCCTTGCTACGCCCGAGAAAAACCCAATGTCGATGCAACTGAGCCATGAGGAAGTGGTGGTTGGCTGTGCCGATGGGACGATTTAGTGAGTGATATGCGTCTCTCTGTTCGTCTGAGATTGGTATTGATAAAGTGCTTTGTAGTGTTATGAACTTCGTTGGATACCAATACCAGCTCGAGAGGAAGGCTAGCGTGGATGAGGAGACTGTTGAAGATGATGAAGAGGGTGTTGACGAGTGAGTTAATTTGGATGGAGGCTGGATGATAAATACCCTTTGGTTTGGTTTACGACTTCTGTGATTACGACTATGACTGTGATAATTTAAATTAGATGCGCTTCGCTTGTTTGCAATGATACCCTATGTATTCAGTTGAGTATCTTTATAGTGTACAATATTCGTATTTGCGTAGCCAGGCCAGTATGCTTGCTTGAGACGTGCCGCTGTCTACCTTCCTTTTTCTCATTGAGTAGCTAATTAACAGTCGGAGAGGATTTCCGTCAGTTTTGTACTGCACGCTTCGCTAACTCGTCGGCTTTTGAATTGAGCTCCCTTCGGATGTGCAAGAATCCAACTGCGATGCGTTCCTGCTCCAAGCCAGAGGTGAGTTCGTCCAGTTTCATAAATAGATCAAGGTTGGCAGGTTTTTTGCCGTCCGAGGTGCGCCAGCCCCTTTTCTAAAAATAGGTTTCATTTGTTAGATAAATGTCGCAAGCGCAAAGAACGACGACGTACGCGCCAGCTGGGGAACCACTCAGTAATGCCTTTCACGACATACTCAGAGTCGGTTGCGACGACGTAGCAATAATCTTCTTCGCTCATGCGATCATTGACAAGAGGACTCGGAGAGTGTTCTGCTACATCGCGCTTTTCGTTTAGTTTTTTCAAGCCCTCGAGAGCTGCGAGCAACTCGGCGCGCTGGTTGGTCCGAGCACCGCCAAAGTCGACGGTGTCGTCTACAGGGATGCTCCAGCAATACTCGTCGTCGTCCCCGATGGTGACCCCCAGCCCGGCCTGAGCACCGTATTGACCGTTGTTGGAGCACGCGCCGTCGGTGAAGGCCAGTCGAGAGTGGTGGCACACTGCGGACCCGTCTTCTAAAGGAGTGCCATGACCACAGCATTTAGTGAAGAACCTCGTGCAGTCGGGGCATTCGACGAAGAGGTCTTTCAAAGGGACTCCGTCGAAGGAGCGGCAAAAGGAGAATTTGCGGTTTTCGAAGAGTGGTTTTCCCATATTGGTGTGAGCGTGGCTGAAGAAGGTTTTTGAGAGCTGGATAAAATTGAATATGATATTTCCTGGCCTTACCAAGATAGACCACTTGAGAGGGTGGAAAAGGGGATGGCTTATATATTCAAGCGGCTTTTTGAAGCGAAGGATGAAAGACATTGATCGTGTTTATGTAATCTTCCTGTTTGGGGAAATAGAATTTCTGCAGGCGCTTGTTTGGCAAAGGTCGCATCGACAAACACAAGGCACCTGCCACACTGACTCACAGCGGAGTGCACTTTTTGCACGAAACCGCATTGTAACGAGAAATGAAAATGAGGCAAGACACTGGCACCCACCAACATGCACTTCTTTCCCGATGCAATTCGGATGCTTGTCAGAATTGGAGCAGGTATCGTTTATCGGATGGCGAGGAAGTTGTGGCTTTGGGGGAAACATGGCGACGAGACGCGGGATCGACAAGACGATACAGGCCCTGATAGAGCCGAGGCAGGTCCCGTAGACATTCTGGAAGGCAGTACGCAAGCAGTCGAACCCCAATTACAAAGGGAGGTAGACCACCAAGTGATATCGTTGAGCAATGATCCAATCCCAGTCCCAATCCCACCACACATCGAATCCCTCCTCTGCACCGCTTGCTGGAACACCCTCTTTTCCTTCTCCTCTTTCCAAACTGCCCTAACATTCCCCAAGCCGGCTCAGACACCCATGAGGCGTCTGCCAATCGCACCCACGGGTTTTCCTACACCACCCAGTGCTGGGCCGCCATCGTCGACGGCGAGGGGCGCGAATGCAACTGGTGCGACATCCTCTGGAGTAACATACTCGAGTACAGGAAAAGTCGGCGCGATCAGCACCTAAGGTCCGAAGAGTGGCCCGAGGACGATGAAAGCTGGCTCGTCACTGTCAGGCTGGAGAGGAGAGCGGAGGCGCCAGGCCACATGATGCTGAGGATGTATATTGGGGAGGACATGTTTCCGAACACCTATGAGGTCCACGCTGATCCTGGTAGGTTGACGAATGAGTCCCTCCTTTGGACGTACGCTGACCTACCCCCGCTGCAGATGATATGGCAGCCAATATGATACCCGGACGGAATATCCTTTGGCAAGTATCACGCCCAGAATGTTTCCAGCAAGCACTCGCAAGCCTCAATGACTGCATATCCGACCACCCTTCTTGTCCCAAACCACATCCCACCCGCCTCCCAACACGCGTCATCGACTGCTCCGACCCCGCCCACCCCAAGCTCTTCCACCCTCCACACCCTTCACCGCGCCATACGCCGCCCTCAGCTACGTCTGGGGCCAAGCCCAGCCGCACAGCACCACAAGCTCGAACCTGCACGCCTACCTCACCTCCGGCATCCCGCTGCCCTGCCTCCCCCAAACGATCCAGGACGCCATAGCGAGCACGCACGCGCTCGGTCTGCGCTATCTCTGGACGGACACGCTCTGCATCCTGCAGGATGTCCCAGACGACAAGGCGCGCGAGATCGCGCAGATGTGTGACATCTACACGCGCGCGCACGTCACTATCGTCGCGGCGTGTGCGAAGAAGGCGGGCGACGGGTTCTTGCATGATCGGAAGGACCCCGAGGCGTCGGTGCTACCTTTCTGGGTGACGGAGCCCGGCTCTGGCTCTGGCTCTGGCTCTGGAGATGCCGCCAGCAGTATCGCGCCCGCGATAGGCACGATGCGGATACGGGAGCAAGCGTACGCGCCGCGCGACGAGCCGGTGAACCGTCGGGCCTGGTGCTTCCAGGAACGCCTGCTCTCTCCGCGCGCGCTGATCTTCGCGTCGCATACGGTGCAGTACCAGTGTCGGGCGGGGACGAAGAATGTTGGGTGTGCGAGCAATTTTTTTGTGGAGGGGAAGATTGACGTGCTGCGCATGCCTGAGATGGGCGGGGCGCCTGGGATGGGGATGGGGACAGGGGTGGATGGAATGAGGAAGGAGAGGGAGAGGGAGAGAGAGGCGTTTTGGAAGATGCGGAAAGGCATTGTGGCGGAGTACACGTGGCGGTCGATGACCAGTCCCACGGACAAGCTGGTCGCACTATCTGGTGTGGCGCAGTTCTTTGCGCGGTGTTTGGGGACGGAAGACAACCCCGACACGAGCTCGGGGACGAATACAGAACCAGAAACAGAGTACGTCGCCGGCATATGGAGATCCAACCTCACCCAGGACCTCCTATGGCACCGCTCTCTCTCTCTCGCGCGCGCGTGCCGCGGCCAGCAGCATACCGCGCCCCGTCGTGGTCGTGGGCCGCCAGCGACGGCGAGGTCGCGGACGCGGGCTGGCCCCCGGGCGGCGTGGACGCGTCGTGGATCGTGCGGCGGTGCGGTGTGCGTCTGGCGTACCCCGGGCTTGCGTTTGGTGAGATTGAGGGCGGCGAGCTGGAGGTGGAGGCGGGTGTAAGGGCGGTGAGGTGGGATGCTGCGTTGGCGGGGGAGGCGGATATAGTGCCGCTGTATGGGTGTGAGTATGGAGCTGGTGGGCGTGCCGGTCCAGCGGACCAGGAACAGGAACAGGACCAGGACCGAGATCAGGAGCAAGGACGGGAACGGAGAGAGGTTGGGTTCGTGTATCTGGATTATAATGACCCCGGAGACCCGTCGGAGGGTCTCGCTGTCGTCGTTGGGTCGCACAACCGGAAGGTGCTGCCGCATGTTATTGGGCTTGTGCTCGTCCCTGTTCCAGTGCCCATTGGCATCATGGGCATGGACACCGGCAAGTCTGCGAAGTACAGAAGGGTCGGCGTGTTCGATGTGCACGCGAAAATCGAGGACGAGGGGTGGGCGGATGAGCCGTGGGTGGATGTGGAGGACTGGTTGGGCGCGCCTAGGCAGGTTGTTGTGGTTGTTTGAAATTGAATTTTGGTGAATGTGTGTGTCTTTTTTTTCCGGCTCTTATTATGTGTATGTATATGTCAGGAAACTGACCTGCGCCAGGTATTTTCAGCACTTTGTGCCATCCGATTGGCAGGTCATTCAGGCGGCCCAACTTTCATGGCGGGGTCTGACAGCAGCTGGGGGTCGAACGTGTACAACGGGCTATTGTTTGAGTCATGGCTGGCGTCACTTGGAAGGGGGATCTCACATATTCACACAAGCTAGGCGGAGGTGCCGCTGCCAATATACCCTCTCCGTGCGAGCGCAATCGTCGCGCATTTTGATGTCGATGACGGGGTTGTCTTAAAAGGAATTCATTTCCTATTTTAGATTTTGCCTTCACAGCGTTCCCGACGCTCGTACTTGAATAGGGGCTCGGCTAAGAAATTTCCTACTGCGAATACTGCTGATCTCTGCGGACAGACCTAAGCTTCGAGTCTTGCAGCTTGCTTTGTTTCCATCAAGTTTATATGTAAGTTGGTACTAAATGTAACTACGCGTTGACAACGAGCGTGTCAGCCGCGATACTTATATGTAATGCATTCAACAGGAGGAAGTCATCCTTTTATTAACGTACCGATCAAAGTGTCTGCAATCTACTAGTGTACATGTATAAACGCAAAGAAAATCTTGAGGCGAGGTTTTTACAAGGCCCGTTCTACACCAAAACAAGAAGGTTACATAAAAACGTGCACGCGTGATCATTTGGTGGTCTTCAAAAGGGTCCGCTCAAATGGTTCTTCTCGTTCTTTCCCTCTTCTCGCAGGACGACCTTGGTAAGGTCCATGAATATCATCTTCAATTTTCCAGCTCACAAGATCTTCAGTTCATTTCTAGCCCATGGGGAAGTCAGCCATCGACAAGCGCAAATTTAGATTTTGCCCGTCCTTTAACGGTGTCCCATTGAAGGACCTCTTCGTCCAATGCCCAGACTGCACTAGATTTTTCACCGCATGCTGCTTTCATCCTCGTGGACAAGCTTCAAACGATGGAGAAGATCCCCCCGAAGTATGCCACCATACTCGAGTGGCCTTCACCGACGGCGCGTGCTCCAACAATGGTCGACACGGAGCTCAAGCTGGGCTGGGTATCACCATCGGAGATGACGACGACTATTGCTGGAGCATTCCAGTTGACGATATCGTTGACTTTGGCGGTGCTCGTACTAATCAGCGAGCTGAGTTGCTGGCGGCAATCGAGGGCTTGAAGAAGCTGGAGGACGTGAGGGAGGAGGCAGACCATTTCGAATCGACAGACGACAGCTCGGACGACGACGATGAAGATGACGATGACGATGAAGATAAAGATAGGGCCCGTGCTCGCTACGTTATCGCAACCGACTCTGAGTATGTCGTGAAGGGCATCACCGAGTGGTTCCCCAGTTGGCGCGTTCGTCGTCGTTCTACGTGCTCTTATATTGATCTAACAATGAAAACTATTCTTAGAAACGAAAGTGGCGTACCTCGGAAGGCAAAAAACCTGCGAACCTCGATCTATTTATGAAACTGGATGACCTTGTATCGGGCTTGGAGCAGGACCGCATCCCAGTTGGATTCTTGCATATCCGACGGGAATTCAACCAGAAGGCTGACGAGTTGGCAAAGCGTGCAGTACATAACTGACAAAGCTTTCCTTCAAGTTTTGACAGAGCTTTCTTCCTTTTCGACCGTTCCCTCAGTGAAACCTGACAATGCAGATGTGAATATTGTACATTATATGGATGCTCAGCGGAATACATGGATATCCCCGATCTAAGTTAACTTACTCGTCTATACACTGGGCGCAAAAGTGAATTTTCCAAAGACAAAAAAGCATTTCTCAACCAATTAAAAATAATGACTGTTCGAATTTCATAAAATGATTACCATATGGAGTACCGAAAAGATATATGGAGTACCGTCGGTACTCCATAAGGTAATAGTTTTTTCAGTTTCAAACAGTCATAATTTTTCATTGGTTGAGAATCACATTTTTCGAATGCGAAAAACTGCTTTTGCGCCTAGTGATACCCTCCTCAGAGCTCTCCTCTCTGGTCTTCCCCCCGAACTCGTATTGAGAACCAAGATTTTAAAACAATGAAGGCAGTTGTATCAAAACCGATGCTGAAATAACAAACTCGTGTCACCGAATTCATTATTATTAGTGGTCCTCAATTCTAAACTTTCGTTTTTCTGATCGTCGCAACCACGTAGCAACGAGTTGATCTTGAGCTGATGACTGATGTCACTTATTGGTCGGAGTATCAACAACTGAAGCGCCTGCCGCGAGCGCACACCTGCATTCCTCATCTTTTGTTAATTCTTAGCTCTTATTTTGTAGCCTATACAATGGGGTTTTATTCTCAAAACATGTAGCCCAATTTTCAAAGGAGTAGAGCAATAATTGCATTTTATAAACCTTCAATACCCTTTGCGAAGACAATCGGCGGCTCTGCTTTTTCAAACACCGCGACGAGCAGAAAAACGAAAGTTTAGAATTGAGGACCACTAATTGGCTAACCTCCAACATTTACTTTCGCAGAGTGGCATTGTTCTGCTGGTAATTCTTCACCGCAATCTAGCTTCGCAGCTATTCATCGCATTTTTAAAACCAGATAATTCGCGATGACTTTCGTCAAAGGCTACAAGATCGACAGGGGGAAAGTGGCAGAAATGATCGAACACGATCGTCTTGACCCCGAGGTGGATAAGACCATTCGCATCATTGTCAATAAACTTTCCCGTGATGCCTACAAATATATCGCTACAGCGAAGGAACACAACATACCAGCCGGTCAGGAAGACGGTCGTACTGCATTGATAATCGTCCTTGCCGTGGACGAGGACGAGGAAGCTTTGAAGGAGATGGAAATTTCTGTTCACGAGTCAATCGAGGTGGCTAAGCCTCACGTGCTTGTTGGTCCAGACATTTGGGAGATGGTATAATTCTTCCGCTGTAGCCGTAGGGAGTGACGAATGAAGCTGAAGATGTTCAGAATCACAGCATGGTTATTATGTTTGGCTCTTGAAAGGGTCTTGCATGCAGCACACACGAGGCGCATCCCCTCCTTCCTCTTCTTCGAGGACTCCCCGTCAACCCTACGTATTTCCACGACTGACTTCAAATTTCGAGTGGAGACACTGCCAGTGTCTCGTCTGTTGCGTTTTCCCATGACGCCACTGGCATTGTCTCTGGCTCAGACGCCAAGTCCCCCGCAGCTTCTTAAATGGCCGAGAAGGCGAGGCTACCGGCAACTGATGAGGGATTACACGGTTCGGAATAGAAGGCATATGGTGACAGTACGAAATCGCTTGTCTGTGGTTTATCTTTCTTCGAAAGGCCCCTCCCGGATCCATAACTATGCGCCTTCGTTGGGTTACGTGTAAAGAGAGTGCACTGCGCGAACAGATAGTCTTGTGTTTGTCGACGGGACCATTGCCAAATGAGACCGCATCCCAGTGGGATTTTTGCATATCCGACGGGAATTCAACCAGAAGGCCGACGAGTTGGCGAAGCGTGCAGTACATAACTGACAGAAATTTCTTCCTTTTCGACTTTGACCTGAGGAAGGGACCTTGCGAAACTTGACAATGCAGGTATGAATATTGTACATTACATAGATGCTCAGCGGAATACATGGGATACCCCCGATCTATATATAAGCTTACTCCCTCCTGAAAGGTCTCCTCTCAGCTCTTCCCCCGAACCGGCATTGAGAACCAAGCTTATAACACTGAAGGCAGTTCTATCAAAACTGATGCTAAAATAACAGACAAATGAATATAAATGTACTCATTATCCACTGGAAGATGTTCCGGTCACGAGGCTACCAGCCCCTATTTGAAAATGAGTCCGACAAAAAGCATGTTCTAAAATGGGAAATGAATTCCTTTTCGGGACAGTTCCATTTGCTGAATTCGTCATCGACATCAAATGATGCGAAAACAAGTATTGCAGCAAAGAGTAAAATCCACAAAGGATTCCCCGACGACGCTACCCAGCAGTGCAGCAGGAAGGTCATCGACATCCAAGGGGTGCGAGCAGAGCCCAAGGACATGGGGCAGCAAAAATAGGATAACCGATTTTGGAGGCTGTGCCTCTGTAATAGTGGTTAAACTATTAAGAACAGATACTACAGTTGATCTAAGCCAACGGCCGGAGAGGCGAGGAATCGATTGAGAGGTGGTAGGTGTTTATATACTATTGTCAATGCGCACGGACCAGTGTCGGCGCACAGCATTCTGACTCAGTTGAACTAATTGGGCGGGATAGAAGGAGCAGTGTACTCGCCGAATGTATTTGTAGTCGGAGAGCGTGCAGATGTCATGACTCACGGCGCAATTGGCCATGTCGAGCCAACAATTGAAGTCGCAGTGCAGGACATTGCGCGCGTGAATTTGTATAGTTTCGGGACTTGATAGCGCCGTGTCGGCTCATTATTGCGGGTGAGGAAAACGTAGTGGTTGGCTGTGTTGATAAGACAATTTATTGATTGATATGCCCCCGACCTCGTTCTTCTGCAATTGACGGAACTGCCTTGCAGTATCACAATCAACGTCCTTGTATATTACCAGCTTGAGAGGAAGCCAGTGTAACAGAGAGGATGACGAGGAAGGTATAGACAATTAAGTTTTGTAATTTACATGAGGGCTTTTTCATTTACGATACCTGTGAGTAAGACTATGATTGCAATAAGTAGATGTGCTTCGTTCTTCTGCAATGATATGCAATGTATTCCGCTGAGTGATTATAATGTACAATATTCGTATCTGCATTGTCTGGAAGTAATCGCCGTTTGGAAGGTTTCGCTGGCGGTGCTCCTTCTGGTTAAAAGTCTAAGAGGATTGAATTTCTGTCAGTTTTGTGCCGCACGCTTCGCCAACTCGTCGGCCTTTCGGTTGAATTCCCTTCGAATATGGAAGAATCCAACTGGGATACGGTCCTGTTCCAAGCCCGATACAAGGTCGTCCAGTTTCAAAAATAGATCGAGGTTGACAGGCTTTTTGCCTTCCGAGGTACGCCACCCTCGTTTCTAAGAATAGGTTTCCTTTGTTAGATCAATGTCGAGCACGAAGAACGACGACGTACGCGCCAACTGGGGAACCACTCGGTGATTCCTTTCACGACATACTCAGAGTCGGTTGCGATTATGTAGCGAGCGCGGTCCTTTTCTTTATCGTCGTCGGCCGTGCGGTCGTTTGTCATCTCAAAATGTTCTGCTATCTCCCTCATCTCCTCCAATTTCTTCAAGCCCTCGATAGCCGCCAGCAACTCGGCTCGTTGATTAGTGCGAGCACCGCCAAAGTCGACGAAATCGTCCACAGGAATACTCCAGCAATAGACCTCGTCATCTCCAACGGTGATTCCCAGCCCGGACTGAGCCCCGTCTCGACCGTTGTTGGAGCATGCGCCGTCGGTGTAGGCCACTCGAGTGTGGTGGCACATTCGTTGCCTTCGGGTCCGTTCTTTTGTGGGAGGGTGACGGCAGCATGCGGTGAAAAACCTAGTGCAGCGGGGGCATTGGACGAGGAGGTCTTGCAATGGGACCCCTTCAAAGAACGGGCAAAAGTTGAATTTGCGGCCTTCAATCATGTTGAGGACCGAAAACGAGGCTGCGGTAGGCTCTTGTGAGCTGGGTGAATGGAAACGGTGTCCCTGGGCCTTACCAAGATGGTCGTCTTGCAAGAAGATAGGAGGAAGGAAGGAAGCCTTTGAGCGGGCCCTTTAATACTAGGGAATAATCACGTTTATGTAACCTTCCCGTTTTGGTGAGGGACAGGTCTCGCGCAAATGCTGGACTGACCTTGCGGCCAATCTTTTTCAATAGGTTTATAGGTATAGGTTGAAGTGTTGAACGTAGATAGATAGGCAGGGGTGGCGAACGAATAACGGACTTAGTATTTTATTCTAAGGAGCCTGAGTGCATAGACTTATATCCATTCTTGCTAGCCAGTCCGTACTCAACTGCAAGTAGCTAGGTAATTCTAAGAATATGTATCGGCGATACAGAGCGGGATTGAGAGGGGATTGACACGAGAACAATGGGAATATATCTATACAAGAAGTCAACCATAGTTAAATGGACACGACGTACAGATTGGTAAATAGTGGCGGCGGTAACCCTGCCTAGGCGCGCAGATTGGAGTTGGGGTTTGCCCAATTAATTCTAAAATGCAGAGACTTTGACCGATACGTTACAAGACCCTTCTCAACAGAATTTTTCGGCGCGATCGTTGAACCCGCAATATCGGCATAATATCGCAGCCGGCCTACAATTTGTAGTCAACTTGAAGTCTCATTAACCAATGTCAAATGGAAACCAGTGTAGAACAAAGACTCGGAGCATAAAGTCTGTCTGCAGAAATCAAGGATATTTATCGTAGTAGGAATTTGTTCAACCGAGCCCCTATTTGAAGGACATTCTAAAATTGGAAATGAATTCCTTTTCGGGACAATTCCATTTGCTGAATTCGTAACCGACATCAAATGATGCGAAAACAAGTATCGCAGCAAAGAGTCAAATCCATAAAGGATCCCCAGACAACACTACCCGGCAGTGCAGCAGGAAGGTCATCGAATTCCGAGGGATGCAAGCAGAGCCCAAGGACAGCGGGGCGGCAAAAATAGGATAACCGGTAATGGAGGCTGTGCCTCCGTAATAGTGGTTAGACTATTAAGAACAGATACTACACTTGGTCTAAGCCAATGGCCGGAACGGCGAGGGATTGCTCTGAGAGGTGGTAGGTGTTATATATTGTCGTCGAGGCGCACGGACCAGGAATATGCATAGGATTCTGACTCGGTCAGTGTCTTGACCCGAGTAATTGTGAGTCAGTTTGGTACTCCCACGCGGACGCAGATGACCGACGAGGGGCAGAAAGAGTAGCGGTTTTGCCGATTGTGCTGGCACGGAGCGTGTGCAGACGGCATCGGCACCTCCGCCCATTGGCTTGAGTTTGTAGGAACCTTCTCATACCCACCTCGACCTCCAGCTCGCAGCTCTTGATCTCGCCAACCATGAGCCTGGGATACGCCAGACGTATGCCGCACTGTCGCACAACCTATTACCCACGGCGCGTTGGCGCCCACGGCCACGACGCGGTGCGATATGCTGCCGACTGCAATGCGCGCAGTGAAAGAGAGAACGGTGCCATAGGAGGTCTTGGGAGAGGTTGGGTTTCCATAGACCGGCTATGTATGCATTCCTATTTCTGCTTTGGATTTTCCTCGTTTTATCTGTCTTCAATGATGGTCGCGTTCAAGTCGCATTAATCGAAGCCACCCAGTTTCTGTTCCTTCCTTTACAAGGAGATAGGCTACCCGAGCATCCGCCTGAAAGCAGTTGTGTCGTATTAGTCTCGTAAGTAATTTATCAAGGCAAGGCGTCCTCACTGAAGGCCTCGTGCATGATGCTGCGGAATTCAAGTACTCGTGTTCGACTTCTGAATGAAATCATCGTTCATTCGAGTAATAGAGATTGGAGTAATTCACAAGCCTTTTTTGCAGTGCAAATACAATAGAGGATGGCCTTTTGCTCGTTATGACTGTCACTCCTTGATGAAATGAAGTGTACGGTTCGTAACACAAGCAGTGCAGATAAGTTGTAGCTTCATGCAAGGTTGTTCCAAGCTCAAAGAGACAACTGATCAGAAATTAAAATGCTGGGTTCGCTTTATCGGATTCTCTCACCAAAGTCTATCATAAATAGGATACAAGTACAGGTCTCGTAATGCTGTTCAAAATCATCTCGGATGACCAAAAATGCAAGAAAATGCAGTGTGTGATGCTTGTTGCCGATCATGAAGGATGAGTGGAGGATGAGTGAGAATTGGCGATTGAAAGAGCAGCCCATATCCGAATCAATATTTTGTTTTCATTTTTTTCTTTAACTCTATTCTTCCATGTAATTCGAGTCCATTTCCAGGTTTGCGACAGCCTCGGCCAAAGAGTCTATATTATTCGGACTCGAGGGTCGGGCAGGTGGTACGTGGGGTTCAGTGGGGTCCAGGATGTCAATATACTCTGCCTGCCAGTTAATGAACGACCCATCCGCAGCCGGCGGACCATCCTTGGGCTGCCCAATGCTTTCCATGAAATGCTCCCGCCATTTTGGGTCATACTGCTGGTGGTAGTTCGCAGGCCAGTTCGATATATCGGTTGGGAGTGTGTACCCGTCGAGTGGGGCGGGCAAGATCCCGCTTGTATCGAGAACGAAGAGACGAAGCAGACCTGGACGATGTGCCAGTGTCCGGTCTGTGACTTCGGGGGTGGCGAAAGGTCCACATCGCCAGTCCAGGAATTCGTGCATCTCGGCCATGGTTTTACACTCGGCCGATTCTACCTTAAATGTTGTACAGCCTCTGCTATATTTTTCGGTCTTTTTGAAGATGGTTTCTTTTGCTCTGATTTTTACCAAAAGTACGTGGGTATCTGATGAGATGGTCGACATTGTCCAGCAAAAGGAAAAGGATGAAAAAAACACGACTTACCAACGCGGTGTTTCCCCTTCCACAGTTCAAGAGCGCTGATAGCTGGCTGTTCCATGTACCCACTGATAGCTTTCGAAAACTTAACAAACGCCTTAAAAGTACGGTCGATCCTCGGACCAAGGATCTTTAGGGCTGTCAAGATTCTCTCGTGGGATTCACAAGGAGCTTTATGTTCTGGCCACTGAGCCTTTTGACAAGCCTTGGACTGATGAAAAGATAAAAAACGCCACAGAACGAATAAAACCAAGGTCAGTTTAACGGTCAAAAGCGATCACGACTCGGATGGCGTTCAATCCAATACCAGATCGACGGATAACGACGTACACAATATCGGACCTCTTTACACCGGGCGCACGTCAGGAGCTCTTCGACGTGGTTGTTGTTGCAGTTTTTCACAGCTGCGGCGCAGTGCACACTTTCTACGTGACCAAAACAGTTCTCGCATTGTTCACAACGCCGTTCCGACATGGAGAATTATGAGTAATTGGGATCGTTATAAGGACTCGGACCTGGTGGGTGTGAACTTCAAAATGATCAATGTTCAGGTTAAAAGGAGGGATATAGATGGACACACTGGCTTTTTAGTGATAAAGCATGCAGTGTCAAATGCACTGGTACATTCTAGATTTATAAGGTCGGAGAAGAATGAACAGCAAGTTCAACATAGCCTCCGGACAGAATTATTTGTCCTCATTCAACCGGATCAGCCGGTCCTTCCCCACCACGCATTCTAATTTTTCTCATCCAAGTACAACTGTACATGGGTTCTACCAAAACCTTTCAATCGGCTACCGCTTTACACAGGTATGAGAAGACGCAGAAAGACTAAAATCGCGAGCCATTTCACTGCAATCTTGTCGGCTCGAATCTACCTCCACTGGTCAACATTTCATATTTTGATTTTGCAAGCTCTTTTTATACCTCGACGACATCGAATCTTACAATAGACGTGGGCGGCGTTATTCTTAAAAAAGAATACAGTGGGCCTTACGAGTTATTTCGCATTGGAACTGCACCACCCATACCAACTGCGATTCATTTGGAGTGTCACTGGCTTGGAGCCCGATGGGCATGGCCATTATGACTCAAAAAATTCTTCCTCCTTCTCTACCTCGCCGTGGCGTTTCTTTTGGTATAAATTGTCCCAACCCATTCTGGAGAGTTTGAGGCGAACGGAGCGATGTCAATATTGCACAATATTGCACCTAATAGGCCTAATCAGCAGTTCTGGTCGGAAGTAGAAATGCTTTGACCACCTTCGCCTTCTACACTACCAATTTGTACAGTCAATTCTTCTTCCCGCCCACTCGAAACAGGATCCATTGCACAAGGACGTTTCACTAGATGTCGTCTTGGTTTTGCAAAGAAACCCCTGCCACACGGGCCCAACGGGCCCAACGATTGGAGGAGGAACGGAAAAGGAATGAGTTAGTTCAGGTATGACCGATATCTTGCACCTCGCCGTTGGTGTAGTGGCATGAAATAACTTCATACTTAGCTTGAAGCAGAACGTGAATACCCGCCTGAGATGATCTCTGCTCTCGTGAGCAACGCGCCGCCACCAGATGAGGCGGTCCATGCGACTCTGGCATTTAGACAGGCACCCGCGGAAGCCCTTCGCAGCATTGAGAGCAGGATCTCTGACATCGACAAACAAATAGAGAGCCTTAGGAAAGAGAAAGCATCATTAAACGAAGGCACCAAACCGCATCGCATCAGACTGACGGCCTGCGATACCGTTCTCTCCCCTATTCGACGAGTGCCACTCGACATCCTCCGCGAGATCATGCTCTTCGCAATGCCTGAGCAACCCACCCCTTGTCGTTTGATCCCACCGCTTTGTCTCTCGTGGGTATGCTCGGCTTGGCGGTCAGCCGCTCTGTCGTCGCCTCGTCTATGGACAACGCTCTTTGTCGAGGTCTGGGAAAGTCGCCGAGGTTTGAGTGTTCATGAAGAGCAGATACGGGTGTGGTTCAGTCGGGCAAAGGGGTTACCCTTGTCGTTCTTCGTCCACTTTTGCCTCAATTCGGAGGATAGTTTCGATCGCCTTGCTGAATACAGGTCGGTGGTGCGGTCCTTCGCACCTTTTGCTCCTCGTGTTCGTCACCTAGGCATCAGTGCTCAGTTCGTCAGCACAGTTTTCCCCCTATTTCTTAACATGGATCCCGACTGGGACTTGCGCAGTTTGGAAAGGCTCGACCTGTTTAGTCCTACCGCCGCCGTCTGTAACGAAGAATTTGGTCAAGAAGGATTCGAGCTTTCTGCGGTTGAACCAGTTGTTATCTTTAACCAGGCTCCCCTTCTTCAGAAGCTCGTCATCAAGAATACACTTATGAGCGAAAGTGATATCTCGCATATCGTCCCTTGGTCTCGATTGACCACCGTCCACATCGAGGAAGGGCTGACCGTCGATTCCTGGATCCAAGTTATGGAGCGATCGCCTCTAATGCAAGTCGGCGGCTTCTACATTCGGGACACATTCGAGGTCGATCTCTTGCAGGAGCGCGTGCGAGAACACCTTTACCTCGAAACCCTCAGTTTAAAAATTCTGTTCGACTACCCTCACCCCGTGCACCTCATCAAACTCTTCAATACTCCAAAACTAAGCGCTCTTACCCTCATTGGCAACCAAAAAATGCAATCCGAAGAACTGCCTGCTTTACGAGGTCTTCCACAATTCTCGTCGCTTCGTTCGCTGTCACTGCAAACGTTGTCTTACCCTGTGGAATACCTGATCAAGATCCTCCAGCAGGTCACAAAGGTAGAAATGTTGGAATTAACCTCTGACTCAGAAAGATATCCACCGCTTTTTGAAGCACTGACTTATTCACCCACACCGAACATCCTGCCTCGACTCTCTACCCTGAAGTTACCTCAGCTTGGCCACGAACTGCTAGACTCCAACGGCTTTTACGACATGGTCAAGTCTCGATGCTTCAAAGCCCCATCGAAGTTCCAGCCATTGAAATACCTGTTTGTGGATTTGAACGGCATTTCAAGTGTTAAATGGATTGCTGCTGAACAAGAACTCAAGGATAAACTGAAGCCTTGCATGGAAGCTGGACTCTCTTTGGATATTGTGGACCGTCGCGACTGGCATGTGCCGCCGACTTACACCGCCGACTCGCGCATTCGCGCATTCAATGGCTGGTATCCTGACTCCTATTATGGCTATTAGCAATGTTTTTTTCCCTTCTCCTTTAATTTTTTCGTATTACCTGGGTACCCAACATTCTCTCAAGGCGGGTATTTACTATCCGGTCTTCTAATTCTTAATGACTGGCGCTAATTTAACGTGTATATGCCAAAAACCATCACTGGTGTAATAGTACTGTGCCATCTGGCAGTTCAATCTCATTCTCGAACCACAAAAAATTGGCGCTACACAGGTTCTGTTCTTACCTCGACCTTGAAATGACTCATGACTGATATACCGTGCTTTGTCCGTCGGATATACATCCGTGGAACGTCATGCTGCGGCATTATCAAATTGAGAAGGGTCGAAATCCATCGAAATACACGCGATGTGATTGGCTACAGGGAAGACGACTTCAAGCTCAGACGGGCTGGCCGAATTACGCGTCTCTACCCCTCAGCATATGGTCGTTGGTCCTCAAATAGATTTGGAGTCACCTCTTTATGATGTCCTCTACCAGTCTTGCTTATTACGCGTGTGCCTTTTACCTTTGCCATCACACAGGCCAACGGGGGTGACTTGCGTCCTCAACTCCTCGCTGTTACCTTCAGGCTACGGGTTAGCACATTCGTCCGTTTGCGCGACGTCGTTCACGCCGGCGACGGCCTGGGACTCAACCACAATTCCAGTTTTGAGGACAAACCATGAAGATTCCTTTCTCCGACTTCTTCAAAATATCACCAGCACCTCCTGGGTTCGGCGCAGGAAAAGTTGTTCCTGAAAGTTCAGCACCGTATGTCTGCTCATTTCCTTTCGTTCGAATCCCCGACGCGTTTCTCTCGTTCTCCTGTTTCTATATTTATTTTTCTGGCATCGTTGACCAAGTTTGTAAACTGATTGATGCAATCTTAGATTATTGTCGAGACTTATTTTTCAATGGCTTGGGCCATTCCTTGAAGTCGGGAATTCGAGGCCCCTAGAAGCAGAAGGCAGGTCCTTCATACCTTGCATGTTGATAAATGCCTAATATCAATTGTGGCAGATTTTTGGGAGCTTCCTCAAGCTCGTTTAACTTCCACGATTTCTGACAAGGTTGAACGAAATTTTTATTCTCGTTGTCCGCCAGAGAAAAGACCTCGATATATGCGGGAGGATGAAGACGAGAGTGAAGTTCTTCCCGAAAAAGATGACAAGGACGTCGACGACGACAAAGAGCGAGGCAGCCTAGAAAAGGTAGTCGAAGAACCTGCTCCTTTAAAACCACCAACAGAGACTCTCACAGCAGAGTCAACTCAAACTGCTGTCCCACCAGAGGTCGAACTCGAAAAGGAACTACCTAGAACAACGGGGACGAAAGTGAAGCCAACGCCAGTGCGGTGTGAGGTTGCCCTACGGGCCTCCTACTAAAATCAATCAAAATACACAACGCGTGCATCATTGGAAATGCGATCGGTTCAGTTATAACTCGTGACTAAACGAATATTGAGACTCACCAAGCGCGCACTGAGGCCACAAGCTTCAAGAACGACTCCCAGAAGTAAAGAACGAACTCCCAGAAGAGAATGAAAGAAGAACGAGCCTAAAGACGAGTCGAGAGAGGTCAGAAGCGCCCAAGAAAGATATCTAAGAATAGACGAAGTCCCGGATCAATCGACGAGTAATGAAATCACGAGTCTCCATGTCCCGAGAGGCGGAGAAATAGGAAGAATATGGATGGATATTGCTCAGCAAGACGACAAGAACTATGAATAACGGCCAATAAGGATGAAGGCCAAGCGATTCAGGAAGGAAAACGACGCGCACGGAATTGTGATACGGAGAAATAATCCCCTATTTGAATTCCCGGCTCCATGGTGGTAAGGGCTCGGTCGTTACCTCAAATTGGTTGCTGTGGACGTATTTGGAAGTCGTTCGGCGGCCTGGCTACGATCCGGATAAGGAAAACTCAAGACAAATGTGGCGCCTCAAGATTCCAACATAGGAAACGGTTGGGAAAGAAACAACGAAGAACACGCGCTGTGCAGCAAGAATTAATCATGTGAAGCATAGAATTTGAAGGACAGACTGCGAGCTTTGTAATGACAGGAATAGCTGACGAATTTCAGCTTATTCAAGATCGGATGGGAGGGATTTCCGTTGGTATAAATACAGTGTCTTCTGATTCCTGTAAATCAGTTCCCCTTAGGTTAAAATTTTATTTCTTTACCTCATTCTCGCCTCAGGATTCGCTCACTCAGAACTCCTTGAAGACAGCGGAGCTAGCTCTCATTTAATTCGTCTCTGGTTCGCTCTCGGCGCTATTCTACGTGTTTAGCGCCCGGTACTCTTCAAGCGCGGTTATTCTATCGTTGTACGAATAACCGCTTGTCCTTCCCTTCTGTAGACTCCCTTGGTGGATTTTTATTCACCGTATCCCGTCCTCATCCTCACAACGTGGAGCCCACCGCGAGGGGACTAGGGAATCAATCTGAAGGATCAACCAGCAGACCTATTACCAGACAGGCTGCTAAAGACTCTAACATTTCTCTCACCCCCCCTCTCCAAACTGATCGACGTCCTAGAAGCAGTCGTATCCCCATACCCAATAACCAGCCTATTCAGCTTACTCCCCCGGAATATCCTATTGTCAATCCTAACTTGACCACCAGCCTTCCTATCTCTGAATCATCAAGTATCCACAATCGTCTCGTTCAAGTCCCTCTAAATACACCGGCGTATAATCGAATCTACAATCATACAATGCCTGCAGAAGGTGTATTACTCAAAGCATACCCTGGGAGAGGCAGCAAGGATGCCCCAGTTTTCGATGGCCACAAAACCCCGATTCAAAGGTACCTAGAAGACATTGAGGAGCTTTGTGTTCAACGGGGGGAAGACACAGACGCTGCCAAAATTCGAAAAGCGCTCTGGTACGTTGATTACAAGTTCTACGATTCCTGGAAAAATATACTCGACGAGAAAAAGACCTGGGAAGAAAATAAAAAGGCTCTCCTGGAACACTATCCAGGACTCGATTCCATTTACAAGTACTCGGTCAACAATCTCAAGGACTTCGTCGAGAAGTATAGTGCCATGACGATAAATAATCAAGAAAAACTCGCAGAGTATCATTGCGAGTTTATTGTCATTGCCTCCTACCTCGAAAAGGAAAAGCTCATGACGAAGGACGATATTGATAGGAATTACATGATGGGCCTTCCAGAAAATTTCCGCAACCAGGTTCTCGCGCAGTTGAAGTCTGAAAATCCTTCCAAGACGCCTGGAATTCCATGGGATTATCTTGTCGTTAACAAGGCCGCGCGTCACGTATTGCAAGATATCTCATACAGCTCAGGAACCAGCCGGGAAATTCAGACCAGTAATCAGATCAAACGCGAAGTAGAAACAATGTTCATGACCTTCCAGCAGGAAATGCGAAGCGCCATGGCTAATATGGCGAATTCCTTCTCGCCTACCCGCAATATGGGTCCGTCTCTGCTCACGGCTTCCGCCACTACGATGAGTGCAAACCCAACGTGGTGTTTCTTCTGTGGCGAAACTGGACATTCTGTCAGGAGATGTTCGCATGCAAAACAATACGTGGACGATGGGAAATGTCGGACCGACGCTCAAGGACGCATTATATTTTTGGATGGAACATTGCCGCCGCGATATGGATTAATCCGGGACCGAATTGATGAATTCCTTAAAGCAATGAAAAACTCTCAAGGTTTCACCCGAGATGCACCACCTCATATTGCGCAAACCATGATGTTTGGTCTATCCACTCCTACTGAGGTCATGTTTTCCGCCAGGATCGAGGAAGTCGACGAGGACGAGGACGTCGAGGTTTACAAAGTCGCGACCCGATCCGGTAACAAGCCAGAAAAGGAAACAGCTGAAGTCGACGACGCCGCGTCAAAGGCTCCGAAATTAATTAATAACGGAACGGAACCCATTAAACCTGCCGAAATCATCAAGGAGGTCAGGTTCGAGACCCAACAACGCAATCAAATAACCCCGCCGCAGTACAAGTTTACTTCTTCAATCGAGGACTCGGCGCTTGCTAAAAAGATCATCGAGCGCTCGCTGGAAGGAGAACTAAGTCTCACCTTAAAGGAATTGTTGTCGATTTCGCCAGACGTTCGGAGGTTCTACAAGGAGCAAACTACTCCTCGACGAATGCCAACTATCGGGATGTTGGAAGCCTCTCCTGATGAAGATCCTGAAGAAGAAGCCGTTCCGTATGTGCTTCAATTTAGGGAAGGAGATCGGATTGAACGACGGGTCCTTACCGCGGCTAGCATTGATCGCCTCAAGGTTGTACATGCTTTGATGAACGATGTACAGAAAGCGGAATGTGTTTTAGATCAAGGGTCTGAGATTGTCGCCATGGATAAAACCGTATGGATGAAATTGGGCCGAGAACTAAAGCCGGAGGAAACAATATCAATGGAATCTGCGAACAGTCAATCTTCTCTTACGGCTGGCGTTTGCGAGAACCTCAAGATGTCTTTCGGCGAAATGGAACTATACCTCAATGTGCACGTAGTCGAAAACGCTCCATTTGAAGTTTTACTGGGACGACCCTTCTTTGTCTATACGCAGTGTATCACCAAGGATTACATGAACGGCGACCAAGAAATCACGCTTACCTGTCCCAACACTGGAACCGTCGCTACCTTCCCAGCCACGGATAGAGAACGTAAGAAATTTGCGGAAAGGGTTTTTCGCCAGTCCCGGGAGCGCCTGTAGCGCCTTCCGGGACAATTTTGATGATACAGGAGGCCAGCCATACAAGACGCGATAATACTGGACCTTCCCGACCAAGCGTCATATCTTTTGACAGATTTTTAACCCCTCTTTTTACAGCTTCAATTTATTATGCTAAAGAAAATAAAACAGAAAATATTGATCTATACCCTTCAAGATTCGACTTTACCGCGTCAATGAAGTTTATTGCATGCTGCTTAAATCAAGTCTATGTCTTTTCTCATAAAACAAAAATGTTGGCTCTCAAAGCGAAGAAGAAATACAAGCCGGTTGCGAAACGTACTCGATCAGTTCCCGCCGTCCTACCCGAAGAATTTCGAGTTGTCAGAAAGTTCCCGTCTGATCCGCTTGAAGATTTACCGGAATTACCTTGTCGAGCGCCTAAATTCGTCCCGGGAAAGCGATACACACAGGAAAGGAAAGACGCTATGAATGTTAATCCTACTGGTTTCCTCTGGGACGAAGAGGTCGCTCTTGTCCATTGGATCGTCAGAACCCACGAAATGGCCTTTGCTTGGGAAGAAACAGAACGAGGAGCGTTTAGAAACGATTACTTTGAACCCATCCGGTTGCCAGTGCTACCACATACTCCCTGGGCTGAAAAGCCTATTCCGATCCCTCCAGGTCTCAGGGAAAAGATTACTGAAATCCTTAAGACTAAAAAAGCAATTGGCGTATATGAAGATTCTAATTCGTCGTACCGCTCGAAGACGTGGTGGGTTCCCAAGAAAGACAATCGGTTGCGAATTGTTCATGATCTCCAACCTCTGAACGCGGTAACGATTAAGGACTCCGCTTTGCCGCCTGTCGTCGAAATTTATGCTGAATCATTCGGAGGATCAACCGTCTATGGCATGTTCGATTTGTTTGTGGGATTTGACCACCGTATGCTGCATGAGGATTCTCGAGATCTCACTACCTTTGCCTCGCCACTAGGAAATCTGCGACTGACTAGGTTACCCCAAGGCTACACCAATTCGGTTCAAATACAGCAAGGAGACGTCACCTTTATTCTTCAAGACGAAATTCCACAGTATACCGCGCCCTTTGTCGATGATGTCCCAGTAAAGGGGCCAAAAACATATTACTTGGACAAAAATGGACTCCCCGAGACAATAGAAGGGAATCCAGGAATCCGGCGCTTCATCTGGGAACACCTTACCGTGATAAACCGAATTGTTCAACGAATAAGGCACGCGGGTGGAACTTTCAATGCAAATAAATCTTTCCTGGCCGTACCCGAAATTAACGTTGTCGGTCATATCTGCAGCATTAAGGGACGCACCGCCGACGAGTCAAAAGTCCAAGTAATTAAAGATTGGCCACCATGCAAAGATCTTACAGAAGTTCGCTCGTTCTTGGGAACTCTAGGCGTAATGCGAATATTTATCAAGGATTATGCTCTTCACGCTCGGCCGCTTACCCTACTTACAAAGAAAGATACAGACTTCGAATTTACTGAAGTACATCAAAAAGCTATGGACGATTTGAAGACACTTCTTATCACCTCTCCGGCTCTTATTCAAATCGATTATTCGTCGGATCGGCAGGTCATTCTCGAGGTGGATTCTTCCTACATTGCTTGTGGGTTTATTCTTTTTCAGGTAGGCGAAGACGGCAAGGAACACCCCTCACGCTTTGGCTCTATTACTTGGAACGATCGGGAAGCAAGATATTCGCAGGCAAAAATCGAACTTTATGGCTTATTTCGAAGCCTGAGAGCCTACAGAATCTATCTTGTGGGTGTGCAAGACCTACTTGTGCGGACAGATGCGAGCTACATAAAAGGAATGCTGAACAATCCGGATATTCAACCCAACGCTGCCGTGAATAGATGGATAGCCGCGATTCTCCTTTTCGATTTCAAGCTGGAGCATGTGCCTGGGAAGAATCACTCTCCTGATGGACTATCTCGACGACGTAGGACTGCCGATGATGACCCAGAAGAGAGCCAAGACGAGATTGATGACTGGATTGACAGGGCATGTGGTTTTTCATTCATGATATTGAATTGGCAAGCAACAAATGCAAGAAATTGTGACTTGTCAGGCAGTACCTCGGAAGCTACGCGTTACTTCAAGAGGATTTCCCCTCAAGGCGTCAATATGTATTCCTTTTCGGGTATAAATCACCGGCGCCAATCAAAACCGGCATCAGTATGGAGTATTTTGGGCTCAGACAACGAATCGCAAGACGGCTCTCCTCAAATCCCACGTCCCGAGAAGGCAAAACAAAAGGAGGACGAAATGGAAGAAATACGGGTATTTCTCGACAATCAACAACGACCCCAGCGATTCACCAAGGAGAAAGAATATAGAAGGTTCCTTTCCAAAGTGCGAAACTTCTTTCTCCTAGATGGCAAGCTTTGGAAAAAGTCTCAAGATGGTATTCACAAATTGGTTCCTTTGAAGGAAAAGCGGTTTGGAATCCTAAAGCAAGTGCATGACGATCTCGGCCACAAGTCGTACTTCACGGTCTGGCATCGACTGACAAGCCGTTTTTGGTGGCCAATGATAAACGGCGACCTTAAGTGGTACCTGTCGACTTGCCACGAATGTCAGACTCAGTCTACAGTCAAGAACATAATCCCACCTACCGTTGCTCGACCAATGTCGCTCTTCTCCAAAATATACGCCGACACAATGTTCATGCCCAAACATGATGGTTATTATATGATTGCCCACTACCGGTGTTCGTTGACAGCATATCCCGAGGCTATACCGCTGAAGAAAGAAAACCATCGCACCCTGGGTGAATTTCTTTTCGCTGGGATGTGTCGGTGGGGACCCTTTGCGGTAATCTCAACAGATAATGGGAAACCCTGGGTCAAAGCGGTTGAATACCTATCCGAGAAGTACGGCATTAATCACATCAAGATCTCTGGGTACAACTCTCGAGGACAGGGAATAATAGAGCGACGACATTATGACGTCCGTGAAGCTATTGTCAAGGCTTGCAAAGGGGATATTAGACGATGGCCGAAGATTCTGCCATTGATTATGTGGGCCGAGCGTGTCTCTATTCAACGCTCGACGGGCTACTCCCCATTCTACTTGGCTCACGGAATCGAACCGCTCTTCCCATTCGACATTTACGAATCCACCTTTATGGATCCGAATCAATATGAGGTTGTCTCTACAGAAGAACTTATTGCCCGACGTGCCTTAATGCTGGAAAAACGACCTGAGGAACTTCAAATGGTCAGGGAGAAGGTTTACCGTGCAAGGAAACAGCAAGCTAAATATTTCGAGGAGCACAATTCTCACCGCATATTCCGTCACGAACACAAACCAGGCTCACTTGTCTTGCTCAGAAATTCAATTGTGGAGAGTTCCCTGGACAAAAAGACTAAACCGCGGTACATTGGACCTTACATTGTCGTCAGGAAAACAAAGGGCGGATCATACATTTGTGCTGAAATGGATGGTGCTGTTTCTATCAAGCGATACGCAGCCTTTCGATTGATCCCCTATTACCCAAGACAAAGCATTCAAATACCTGACGGACTTCTGAGCCTCTCCAAAGAAGAAATCGACAGACTGGCAGCCCAATCATCACCTACGGATAACGAGGAACCGCCTGAAGGTGATTTTGATTGATATATTACAATTCTAACATCATTTTATCTCTCCTTCCCCACGAACACTATCTCTACGTTTCCAAGACCATAACTACTTCTACCTTTCCCAAGAACATTTTATTTATCTTCCAGAAAAATTAAAAAACTCTACATCAAATGTATACCCTTCAGATTTTCGAACTCTTCAAAATATGACATCTTACAAGTTATTCAACTACGTCGTCGTCCAAGAATGCTTGAAAACTCAAGTAAACAATGTTCGCAAGCCAAGGTTATCGATTTCCCATATAATCATAAAAGACTCGCCAAAGATACTTCCTTGTTACTACCGCTTTCCATTCCGCTACACTCTGTCATCAACAATTCACACGGATAAATTAAGCGCTCAACGCTGGCGCTCGATCTGGTTCTACGGTTACAAGCCCTCTGGATATATGCGCTTCGCTCCACCCATATCATAATTGATTGGATCGTCCTGTCCGCGCCTCTGCGCCTGTGCCAAGTTCTGCGCCCCACTGATATATCGATCGATCTTGAGGATTTCTTCGGCGGTGAACCATGACAGGCAGTAATTCATCGCGCGCTTCATCTTTGCAAGCGTCCAAATGCATTCCGGTGGGAAATTCGTCTCCTTCCTATCCCATGCATCTTTCCCGTCAATCGCAGGCGGAAAGCTCGTCATCTATTGTGCATCAGCGCCATTGCGTTACCGTTACAGTTATATACGCACCACCCATTGGAACAACGCAATCATTGCCGGCTTTCCATCACCTTCGTATGGGGCAATATCTCCAATCTCCCAGACATAGCCGAGTATAGTATCGATGGTGGGACGTATTGCGTGCTCAATAACAGCGCCGGGGTTGCGGTCCTCAGGAGGTATTTTCTCAATGAGCTCGTTGAACATGTTGGAAGTACTTTCCATCATTGATTCTGGCCCTTTACTCCGCCGTTCCCTTCGACTTTATATGCGGTTGCTTATGCGATTACAAAGATCTACCCGCCAATTTCTCCGCTTGGTCAATCTTACGGCTCCGCATTATGGTTCAGGCGATACCGGCCTCCCGAATTTTAATCCTACAGACAAGTGATCGAAGTAATCTAGTTCGACCGCCTGCGTTTTCTCGCCTCCCGTGCCCCTGCCTCAGGAAATCCTTCAATCTCGATTATCTCATCGTCGTCCGTGTCCGATTCCATAGCATCTTCTTCCTCCCTCGCCCTTTCCGCTTCAATTACATCTTGCTCCCCTTGGAGAACCTCGGCGTACCAAGCTCTACTCCTCCCGGTTGGGTCTAGGTCAATAAAATCGTGCTCAGTGTGCCGTGCCGCGGCGGTGTCCCACGCATATCTCTCTCCATAGCGTAATACGTCGCCCCATTGCCAAGCTGCGCCGGCGTCCTCGTCTCCTTGGAATCCGTAATGTATTAAAAGCCAGTCTAGGCTGCGGAACGCGTAGCACATCTCTCCCGGCACCCTCGCATTTTCATGGGCATACCCATGCTTCGCTTGGTTGGCCCGATGATAGAGGAGAAGCCTCTGTGGGGTTATCAGCGACACCCCCTTTGCTCTGTTCAAGCGACCGGCTTACCATATGTTCCAAGAGTTGGCGCAGATGAACGCGAACGCCCTCCTTTTCTTCTTCCTCCAAGGGACGGAGATTTCCATGTGCATGGTCGGTGAACATCGCCAGTTCAACATATCCCACCATACGACGTATAGTGCGGGAGAAGGAGTAGATTCCATCCTGATGAACGAATTTTGCCGAATGCTTGTCGGACGGAATTGCCAGAAGCTGAAACATCCTACGAAGGACAGGATCCATGTTGGTGCAGTTACATTTCCTTGGGTGGACGTGCGGCTTTTATCCCCTTCTTGCTGCCACGGATCGACCAGGAGGTCGATTTTTCAAAAGTCCGGACGAGGTGTGAGGTTGCCCTACGGGCCTCCTACTAAAATCAATCAAAATACACAACGCGTGCATCATTGGAAATGCGATCGGTTCAGTTATAACTCGTGACTAAACGAATATTGAGACTCACCAAGCGCGCACTGAGGCCACAAGCTTCAAGAACGACTCCCAGAAGTAAAGAACGAACTCCCAGAAGAGAATGAAAGAAGAACGAGCCTAAAGACGAGTCGAGAGAGGTCAGAAGCGCCCAAGAAAGATATCTAAGAATAGACGAAGTCCCGGATCAATCGACGAGTAATGAAATCACGAGTCTCCATGTCCCGAGAGGCGGAGAAATAGGAAGAATATGGATGGATATTGCTCAGCAAGACGACAAGAACTATGAATAACGGCCAATAAGGATGAAGGCCAAGCGATTCAGGAAGGAAAACGACGCGCACGGAATTGTGATACGGAGAAATAATCCCCTATTTGAATTCCCGGCTCCATGGTGGTAAGGGCTCGGTCGTTACCTCAAATTGGTTGCTGTGGACGTATTTGGAAGTCGTTCGGCGGCCTGGCTACGATCCGGATAAGGAAAACTCAAGACAAATGTGGCGCCTCAAGATTCCAACATAGGAAACGGTTGGGAAAGAAACAACGAAGAACACGCGCTGTGCAGCAAGAATTAATCATGTGAAGCATAGAATTTGAAGGACAGACTGCGAGCTTTGTAATGACAGGAATAGCTGACGAATTTCAGCTTATTCAAGATCGGATGGGAGGGATTTCCGTTGGTATAAATACAGTGTCTTCTGATTCCTGTAAATCAGTTCCCCTTAGGTTAAAATTTTATTTCTTTACCTCATTCTCGCCTCAGGATTCGCTCACTCAGAACTCCTTGAAGACAGCGGAGCTAGCTCTCATTTAATTCGTCTCTGGTTCGCTCTCGGCGCTATTCTACGTGTTTAGCGCCCGGTACTCTTCAAGCGCGGTTATTCTATCGTTGTACGAATAACCGCTTGTCCTTCCCTTCTGTAGACTCCCTTGGTGGATTTTTATTCACCGTATCCCGTCCTCATCCTCACAGCGGGGTAAAGCGGTTAAGGAGACGAAATACGACCAATCGCTATTCAAGGCGATTCATCGGACCTTCTTCACTCAAATTTGGCTGGGCGGTGCATTGAAACTTTTCTCTGGTTAGTCTTCATAACTGCGTCTCTACACTGGTCCCTGATGTCGTTCCAGATACCCTAAAGACAACCACACCTCTTGTTACGAAAGTCCTGCTGACATGGTTAACGGAATCCTATACATATGCGCGCATTCCGGAGGCTGAACGTGCGCAGTTGGGAATCAAGGCCCCGCGAGGGATCGGTTATGGTATTGGTGTAGCTGTTGCACTTTTCGCTATGCAAGGTGAGAGGAGCCATTTTGTTCGAGCTGCGCGGAACTGACTTACTTTACAGAAGCCGCCAGTTTGGTATGTGGATTGTCTTGAAAACGTTGATTTGAAGCATCTGTTAATTTTGTCCGACCGTTAAGATGACCAACCATTACCAACAAAGTAAATAATATGACCCTGATTACGAACGAGTTGTTAATGGAACTACCTTGACAGCTACATTTACAACTGGGCTTACTGTGCGGACAGGCGTAAGTTGTCTTATTCCCATTTTATATCAGACATCCTCAGATTTCTCTTAGATCATTGGCATTGTCTTCCGGAAGTCCCTCCGCCTTTCTGGACGTGCCCGTGTGGACCACAGTGTTGGCCAAATTACGACCATGATTTCAACAGATGCGAGCCGACTGGATCGCTTTTCGGCCTTCGCACACAAGTTCGTTTCTTGTCTCTAAATTCTTTCCTGTCCTCAAGTTAATGGTTACTTCTCAGTCTTTGGGTTGCTCCGATCCAGGTTTGTACTTAGCTCGTTATCGTTATAGATTTTGATGAGGTCTAATCGTTGTGTATGCAGTTGGCGATTGGAATTGGTCTCCTTATTGGGAATGTACGGCGTTTTCTACTGTACAGCTGCAGCTAGTTAACTCTTTCACAGCTAGGTTATTCTGCTCTCGTTGGGCTTGGCGTATGTAATTTCTTGCTTACACTTTCGTACTTTCTCACTGTTGGATGCAGGTCATGATGCTCGGCTTTCCTATGCAATTTTTTCTGGTTAAGATCATGTACACTCAGCGAAGAAAGGGCGTCAAGATTACGGATAAGCGAGTCCGTCTTACGACTGAAGTCCTACAAGGAATCCGCCTCATCAAGTTTTACGCATGGGAGGAATTCTACGCACAGGAAATCAGCGAGCTAAGGAGAAACGAAATCAAGGCTATTCGCAAGGCATCGTACGTCTTGTCGACTCATGACTACAGTTTTGAGATTTAATCTGTTCTTTGATTTAGTGTTGCACGATCCGTCCTCATTGCTATGGTAGTCTTTATACCTATCCTGTCATCGATCCTCTCCTTCGTAAGTATTTTGAGCGCTATCTCGAGTGCCAAACTGATATTGTCATCCATGGAGATTACCTATGCTCTGAGTGGTCATGACCTTAACATTGCTATCATTTTCAGCTCGCTTCAACTATTCAACGTAGGTCTTTGGATATTTTCCCAGTCCGTAAACTCATACTGCTACCCTTAGATTATTCGAGTGCCACTTATATTCTTCCCTTTTGTGTTCTCCGCTCTCTCTGATGCGCTTGTCGCTCTGGGTCGTATAGGCACTTTCCTCACATCCGAGGACCTCCCAGAATCGTATCCAGTGGACGAGAAGGAACCTGTTGCTCTCCACGTCGACGGAGACTTCGTTTGGGAGACCGTGTTCAACCCGAACCAAGATAAAGTTGGAAAATCCGGTGGTGCTCGTGGCGGTCCAGGCATGCGTGGTCCTGGTGCGGGTGGAAGACCTGGTCAGGGTATGCGAAAAGGAGGCGACCAAGCACCAAAAGAAAAACCGAAAGGCCAGCAGAGCGGTAACAAGAAGTGGTGGCAGCGTCAGAACAAGGATGAAAAGCCTGCTGTTTTACCGACGTCTGTTAAGGATCTAGAGAAAACGAACGAAAAGGAAGAAGATCCCAGCAAGCCAAAAGACAAGGAAGAACGCCCCTTTGAGTTGAAGAACCTCAAATTCACGGTTCCGCATGGTGCTTTCATTGGCATTGTAGGTCGTGTTGGGTCAGGAAAGGTTAGTGGCAATTTACACTTTGTATTGCTGTGGCTTATACGTCAACGTCTAGAGCTCTGTGCTTCAATCACTGATTGGAGAAATGCGTCGCACACGTGGTGAAGTAAGGTTTACAAATCGTTTCTCGCTTTCATCACTAATCTGCGGGTCTCTCTTGCAGGTCAAACTTGGTGGCAAGATTTCCTATGCACTGCAAACGCCATGGATCCGCAACGCGACCCTCCGCGAGAATGTGCTTTTCGGTCGACCTGATGATGAAGAAAAGTTCGTTCTGCCTACTTTCTACCCAAGTGCTGGGTGTTGACGTCTCAAATACTTTATAGGTTCAGGAAGGTCGTCAGTGCCTGTAGTCTCGACCATGACCTAGAGGTTTTGCCTAATGGTGAGGACACTGAGATTGGCGAAAAGGGTATCAACTTGAGTGGTCAGTTCTCTTTCTTGCTTGACCTATGTCGTCTATCGTTATTCAAGGCTCTTCTCTACTTGACTTGTAGGCGGCCAGAAGGTACATATTCATATCCATCTTGCGCAACCACAACGTGACTGACTTCCCCTTTCTCGTCTACCTTTAGGCCCGTGTTTCTTTGGCCAGGGTGGCATATTCGGACTCTGATATCGTCTTGCTTGATGACCCGCTCTCTGCAGTAGATTCATATGTTGGCAAATCGATTTTGGAGAACTGTATCCTTTCAGGACCTCTCGCCGACCGGACGCGTATTTTGGTCACACATGCTCTTCATGTTCTCGATAAAACCGATTATATCTATGTCATGGACAATGGCGCTATTATTGAACAAGGAACATATCAGGTACGTGTTCCTTTCCTTGAGCTGACTTCAAGACTCTGAAATATATTTATCTACTCATTAGGAGCTCATGAGTCATGGCCCTGTTTTCTCGCGCCTTATGGATGAATACGGAAGCCTGGAAGTTGAAGGAGAAGACCAAAAGGGTTCAAAGCGAAAAGAAAAGAAATCTTCAGGGGCAGATGACAGTACTGAAGAAGGCGGCGAGAAGAAAGGACAACCAGCTTTGATGCAAACAGAGGAGAGGAACACTGGGGCCGTCACTTGGATTACTTACAAGAAATATCTGGGCTTTGCAGGCGGTGTAGTCTGGGCACCTTTCATATTGGGACTATTGGCACTGACGCAAGGAGCTCAAGGTATCTTTTCCTATTCTTTCAGACGTTGTAACTCCGCTAACTGATGTACCATTTCCAGTCGGCAACAACTTGTTCCTCGGTTTCTGGACTGCAAACAGCATACATGGTTTCAAACAGGGTGACTATATGGCAGTATATGCCGCACTTGGTCAGATTTTAGATCCTCTAGGCGTCTTTCCTTCCTGCTGACTCAACGTCCAGGTATGGCACAGGCCGTCTTCCAGTTCATCGTCAGCTTTTCCTTCGCGTAAGTTCGCCCATGTCGTCTTTGTGGAGTTGGAATCATTGTGCATTTGCAGAATCTTGAGCTTGATTGCCAGCTTGAATTTGTTTAGGACAGCACTAAGGGCTGTCCTGCGCTCGCCAACCTCTTTCTTTGATACCACACCAATGGGTGAGCTCTTCTAGCATCCTGATTGTCTGCCCGATCCTAACTGGGGAAATGAAGGCCGTATACTTTCTAGACTATCCAAAGACCAAGATACCCTTGATAACGAGCTTTCTATTACTCTAATGCAGGCATGAACACTTCTTTTGAAACTGGTTACTCTTCTCATGTCAACTCGTACAGTTTTTGTCAACGTTCAGCTCAGTCCTTGGAACAGTCGCCTTGGTGTTCTATACTTTCCCGTACCTGGGCATCATCTTCCTTCCTCTGGCGATTCTGTACTACAATGTCGCGGGTTATTACCGGCGTTCATCTGTTGAGACGAAAAGACTCGACTCTCTTATGAGGTCAATTCTCTATGGTTCATTCACAGGTATGCATCTCCAATATTACATTGCGACTGAAAGGGTCTTGACCTTTGGTTCGAAGAAACCTTGACTGGCCTCGCAACCATAAGAGCGTATCGTGAACAGGTATGACTCCATGATCTTTCATTTCTCCATCTTTTCTTACTTTGTCTCAGGCACGATCCATCAAGGACGCCGACAGGGGACTAGATCTCGAAAATAGAGCATATTACATGACCATCTCCATTCAAAGATGGCTAGCTGTCCGTTTGGACCTGTTTGGAAACATTTTAATATTGGGAATTGGTCTGTTCTCTGCTGGGTTCCGTCATACTGTTAATCCTGCAAAAATTGGTGTGGTTCTCTCATACACATTAGGGAGTAAGCACCGTTGTCATTCTCACTGTAATACAAGCTAACCCGTTTTCTAGTCACACAGCAGCTCTGTGGGTATTCACTGCCACCTTCCTCGCTGTGCTTCCTAACCCGTAGCTGCTAGCCGATATGGTCTCGCAATTTGCTCAGAATGAACAGAACATGAATGCTGTCGAGCGAGTCCTCCACTATGCCGAATTGGAACCCGAAGGCAAGGTCACCACCCCGAATGATCCTCCGCCAAGCTGGCCCAGTAATGGTGGAATTGAGTTCAAGGACGTAGAACTGGTTTATAGAGAAGGCCTTCCTCTCGTCTTGAAAGGTATCAGCTTTTCGGTCAAACCGGGAGAAAAGGTTGGTCAATGTCCTGTTGCAGTTGTAAAGCAGCTTCCATTTCATTCATACTTCATTCCAGGTGGGCATCGTTGGCCGCACTGGGGCTGGGAAGAGTTCCTTGTTGCAAGCACTTTTCCGGTATGTCTCAGACAACTTGTCCTTTCTTCATCTCATACCGCTTTCTCAGTACTGTTGAGTTGAAAAATGGGAAGATAGAAATAGATGGATGGGACATTCGTGACATTGGATTAGACGTTTTGCGTAGCAGGCTTGCTCTCGTACCGCAAGATGGAACACTGTTCCTGGGAACGCTCCGCGACAATTTGTGAGTTTACCTGATTTGCTTCCTACTTGTCGAATTTGACTTGACTATCGTGCATGAAATTTATAGGGACCCTCTAGGCCTGTGTACTGATGCAGAAATGATTTCTGCATTACAGCGAGCTTGGCTTTTACCAAAGTCTGGACCTCCAGATCCTGTTGCGGAAGCTAAATTTAGCCTAGACTCCACGGTCGGTGATGAAGGTATTGTTGACTCTTACTTTGCTTCTACCTCAGCTAAATTGCCTGTTTAGGTGCAAATTTCAGTGCGGGAGAGAAACAATTGCTGGCATTGTGTCGTGCCCTTGTCAAAAACAGCAAAATCATTATCTTAGTACGAAGGTTCTTATCACAAGGCCATGCGCCTCTTTTTAACCATTCTTTTATAGGATGAAGCCACAAGCAACGTAGACGTCGAAACTGATTCCAAGCTTCAAAGGACTATCCAAGTTGAATTTGCGTCGTCGACTTTATTGTGCATTGCCCACCGATTGAACACCATTGGTACGTTTTCACAGCCCCATCGTGACAACGTGACTCACTAACTTTCCTTCCAGCTTACTACGACAGAGTAATCGTCATGGATGAGGGTAAAATTGCGGAATTCGACACTGTCCTGAACCTGTTCGACAAGGAAACTTCGATATTCCGCTCCCTCTGCGACGAAGCTAATCTGCAGAGAGGAGACATCGTTAGGATAAGAGCAGAGCACGATGGCATCGTGCAGGTCTAACCAGTAATTTCTAACTTGGATGCGTCGGATCATGATATATAAACGGAAACATCTAAACTATACTAAAATAATTTTTCAGAAGCTCATAATTCGTGCGGTGATAAACTAGAGCGTCTTTTGATCACTGGGTTGTGACCATGCAACAACGGAACGAGAACGGCTGCCCAGGCCATGTTTTGGCAGCCTGCCTCAGACTCGCATTGAGTCCTTGTATGAGGATGAGATCCCACGCCTGATCCGATAACACTCACGAATCCTTTCACGCGTCCCAAGAATTCGCTTGCTTTCTCGTGACAATTTGGAGGACTATTTCTTTCGATATCGTCTCTCACGCGGCCCATTCTTCGTTTTCCATGGAAGTCAAGCTAACGTTCCGTTTAGGGCCCGTTGTTCGCAATGAATGCATTTTTGCTTCTGACTTGCATATCTTGCGCAGAATTAGGTTTGCCTCCGTACCCGATGACATGGGAAGAGGTCCTGCGAGGTCCTGCGAAGTGCAGCAAAGAACCACTGCATCGTACAAACCTGAGACGAAGAACCATGGGTCTATACTTGTACCCGCATAAATATCCAGGACATCCAGGTTGACGGTTAGGAGCTTGCAAATGCAAAGCGCCATGTGCTTAAGCCCTCTATCGTTCGGTGTCGGATTCGCATTACTTCTCGCATTTCCATTTCCCGCTCTTGGCATTATTCTAACTCAACCTTCGCAACTCGCTACGACTACGTATGACTACGTGATTATTGGAGGTGCCTATTGCAATGTTTAATCCCCTCATACCCTACTTACGAGGCACGTTTTGCCATAGCTGGAGTTGCCGGACTCGTTGTCGCTAGCCGCCTGACAGAAAATTCATCTGTCTCTGTTCTTGTCCTCGAGGCTGGCCTAAGGTAGATTGTAAACATGCACTGGGTCATTCCCTGTTCTTGATCCTTTCTATTCATCTTCCGGTAGCGATGAGGGAGTGGTGTCCACTCAAATACCGTTCATAGCCCCCACCTTGACTCCTAGTGAGCTTTTTTTTCTTCCTGTTCCTTGTTTTCGTTGACTGTCACACTGTAACCTCTAGAAACCCTGTTCGACTGGAATACCACCACTGTGCAACAAGTAGGCTTGAGTGAAAGAATACTGCAATATAACAGAGGACGCATTTTAGGAGGGTCTAGTAGTATCAGTAAGTCAACGTTCGATTTCTTGGACGCATGGTACTTGAACTCCTCCAAAAGACTATCTGTTTCATCAGTACTGCACAAGTGAAGACTGGGATAGGCTTGGTACTGTATCAGGGGATCCAGGCTGGACGTGGCAAAACATGAGGCAATATGTTCAAAAAGTAAATGAATTTTACCCCCATTGACCTACAATCAAGTCCCTAAATATGCAAAACAGCACGAGAAACTGGTCCCGCCTGCAGACGGACATAACACTGCCGGTCAAATCGTCACCGTTACTCATGGAACAACAGGCGAAGTCTCTGTTAGCCTGCCTGGAAATAATCAATCAATTGATTCACGGGTATTTGCTACAACCCCGCAATTAGCAGAGTTTCCCTTCAATCCGGACACAAGTGGTGGAGACAATAATCTTATTGGGATTGGCTACGTTCAATCTTCGGCGGGGGGTGGAATAAGGAGCAGCTCCTCGACGACCTATCTTGCCAAGGCAAACGGTCGTCCGAATCTCACAGTTCTCGTCAATGCTACTGTTATAAAGCTGGTGCAGACTGGAACCTCATCATTGGGTGCTCCATCCTTTCGCGGAGTTCAATTCGTTGGCTCTCCTGCACCAGGGAATTTGACTGTTGGTAATGTTTTTTGATAAGCGACTAACATGACGAATTCTTACAATTGACCCATACCACCATAACAGATACGCCATTTAATATCACGGCCAGGAGAGATGTGATTCTTTCAGCCGGAACTGTTGGCACAACCCAGCTTCTCCAATTGTCTGGAATCGGCAACAGTTCTGATCTTGGGCATATCCGTATCAATACCATCATCAATAATCCGTCCGTTGGAGCCAATTTAATTGATCATATCTTGATACCCAATGTCTTTGAAGCTACCGGTCCAGGAAGCCAGACTTTAGACGGCATTCTAAGAAATTCCAGCCAAGCAACCGCTGCCATGAATCAATGGATATCGAACAAAACAGGGATATTCGCAAATGGCGTCGCCAACAATTACGGGTTTTTTAGGCTTCCTTCAAATTCTAGTATCTTTGCAACCACTAGATCCTGCTGCTGGGCCCAATTCGCCCCACTGGGAAATGATCATAAGCGTAAGTCGACTTTTTTCGCGGAGTAAACGTAAGCTGAATTTTTTTTGCAAATGTCCAAAGGGCTTGTTTTTCGAGCCTGGATTTCAAATCCCAGCAACTCGCGACTTTCTGTCAATCGTCACACTACTTACTAGTCCCACTTCTCGTAAGCCTCTCAAAATAATTGCGCGCCTTTCCCGAACGCTTTCACTATCTCACTGTTCCCTCTCAAGGTGGGACAATAAAACTACGGAATAATGATCCTTTCCAGATGCCCCTCGTTGATCCTCAGTATCTGACGACAGACTTTGATATATTTACCATACGTGAAGCCATCAAGGCTGCCCTACGCTTCGTAGCCGCGCCTGCATGGTCAGGTTTTGTGGTCGGCCCATTCGGTGCCATATTTGCCAACGGGGTCCAGAACGATTCCACCATCGAGACATATGCTCGAAATACGGGTGATTGCGTGTTTCATGGTGTTGGAACAGCGGCAATGTCACCTTTCGGCGCAACAACAGGAGTGGTCAACCCCGACTTGACTGTTAAGGGAGCAGATGGCCTTCGCGTAGTCGACGCATCCGTCTTCGTGAGTGGCTCATGTCAAACAAAATGCTCGTCATTTATTTATCTGATTTGATTAGCCATTTATTCCAAGTTGTCACACACAAGGTCCTGTGTATCTTCTTGCTGAAAGGGCCTCTGATATCATCAAAGCTTCCACAAGCGGTGTGGTGCAGACCGTTTAATTTTCGGTATAGAAGGCTATGGTTTCCACAATCATTTTTTCAATTCATTCCCCCCCCAAAAAAGCCTGGCTATTTAGTAAGGCAGTCCGTAGCTCGTCGTAGAATGTTTAAGTTGACTTGAACCAGTGCAAGGTGCGTTCAAGCTATCAACTGATGCATTGTTCTGGATCTTCCGAATTGCTCTTTATTTCTTGACTAAGATGGGCTATGACATCGATATCGAGGCGCAAAGGGATGTAGATATTTCTGACTTGTCGGAACTCGCCCAATTTCACTGGAACAAATCAGATGACCGCGATGTGCAGGACTGGTGATGTCCGAAGCTGTCCGACATCTTAAATTCTTGACTCTATACATAAAGTACAGAAGAAGTGGAGAAGGAAGCATCCGAGCATTGGCAGATTGACAGGATGGTCGGGATGCCACTCTAGATCTCTGCCTATCTGTTCGGCTTCATCCTGTCTCAGAGAACAGCTTACTTAGTATGAACTTGCACTTAAACATGGACTTCGATTGGGAAGAAGCAAGGACGATGCGTTTTATTCGTTATTGAAAGTTACAGGAATGATTCTGAAGACCGTGTATACATGACTAAGAAGAATGATTTACCAGGGGAGGTTGGTGCCGTCGAAGTGCCAGAATTGAGCGGTCTTCTCGAGAGTAAGAGCCTCGGAGATCTTGATGACAGCCTTTCCGGCCTCGTCGGTGGACAGATGGGGGACTTGAGGAGCGTATTGGTCCATCCATGGCTTGAGGGAAATGCTGAGCTCGGTGTTGGTCCAGCCTGAGAAGTTCGGGTGAGTCCTCATCAAACGGAACAGATCGAAGGTCCGGCTATTTACCTGGGTGCACAGCAGCGGTGGTGACACCTTCGTATTTGAGGGAAGCACCCCATTTGCGGGCGAGCCTATTAATTATCACGGTCATATGAGATCGGAAACTTCAGAGACTATGAATATCGACTTACATGCCGATGGCGGCCTTGGCCACCGAGTAGGCGTTGAATTGGTTGACCATCATGTAGGTGATCTGGGAAGAGGCGACGACGGAGCTCATGAAGATGACCCTCTTCAACTCGGACTTCTTGACGAGAGGAAGGAAGGCACGGGTGACGCGGACCGGGACGACGGTGTTGAAGGTCATCTCAGCAGCGAATTGGTCGAGATCGCTAGAAAAAACGCGTCAAGCTTCCGTTGTTTCGCGTTTTATGATCGGTACGTACAGGTCCTCGAATTTGGTGAGGGGTTGCGGGTTGTATCCGGCGTTGTTGACGAGGTAGTCAAGACCGTTGGGGAGGAGGGGTGACGGTTTCAACGGCTTTGGCAACGCTGGCGTCGCTGTTGACGTCCAAGTCGAGGACATAGACATGCTTGGGGTGCTTGGCAGCCAGAGCCTTGAGTTCTGGAGCGTCGCTGCGGGTGGCACCGATGATGAAGTTAGCTTCGTTCTTGAGCTATGGCAGGAAGATTCAGTTTCGATTGGCACAAGTCATCGTTGATGGTATTCACCAGGTTCTCGACGGTGCTGAGACCGATACCCCTGTTGGCGCCAGTGATCAACCAGGAAGGCATGTTTAAGTTCTGAGAGTGTTGAGTTTAGAAGTGAGGAGGTTGGTTGGGGAAGATGCTGTTCAATCCGGAGGTTCTTCGTCCTTTTAAGTATCTGGAATGGAACTATTATGGAACCATTGGATAGAGCGAATTGACAGGTTTATTTCCCGCCTTCGCATAGGATCGTTGAATATCGGTGGTTGACTAAGATGAGGAGAATTGCCACCTTACCAATCTCTGCGCTGCCAGAGATCAATGACCGAGGTAAAGACGCGTTTTGGGAGGTCCAGATTATCTTTAGAATTCCCCGGATTAAGCAGAACAAGCGCTGCTCCATGACCGATGCCCGAGATACGTTCAAGATTTGGCCTCTCCGTTTTTGGGGTCTTGAAGTCCGATGGCCGTTCCTGATTATCGTTGCCTCCGAGCTTCAGAAAATAGGGAGGTGCTGCGCCGAGGTTCAATGTTGCTTCTGGATGTTCCAAAGGATGGGAAATCCTCCCATTGAGAGGCCCGAATAGGCCCAGCAAAAAAAGTGTAATGATATATCAGACCAGAGTGCTTGAAGCTTCGAAGTCCATGTAGATCGACCAACCCACTGCCCTGAATCGATATGGACAAAAGGCGTTGCAGACCAGAGTGGAACATTGCTTGCAAATACAGATCAAACTAACAAACTTCACATCTCTCATCAGGGAGGCGTTCAAACGACGCTGGCCGACTGATCCAGTCTCAGGCCGATGGCAACTGAGTCGTAACGAGAGTGCCCCAGAAGCTCCGCCTCGCCATATACCAAGAAGGTGTCAACAGTGGGAAACCAAGCAAATCAGAATACCATCTGCTGTTTGAATCGAGGTCGTGTGTTCAGCTTGATCCACTGCTGACGAATGTAGACAATTGAGTGGGTCATTTGGCTAGGTGACGCGTACACGCAGATATTTCGAGAAGCCACAAGTTGGCATTGAGGCTCCAACATTATGAATACTCCGTTCTAGGACGAGTAGACTGAGGTAAAAGCGTAAGAAAGAACCTGAAAGATGCCCAAAAGCAGCTACAAAATGATTGCACAGCCACTTGATGTAGCTTAGATAAGATAAGATAAACGAAGGTAAATCACCGAACCTCAAAGGTTCTCATTGATTTGAAATGAGTATGTATAGCCTCAGATTGACACAATGACACTGGCAGGCTACGCCACGAATCAAGTTGCGAGCTCATTCTGAATCCTATTTCTGGACAGCTTACGCGTCCTTCACTGCAGTACTTGGCAAATTATAGGTACATTACCTGTTGAGAGTATTCTTACACTAGTTGACTAAGGCGACAACAGTTCGGGGAGACCTTGATAGCAATGTGCCAGCGAATGATATTTTATCATGGAGCAATACTGTTCATAAAAGTAACTCAGGGCCCACATATAGGGATATTCAAAAGCTGTCAACGACTGGCAGAAGATGGGGGAGCATTGCTTTTTGCGAATTGAGGTATTATAAATCTCTTGCTCATAGAGGGACAAAAAAGCGCACAGATAGAGATGTTCTATGTTTTTTAATTTGCCATATTTTTTTACACATATCAGCTTGCCAGAAAGAGAGCCGTGTCGACTGGAGGTTGTACTATTTGTCATGGCCTAAAATCGTTTCTTACCAGAGTATCATCGACTGTGTGAATTAAAGATTTGATTGTTACTTAGCATTGCTAAATACCCACTGTCTTTGGCAGGCTATTTATCTGTTCAATGAATTTCAATATCGACGCGTGCGAGTCGCGTCCAGAGATCAGATCACGTGAATTGCTATAATTCCAACACCGCGAGCATCGGACGAAAAATCTTTTCTGTTCTTGATCTACCAACCAATCGTTGCCCAGAGGAGGCTTCTGCCTGAAGATACCAATAGACCATATAACGACAACTCTCTTTGATTGGCGAAGAGGCTTAGCGGTCGGGTTCCTTGAATTCTTATCGCAGACTTCAAAGCCGAGAAGGGGGCTGAAGTTCGACTCGGCCGTCAACGTTCAACAAGACAGTCCTTGGGAAGGTTTATGCTTTCCCGTCACATCATATCGCGCTCAAGATGTGGGAACTCATTTCGAACATTCTCGAGCTCAAAAATGGAACACACGAAAGCGAGAATTCCAGAGTATTATGAAGGGAGATTAGAGGGGACTGTACCAGAACACAAATGCTACATTCTCTTGCATGCCTCTCGGTCTCCAGAGACGTTTCCCTCGGTCTACCATACACCAGTGTCGCGCGAGATGCACCTACGCGCGAAGAGGTGGGGTGGGCTAGTCAACTTTTCCTGGTTTGCAAACAGCCTGGAGGAGGACACGCAGGCGCAGGCGCATCCACATTCACTTTCACATTCGGCAACCGTATTCTCGCCACTGGGTGGGAAACTGGAAATTCCCCACATTTCATTAGAGAACCTGGACCAGGTTGAGGAAGCGATCCAGGGTCATCTGAAAGGTCCTCGGACGAGCTCGACTGCGCAGGACATGCACATCTATGTGTGTACCCACGGCGCAAGGGATTGCCGCTGCGGCGATCGGGGTCGGGAGGTGTATCTGGCTCGTGAAAGCGGCGGAGAAGGCACGAGCGACGAATCTTGATGGCGTTGCCGCTAGGCTCAAGATTGGCGAGGTGGGACATGTAGGTGGACACAAGTTAAGTGTCTTTAGTCAATTGGGCGGTCTTACCTGGAGATTGTTAAACCTTTCAACTTAGGTACGCGGCCAATGTGCTTGTGTTCCCTCAAGGCGAATGGTGTGTGCACCTGATAAGCCCCAATGGTCCTTATTTGACTTCGCTGTTTCTGTAGGCTGGGCACAGTAAAACCGGAAGATGCACCTTCCATTGTCGAACGTGCTTGTGAGGCTCTTCGACGCGGTGTTGAGCCTTTGGAGGCATCAGCGCCTTGGTTTTTCTCGCATTGGAGAGGTAGAATGGGCCTCTTGAAGCAAGAACAACAAGAGCTTTGGAAGAAATATGCGAGACTGGGTTCAATTTAAAAACACAGTTGAACTGCTCTCAATGTTATCTCTCGCGACGGGGTTCTAGCCCTAGGTCATCTTTTGCAGTATTATAAACAAACTTCAGGCCTCACCTGTCTCATCCTTGCCGTCAGTATTATTCCGTTGAAGATTCATACTTTATCGTTGACCCGGTCGCAGCACGCAGGAACAAAACGCTGTGAAATCGACCTCTAGCAAACTCTGCAGGTTGAAACTTCCGAACAAGCTATGCTATCCATCGACAGCTACTGGTACGATCAGTTAGGCCACGTAGTATTTGGACCTGTACTTGTTACGCATAATGCCTTTGACACATCCGTCAAGCTGCCTTCAGTGGCAAGGTACATGTCCAAGTTCACAGGACTGCGATCAAAATGTCTTGAAAGACTTCGGGGAGTGAATGTTTTCTGTGAGATCCCCTAGTATCATACGCCTATTCGGCCCAAAGGATTAAATTATAAAACGTTGAACTGTGTAAGTAGATGATTAGGACTCGAATACACCAATTGCAATGATCGCTAGAGTCAACGATTCACTACCCAGCTAGCCAAAGTAATGCACCTCAATCTGTGCAACTTGATCAGAGTCGTCCGGCTGTGGATCCAAGATCATCAATTTTCAATTGACCTGAGTACCTCAGTCCAAAAGGACGAGTGAAGACATCAGAGGATAGAAAACACTCACCCCTATTCCAACAATCCTTTCTTCATCGATTAACACACCCCCAAACCTGTACCTTTCCTCACTCACACATGCGACGTACGGTAAAGATCCATGAACAGGCTCAGAGAAGAATCCAAAAGACTCCAGGACACTGGGGGAGGTCATAAGCTTGAGGCGATGGAGTGGGAGAGGTGGAGGTGAATGCGTAGAAGTTGGAGGCGATTGCTCTGGGCTTGTGACTTCGGACGTTGGAACAGGTGCTTCAGACTCCGAGAATACAGAGGAGTGGTAGAAGAGGATGCACTGGGCACAGAGGTGGCGACGTCGGAATGGTATTCAGTGGTTCGTACATTTTCCCTTGCCTCCCGTTCCGTCACCATTATAGGTCTCTTCCATGATGCTACCTCTCGTTCTAACTCTTCAACTATTTCTCTCTCAGATTTCATCCTCGCTCTCAGCATCATCTGGCGTTCCTCTTCCCTCCGCGCTTCGTGCTTGATGGCGAGATCGAGTTTTCGCACTGAGTGGGAGCAGAAATCAAGGACAGCGTAAGGGGACGAAAAGGCTTGGGTATGGTGAGGTGCAAGGACCAATCGCTGGCCGGAGGTGGTAGTGATCCATCGCGTGGCCGTCCCGTCAGTGTTGAACCAGCGTGTTACAGGCGGGCCCCAGGAGTGGTAAGATACTCTGCGTGGCGTACGCTGGCGCTGGTTTGGGTCCTGGCTAAGCCATGGTATAGGTGGACCAATTTCAATGTCCACTGGCTTTCCATCCTCTATCAGGTTAGGATGAGTATTTCGTGCCTTATCCATGCTTAATTCCAGAAGTTCCACTAGTGCGCTCCGGTGTACCACAAACATGAAGCTCTCCGAAAATAAAGGATTACCAGCCGCCGCTGCAGGAGCATTCGCACCACCGGCAACTTGTAGGGAAAAAATACAGAGAGCATGTCTAGCACTCGGGAGAAACGGACGTGTTGGATCACTGGTAGAGGGCTGTTTGCCTTTGCCGCGCTGGGGTTTAAAGTTCGACGAGTGACCAATAGGATTCGGTTCTGCCCTGCACGACACACTTGTTAGATTCCGTCCAGCAGCCAGTAAGGGCAAGGATAAAGAGAGGATTGGTTCAGAACTTGTCCCGTCAACGATCGAAGCGGGAGTAGGGAGATCAGGAATACGGAATATATCGAGGGTGTTGCTTTGCATATTAGGCAGGAGGAAGTAAGATGACGTGAGGAAGAGAATGCCTGAGTAGGTGCGAAAGGGGGCGGTAAAGCTCTAGATAAATCAGTGCACCTCAGTTTGTAGCAACTAAGTGAAGCCAAAGGGACGACCACGGACCATTTTTTCCTCCCCTGACCTCCAATCCCATACGTAAACTCTATCGTCGGGGCGGTCTACGAGGGCGCTCCGATAAGATAATCAACACGATGTGGTCACCGACAATCTCGGTCCAGATGACAGGTTTTTGCCAGTCTATCGGTGATTTAAATATGTGTCTAACATAGCTTCGCTTTTGGGCTTGGTTCTGGCTATCATCGAACAATTCTGAAAGATGTGGATGGGGGAGGCCTGTCGACAACTGGAGCAGTAGGAGTTCGATATCATTGCCAGTCGGCGGGGACCCACCAGTTGTGGGATGAGGGCTTCTGTAGGTAGGCGGGTGTTAGAATTCGAACGTAGGAGAGAAAATCCACTAACATGGTAATAATAGCGATGAGATCGTGCTCATAGATACACAATCCAATGTCAAGAAAATCTCGTCCCTGCCCATGTTCATCCAAGTTGATCTTGTTCCATTTCATTTCCATGTTATTGAGAATCTCTACCCGTCCAGGAAGTTTAACCCAATACAACACCTTCTTAGACTGGTCGCCCAGCAAATAGACGCCTCCTGTGAGATCGTAAATGCTGCTGGGGACATGTGCGACGTTGATTCTGCGTATCCGGTTGGTCTCTTTTATTGCCCAGCCTGCTTCAACTTCTCTCGTCGTGTCATCGTCTCCTAAATCCTGATCAATGTTCAACAGCCTCCACCAGTTCCCACTCTGCTCGAGCCAGGCCATTTTCTCTCGCAACGTCATCGAATTCAAGGGATTGTCAACCTGTTGTGTCGCCGCCAAACCGGCTTCGTACTGAAGTAGCATCGAGCCTCTAATCAGTGTATAGAGGTGTTTGCATGTGAGTTCCGTTGCAAGAAGAGAGGCAAAGTCGGATGTGAGATGGAGTAGAATCTGGATCAGGATTTCTGGAGGAAAAGCCAGCAAGGTCATGGATTGCTTCGACTCGAGAGATGACGAGACCGAGAGTTTCTGTGTCGACTCCATGAGTTTAGAGGGTATCTTCTAGGTAATTGGCACTAGCGTAAGGATAGCACACCACGATGAGGACGATAACCGGAAATAGAGATAGCCGCTGATCACAGGACAAGAATAAACTCCGGCTACATGCTTCGAGGTGTCACCTTATCTTTGAATAGCTTGTTTTTCCAGCGTCTGAGAGCAAAGTCGTCACCGGGAAGATCATGAAGATACCCAAGAGAAGAAAAAAGAGAAGAAAGGTCTAGAAAGGTCATTTTGAGACTTGAGCAATGTGTCTCAGGATGGATATCAACATTCTTTGGCATGACCGCCTGCTCCTGCTTGACCGTTCGAGACCGCGGTACCGTCGCATTGCATTAAACCTGCGAAGGGAAAAAAAGTCAAATTGTGGATGCTGGCAGAATTGTGGAGTGAGGTACGCTCGAACTCCAGTTCGACTTCTGCTAATCACCTTCTGAACTGCCTTGCTCTTCCAGGGGTCGTTTGGATTGTTCGTCAAATGCACGTTTGCTCTTCTTTCCTCGTATTGGATGCAGGTGCTCTCAAACCGTTCAATGGGTTAGTGGCACTTGCGCTGCGAACGCACCGAATTTTCCCCTGTTTTGAACCGGTGAAATGCCTTTCATAGCCTTTGACGAACAGTAAGCGACATTTAAGCCGTCGGAAGGAGAGCAGTTTGAGGAGAGTGTCGGTAAGGTTGGTAAAGGACCAATGTGAGTGCCGGCGTACAAGATGTCGATTGAAACTTTGAAGCTTTGAGTAACGACGTGGTTGTTGAGGTCAACAAAGCCTTTTCGGGTCGATTCAATGTGGCACACGTGCCGAGTCCGACGCCGTTTCGTCAAACAACCCGTCTGGATCTTCAAGAACGGGACTATAGGAATCCGGCTTATTCTGGGCAGCGTTTGATATGTGCGCCTCGCTCAATTAAAAGGGAAATAAATCATGGGATTTTGATGTAGGCATGAAACTGGACGAAATGACCGAATATCTATTCAATTGCAGAAGGCTGTCTGTAGTCTACAAGGCGAGAAATCCCCATTCTTGCTCCAATCGTGTTATCAGACACAGTATCCTTACTCCACTTCCACATCTCGTCTTGGCAGCCTGTCATCTGATGCTTCCAAACTTCAATTGCCTCCTTCGCCCATATCACATTAAAAGGTGTCACCATGGTATACGCGCTACTACCAGTGCCATAACGCGCCCTCCGTTATTAGTGCTACCCTGTTCGGTATCAACATGCAAATTATTCGTTCTATCGTTTTTCCATCTGCCTTGATAAGCGCTGTTACTTTAGAGGTCAATGGTCAGACTGCTGCCAGTGCTTGGAGTCAGTGTAAGATCTAGACCGATCCTAGAATATTCCCTGAAGGCTGATGAGCTTACCACTAGGCGGAGGAGTAGGCTACACAGGCCCATCAGTATGCGTCACTGGGTGAGTTTTATAAATTACACTCAAACCTCACTTTGCTAACACTAGTTCCGAACTTAGATGGACATGCGTTTATTCGAACCAGTGTAGGTCTCACCAATCCCAAACTTTATTCAATTGAATTCGATTTTGACTGACATGACACCTTTCAGGGTTTTCTCAATGCATCCCAAACACGGGAAATCCTGGTCAGCCAAGTTATAAGTGAAGCTACATCAAATTTTGGCGGATAGTCAAAGCAGTGCATTGTTAGTATACTTTTGCTGCGACGCTTTTACTCCTATGCCTTTCTTTAACTTCGATTGGTAATTGTAAATTTTGTTAGTTTAAATTATGTGAGGTGTGGTATAGTATCGTCAATCTGCGAGAGGGCGGCAGAAAAGACATGAATCGTCCCTTTTGAAAGTTCAGATACTCGAGATACAATAGTCAGGTGCAGTATAGACGTTAATAGTACCTGCAGAACACGGGGCGCAATCAGGATTGGTTTTGGTTTTTCCTGGCGTCAAAGGCCTTGGGATTCCACGGATGAGGATTGCTAGAAATGGAAGTGATTTTCTACCGACTCTGCAGTTGCCATTTATTTTTATCCAAAGCAGAGTATCGATTTTTCTTTCATTAATTTTATTGGCAATGGAATGATGCCCATCAAGCAAGCCAAAGTGCTTTCCGAATCAATTTCGATTAATGCCGATCAAGTAGTCCGGGGACTCGGCGCCTAATGCAGTCACGGGCGCTTACAGCAGCATGCATTACGGGATGCGATCACATACTATTCCGTGTAGGGATTACAGCATTTATACGCGGATAGACCTTTTGGTCACCTTCCAAACTTAATCGTTGCTGGCAGCACATCCCATGATGCTCCCCGACTAACAAACTAGCAGGTAGGACTACGACACTTTTAGTTTTGAAAGACATAATTGTTTTTCCTTTGCAAAAAAAGTATTTGACTTTGAATAAACATCAGGTGAAAATTTTGATTGAGAAGGACTAAAAACCGCTAAGTATCTGCTCAAAATTACAACGGATAGCTTAATGTCCCATGATGTGATGCATAAACGTCTATTTTTGCATGCAGGGGAGGATAAGGTTCGACAACGCCAATCATCCCGACTGCAACATCTACATAGCGAGAAATGTCCTTGGTACAAACTCCAAGCTGGATAATTATGCTTTCCCCCATATGAAATCACCTTGTAATGAAGCGCCACTGTAAGTGGCTCAAGTACCTTATCGGAATTGTATAAAGGCTCTTTCAATCAATACAGGCTCAACAGAACAAACTCACAGAAAGCCTCTCGGAAGTCGATACTTACTTTTAAGTTGACCACCTAATGCGTCTTGGCCTTTCCACTACTTTCGCAGCTGCATTCTTCAGTTCCTTAGCCCAGAGCGTTCTTGCATCTGTTCCCCTCTTCGGACAATGTAAGCCTCTGCCTTTCATATGGTCAAACAGACATTAAATGCAGTCATCCAGGCGGAGGGGCCGGCTATGCTGGTCCAACCGACTGTGTCAGCGGGTGAGCTGTGAATATTGGACATTATTCTCCAATATTGTTAACTCTAGCTCTGGCACTAGAACCTACTGCAACCCAATTAACCCAAGTACGAATGTCGAAGATCTTCTTGGTTGACCTTGATATGACTTGGTTTTCAATTCCTCAGCTTATTCAGCCTGCTTCCCAATCGGTGTCCCAGTTACAACCATCACCAGCACCTCAACGCGAACTTCTAGTACCGATACTCATACTACTTCACCCACCACAAGTGTCAAAACCACATGTGAGTTCTAATATTATACTTAACGTCATTTTATACGGCCTCATTTTCTTCCCAGCTGCAGCCTAGTCAACGTTTGTGGAGTGATGCACGTCGAGGGACGGGTGCACGACCTCATGGCAGCACGGTAAAGGCACGGTAAAGGTGGTCACTCGACTTGATTGAAATCTCTCTGAAGGTAGTGCAAAAGATCTGTTCCTCAATTTCTCCCAAATCATATGTATACGAGATATCAGCACCTCAACGGAGATAAATTTTCCGTTTTCAATTTCATATTGTCCGATTTGTCTATTTTTGCAAACTGGGGGACAAGGACCAACGATGTCTATCATCCCGAGCACATCAACGCCAGATTAACAGGAGATATCTGACCCCACTGCTGACCCAGAACCAGTCATTTCCACTGCTTCTGACCATCATGGGGCTCGGGAGTGCATCAAATAATTCTCCCGGTGCCGTCGGTTGGTACCTTACCTCCAATGATAAAAGACTCTTGGGACTGAAGCTGGGGCTTCTTCAACCAAACGTCGACATCCATCATTTTAAACCAACCCTGCTATGCAGACTCGTATTTCCGCCATGCTTTATATGTGTTTGTGAGCAGCGTCGTTTCAGGCGCCAGTGCTCAATTTGCAGGAGCATTTCAACAATTCAGGACCATAATTTCAATCACATTGCAGTCTAGACGATTAAATATACTCCGAATATTAGGTGGTGGACAAGGCTGGACCGGTCCAAGGCTTTGTGTTTCTGGGTATGCCATCTGTATATTTTAATGGTCAGATTGTTTCTCGGTTGTTGACACCGATTTGAATTCTAGGTATACATGCACTTACAGCAATCTATGTAAGTTAATATTAGATTTAATGAAGTGACGCCTATGTAATGAAGTACTTTTCAGATTATTCACAATGCCTTCCGGGTGGCGCCACACCGACTATCTACGCTTAAGGAGATGGCCGAGGCTCGGATATAGTAGTCTAAATATCAACGGACAACGAGAACGAAATGAAAAGAGAAAATTTTGAGATCGGTAATTCGTCTTTGAGTGTTTGCCAGCTTGGGAGATATGACCAGGCGCTTAACTCGCTAAACCGGAGAGTCGGCGCTAATTTCCCATCGATCAACCATCCGATCACGACCGTCTGTTTTCAGCCGCTGACTGTGTTCCAGCAACGAGACGACGCATCCTCAAATTTTCCTTCCAATAAATCCAAGATATATTCACAGGTAATCGGCAGTCAACGACGGTGTGAATTCGATTTCTTTTTTAGACTGGGATTGTGTGGTGCTCTGACTTGCGATCACAGGAGGGCGTGCTATTTTTGGAAAGTCGGTATTTAAGGTCGCGCCGTGCGTCTGAGGTCATACTTATTCCCTCTCCCACCCACATCCCAGCCGCCAATTCAGCTAGTGTCGTTTGACTGACTTACTCGAAAGAGGCATGCCTTGGGAATCTGTAAAGCTGAACGACGGTGAGTCGATTTGAATTACGATCTACAGCATTCAGAGACATGTTACTGACTTTGTATTTTAAACAGGCAACGTTATGCCTAGTATCGCGTGAGTTCTTAAGCTTATACGTCCTATCTAGATGAAATTTAAGAAGGATCCATTCGAATCTACAGCTATGGAACGTGGAGGACGGGAAAAGGCCAGCCGCCTATCGATTCGCTGAAACAGGCCTTCTCGGTGGGGCTTCTCCACGTCGGTGAGAATTACATAAAATACTTTACTCGCCATATTATGATATTGACCAACTTTCCGTCATCTCACTCTCGATGGTGTTCGCTAGACACGGCCCAGAACTACACAAACGAACCTGAAGCCGGCATTGCCATTCGGGAAAGCGGCCTTCCGCGGGAGCAGATTTTCGTCACTACGAAGTGGTCGAGGTTGGCTGGACTGGATATCGCGACTTCGTTCAAGAACAGTCTTAGGAATGTGAGTTCGTCAAAAATTCTGGCCCTGGAGTACTGGTCCAAAAACTGTTTGCAATAGCTGGGCCTTGACTACATTGACCTCTACCTGATCCATGGCGCTGAGTTGTGTGATGACATCCCAAAGTGTTGGCAGGAGATGGAGAAAATCAAGGATTCCGGGCTGGCAAGGTAAGTTTTTGGATTTTTTATGGTTGTCTGTTGTTAATGTTCTTCGTTCTTTATTCCAGGAGCATCGGAGTCAGCAATTTCGAAGTCCCGGACCTTGAGCAGCTTTTTACAGTCGCTAGACATATCCCAGTTGTCAACCAGGTAATCTATAGCTTCGACTGCATTGAGGAGGAAACTGACCTTGAAGAGTCCAGATTCTCTTTCATCCTTACGTGTACAAAGAGCAACTTCCGATCCTCGAGCTGTGTGCAAAGAAGAACATTGTAATTGAGGCATACAGTCCTCTCATGTAATTCCTACTTTCTTAAAATTTTAAGCTAATGAAACTCTGATTAATTATATATTCAGACCAGTAACGAAGAGGCCTGGTGGCCCGGTTGACAAGCCTGTGGGAATCGTAGCAAGACGCCTTGGGGTGTCTATGGACCAGGTACTCCTTGCATGGGCGAAGGTTAAAGGAACTGTACCAGTCACGTAAGTAATTTTCAAGTTTCACTTGAAATTTTATGTTATTTTTGTTCGAAGGATGAGCACGAAGAAAGAGCGCTTGCAGGGATATGTTGATGCTGGAGATCTCGGTGAGTGCATGTTATGGGATTGCTGTCAATTTCTGTATAAAATTTAAATCCTCAACAACTTCATAGTTCTAACTCCTGAAGAAATCAGCGCGATCGACGAAGGAGGGGAGAAAGGTGCACGAGTGAAGATGAGTACTTGATAGTTCTTTTCGAAATTTGGTGGTCATGCTCAGATAAATGGGGATTTTCATATAAGTAAATACAGTAATGCGTAGAGCGTCTTAAGATTTTTGAATACAGTATTTCATCGTTCTAGATTTGTTGTTGAGAGTTCAAGTGAGCTTGTTTTTCAGGTCCACAGTGTCGGATATGCGGGCCGAAGATTTGGTCCAATCCAATTAGGAAAAAAATGCCACAAAAGAAACTTGCACTTTCCGCTTGCCATGGACCAGGGGGGTACCAGCGGGGAATGCCGAGACACCCACTTCAACCGAATGTTGGTTGACGTTTCAATCGGGGTCCTGTCCAAATCAAGCAGTGCCATCAGTCTGGCAACTCAGCTAGAGAACGCCTGGAGAACGTCGGTCGTGACTTCAGATTGCAAATAGATTACTGAACGTACTCTACACTACATGTTACTCCACTAAAATATACTATTTTCCAATTAAGCTGTTTGAGCTGGGTTGAGCAAGGCCGACGGGCTTTTGTGGGAGGTATTGAAAAGAGGATACTCAGGATAGAGAATGCGGAGAGTCGATGTCGAAAACGCTCCACTTCGATACCATTTGTAATAAAAAAGAACAAAAAAATTGGATAATATAAATGCTTGATAAATGCTCAGAATTCTCAGAAAATGGATTAATAGGTCGAGATAATTGGCAGATTGAAAGTGGGCAGCTTCATTTGGCAATGGAAGAGAAAAGTTGCCAGGTATGGCACAAAATAGCGGAATTTGGGGGGGAAGGTGAAATAGCACAACAGTGGATAAATAGAGTGCGTCAAGAAAGAAAGAGAGCCAACGACGAATTTGCTCAATCGTGCAGCAACGATTACTTGGTGGCTGATCTGCCGGGACTGATGGCACTGCTTGATTTGGACATGACCCCGATTGAAACGTCAACCAACATTCGGTTGAAGTGGGTGTCTCGGCATTCCCCGCTGGTACCCCCCTGCCATGGACGAAACTGAATGTCCGTTTCCCGGCTACGAAGCCTTCACTTACGAATTTTCAGCCCTCATCTCAACCTACCCACCACCCTTCATCTACATCCAGGACACCCAGGCCTTCCGAACGACCCTGAACGTAGTCGACGCGATTCTGCGCGATGTCTCTGTCGCACCGCCGTCACTGACGAGTCCATGCAAGGTGTACTACGCAAGGGTGGACAGCATTGTGTGCTTTACTTCTCGGCTGTTCTACGAAGCTGTTATCAACACTCTCGTTGACTGGCAGCCTAAATGGGAAGATGGGTGCGAAAACTGGAAGGCGGGCGGTGTGGTTGAGGGGCGGTGGAACGAGACCATGGACTGGTTTTTGCATGGGCTGCGTGCTGTTCATGCACATTTATGTCGGCAGAACGGGATTTCCACATCGGGTGCTTCAACGTCGACGAGTAATGGTAAAGGGAAACAAAAGGAGGGCGGCCACGAAAATGTGAGGCTCGTCATCGTCGTCGAACGCGTCGAAAGGCTGAAAGATTCACTTCCTGAACTACTTGTGCCACTTACGCGTCTCGCAGAACTGGTACGTTGTCATTAGAATCTTGATTTACGCGTCTTTCTTAGGTTTTCCAGGCAAGGTTGGACCTCAGTGTCGTCTTCATCTCGCAAGTAGGCTGGGAACACATTCGCCCACCGTTGGGCGCATCGCCTGATCCTTATTACATGGACATCCAAGCACCATTGAAAGAAAGTCCGTGAACCCCATCCTTATACAACCTACTTACTGATCTTTCGCACATCAGATATCGTCCAAAGCCTTATCGAAAACTTCTCCTCCCTCTCCACGCAGATTCAATCCGCACCTACCCAAGCCGGAGCCCTCTCCCCATACCACCCCGCCCTCCACAACCTTTACGCACACTTCGTGAAAGTGCTGTGCGACGTGTGCTTCCCATTCACCCACGACCCGCAGGAGCTACAATATATCGCCGCTGCACGCTGGCCCGGGTTCTGTAAACCTCTCATCGACGAGCACGTGAGGAAGCTCGCGGAACACAAGCGTCGTCGACGAAAGAGGGCCAGGACTACGATAGATGACCTCTTCGAGGAGAGTGATGTCGTCGATGACGATGTGGAGATGGACGATGTCGACGACGACAGAGGACAAAGTGAAGATGATACACCAGTGCCGGACAATGACGATACCCCCGCCGATCTTGAATTTCTCCCTCCTTCGGAAGACGTCCGGATGCGCCTCAACAGATTATTCAACCCCACTTTCACCAATGCGCTCGAGGCGCTCTTCCCGCGGCTCACCAATGCCGCCGACTGGGCGGCCGCGAACGAGCCTCCGTCCGACCTTGATCTGCCATCCCTACCTCGAAATTACGCGCTTCCTGTCCATGGTCACGACAATGGCCAAGGACATGGTCAACAGCCACAGCCAAGCTACGGCCACCAGCGCCGACACCGCAGCGGACATGAAAGTTTTGCCGCGGATGTCCAAGTTCATACTGCTCGCGTCGTATTTGGCATCGACGAACCCCGCCAAGTCTGACATGCGCATGTTCGGACGCGGGTTGGACGAGAAGAAGCGCAAGCGGCGGACGAGGAAGGCAGGTGGTACCGGGAAGACGAGGGGTGGTGGACCTGCCAAAGTGAGTTTCCAGCATTCGGGCTTTCCCTATTGCTGTATATTCGAGAAATAGGCAAGAAAGGCAGAACTCATGTCTATTTTGCCTGCTTCTCTCGAAAACAAAAGCTACCGCCAGTTGTGCTTCTGTGGTTTTTTCTTTTCGAAATGTTGACACATTGACTGGCTGACACTTCCGTCATCTCCCCAGGTATCTCAGCGCCTTCTCGGCCCCGCCGCCTTCCCTCTTGACAGGATGACCGCTATCCTCGGTGCGCTCCTCGAGGAGAACGACGCCGAGACGCGGCTTTACTCACGCGAATTCAACATACCTGGGGAGCAAACGGACATGGAGATCGGAAGGGTGGGGGTGTATGCTTCTGTGTGTCTTTCTCTTTCCCTATCCCCCTCTCTCTCGTCGTGCTATTATACTAACGGGTTTTTGCGCTCGATTAATGCAGATGATGGAGCTCACGGCGATGCGCCTCCTCCATCGCACCTCGCCGGCGGACCGCCTGGATGGGCCACCGCAGTTCAAATGCGCGATATCATACGATGCGGCGCTGGCGCTGGCGAAGGACCTGAAGGTGGCTCTAAACGATCTGCTTTGGGATCCGGTGTGATGAAGGCTGCTAATTTGTTGCAAAAGATAATTTATTCGAATATACATGTTGTATTCTTGAAGATCCTTTAAAAAATGGATCCTTGTATTTTTACAAAGACAACGCTGCTGACTATATGTGCGACATACTTGACAATGTCCAAGTTCACGACTTCACATGGGCCAACGTTGAACCAAACCTCGCCCTTGGTGACTAGAAGATGTTGATCCCAGAGTATGAATACACCCGGAGTCCAACTCCAGCAGCAATGAGAGCGATTGCCGCCAGACGGACGACAATCTTCGCTGTAAGCACCTTCGCAGGGCCTTTGGCTCCTGCATCATCAATGGCTTTGATTTCATCTTCTGTGAGAACTGGAAGGGGAAAACGAAATTTAATAAAATTTAAAGCGGTATTAAAGAAGCACGAGAAATGTCCACGAACCCAGATCGCCGGCGTGGATATATCCTTCCAGCCTCTCCTTCTTTGAGCTTGTCCTATTTTATTCAGTAGTTGTCAGTTCATCGGAATTGCCGCTATACATGAACAAAAAAAACCTACGTGAGAGGCACGGTACCCTTCGCCTTTGCCCACGCAAGAAGCACCTGATCCTCGCTCACTCCAAGACGTTTCGCAGCTGCTTTCACCGGCTTGTCGACTGGGCCACCAGGAGCTCGGGTGAGGGGACTGGTGGTTGAAGAAACAGTAAAGGAGAAGGAACAAGGATTTGTTAGTATTACCAACGGGAAGGGGGGCTGGGTTATAATGGTATACGCACATGAGCGGACTGTACGCCTCGATAACGATGCCTTTCTCAGCAGAGAATTCGATAACTGGCGTTTGTTGTTTGTATACGTAGGGGTGGAGCTGGATCTGGAGCTAGTTTGAGTTTTCTACCTTTTTTTTCGTGTGCGAAAGGGGCGAACCTGATTTACGGCTGGCGTGACCTTCGCGGACGCCAAAAGGACTTCCAAGTCTTTTACTTGGTAGTTGCTTATTCCGATGCTCCTATTCACAGAAAACAGTGTCAGTTATACTCCGGCCAACATTCCACCCTGGGTCCCATGAAAGCCCAGATAGGGCAAGAAGGAAATAATACACACTTTGCGAAACCAGCTTCCTTGACAGCCTCCATCTGCTTCCACGTAGTCGGTATGTCGGGAACTGCTAGTCGTGGGTGGTGGATGAGATACAGATCGACATAGCTCACGCCCAACTAGAGAGACGCTCCTTCAGATCCATTCGTTGAACTCCTGGACGATAGCCACTACTTACGTTCTTCAAGCTGTTCTTGATGGATGTTTCGATATCCAACCCGCCGACCCCGCTGAACTTTGTGGTGATGAAAATCTCATTACGGGCGAGCCCGCTCTGGAGGATGGCTTTGCCTGCTTCGGCCTCATTCCTGTATGATTGTGCGGTATCTATTTGGGAGGGCTTGTAAAGAGTGTTCATTAAACTGGGAACAAAGACTTCAACCGACCAATGTGACTAAACCCGAGTGAGATGGCCTGGTCGACCTGGTTAATCGTAGGGTCGCCGAGAGGGATGCTTCCTGTACCAAAGCTGCCATAGCTCGTTTAGATAATAGTTCTAAGATAGATGGTAGATGTTGATCTTACCCAATACCAGGAATTTCGTTTCCTGAGCAGCAATAAGAGAGTGAGCAAGCCAGAAAGATTGACACACGAATTCGACACGCACCGTCGTTGAATTTTATGGATTCCCAGGGCATATTGAATCGTTTAATTGCACCTCAACTGAAGAAGTAGTGCTAGAGGCGGGCACGAGCGATTTTAACCAGCTTAGAGAACAGTGGGAGTGAACTGAGAGTGCCTCGAAGGATGACCCAATAAAAGGCACCACAACGCCGCGGGGAATGGCATCACGATTCCACGTTCCATGGAATGGTATGATAGATGTTACCCACAGCGGCGTGGGCAGGGATAAAATTGAACATATGAAGACAGAATTCCTAAGATAACGATGAGAATGCGTTATAAGACGTTATAAGGTTAGAGTTAACGGTTCTATTTATAGATGTGACTGCCGACATGCCGACGCACAGAAAGTTTGAAGGCTTGAACTAACCAAACCATTGACAGAACCAATCTCTTTGAATTCCCTTACCCTTGAACTTGGTCAGCGCAAAGGAACAGCAGACAATGGAGAAGCATGTCAACTTAACGGGAAAATAATCAAATGTATAGTGCAGCCATTATATCGTCGAAACTTTAAAGGCATCGGGCGCCTCCACCATCGCGAAGGTTTAGTTCAAATTTTTGTATTTACTGTACACAAGTCCATAAGTATTCTGAATCCAACCGAGACGCACAGAGCTAGAGAACGTCAATACCCAGGTACGAACACACTCCAAGCCCAATAGCACCGACAAGAAGGCCGACCACCGCACGGCGTATTACAAGGCGTGCTGTGAATATTTTGGCGCCTTTCGCACCTGCCTCGTCGATGGCCTTGATTTCTTCGTCGGTAAGAGCTGATAAGAGTCAGCACAGGAATTTGTGATCTAGAACATAAACGGACCTAGGTCGCCAGCTGCAATGTAACCCTCTAAGCGTGTCTTCTTCGAGCTGGTGCTGTGAGGCATCATATACATCAGCGTCTTGAATTGGAATAAAACAAGAAACCATACGTGAGTACGACAGCTCCCTTGACCTTTGCCCAAGCAAGTAAGACCTGATCCTCTGTCGCGTTGAGGCGTTTCGCCGCTGCTTGAACTGGCTTATCTACGGGACCGCCAGGGCGTTGTGTGACGGGACTGTCAAAAGTATGAATGTGGAGATGAATGACAGTTAGTAAATTATACAGATTATATGAAAGTGATGGAGTCCGGTTGTTGGCCATGAGGATTGAGAGAAATGAAAGAGACGACACGCACATGAGGGGGCTGTAAGCCTCAATAACAATGCCTTTCTCAGCCGAGTATTCAAGTAGGGACTTTTGCTGTTTATACACGTATGGATGGAGGATAATCTGCGGTTGGATAGACGTCAAACTCAGAACGCGGAATGAACACAGGACAAAACGAACCTGGTTTACCGCCGGAGGAATCTTCGCAGATGCCAGGAGCACCTCGACGTCCTTGACTTGGAAGTTGCTGATTCCAATGCTCCTGTTCACGAAAGTAAGCTTGAACAACACCCGTGTAACCTTTGAAAGGCATCCAGAAACGCACTTGACGAGCCCTGCATCTTTCAGGCCTTCCATTTGCTTCCACGCCGTTGGGATATCAGGCACCGCGAGACGCGGTGATGGATGAGGTATAGGTCGATGTACTGTACGCCCAGCTGTGATTCAAAAGACGTGTTAGCTCGTTTCATACGAAAAGGTTGTGCCGGAGGATATGTTGCCAGGAACACAGACGTTTTTCAAGCTGTTCTTAATGGACGTCTCTATATCCAGCCCTTCAACACCGCTGTACTTGGTAGTGATGAATATCTCATTCCTAGCAAGCCCACTTTGGGAAATGGCTTTGCCAGCTTCGGCTTCATTCCTGTAGGCTTGGGCCGTGTCTGGTTCACGAAGTTTGTGGTGAGTAGGTGCGACTTCAACTTAGAACAAAGATACCGCCGTACCGATGTGACTGAAGCCAACGGAGATGGCCTGGTCTACCTGGTCTGTCGTGGTGTCACCGACGGGAATTTTCCACGTTCCAAAGCTGTTTGCGTTGAGTGCGCTCAGTTTTATGTCGTAAAATTCACCAGGACAGTCCTCACCCAATCCCTGGGATGGCATTTCCTGAGCATCACGCGAGGTAAGCAGGCGCAGAGCAAATTATGTGTACGAAACGCAGTACGCACCATCGTTGAACTTGATAATCTCCCAAGGCATTTCAAGTCGTTGATTCAAGTCGTTGGATCTTCAGTAAGGTGTGTAGCACCGCTGCCAGTGGGAGAGTGATGAGTGTGGAAAAGAGAAGAACGAGAGAGGAGATATGAAAAGCTCGCCATTGCCGCGGGCCATGGCAGCATGGTGCGTGCGGCATGGATATGTGATATGATGAATGTTACCCACAGTGATGGCGTGGAAGAAGGTTAAAAATAGCCTCCAAGAGATCAGTCTAATTATGGTAAGGCGATCAATCTAATCAGATGGCGAATCTTGCGATCTTGAAATTAGAGTTGACCAAGAATTGAATATACTGTACATAGTCTTTTTGAGGATTTATAGAGATTTGAGGAGGAGAGTGAGGCTGGAAGGTGTAGAAAAAATCATGTTTTGTTTCGAAATTTTAAACAATTACACCGGCATAATGAATGCAGTATTGTCAGTTTCGGGGAAGAAACTCAAGCATAATGCAAGTTGGGCTTGGACCGCCAAAATTCTGCCAAGATATGTATCTTGGACACTAGGAAAGACATTCAGGTTAGACTAAACATCGTTTACAGCTGTTTCGGAAAACCTTGCCAGTTCGTGTTTATTTTGCTTTCGGTCCAACATGTAACGGAAACAGTCATCAATATATATTCGATATAAATTGAGTAACATGGTGCTGAACAGGCGGCGAAGTATCTTGACTGACGTCAATAGCGACCATGTCTTTGGAAGAGGCGTCGATATTGGGTACGATGGACCGTTGAGAGCCGGTCGTCATAGAATGTTGCTCATGGCGGTGGTGTTTTTCATTCGCATTGACCGGGGGCGAAAATTGAAGCGCGGTCATGCCCATAAGCTGGACTGACGCCTCCGGTCGCAGTCCCATCTTCATGTCGCGATATACGCGGCAAGAGAGTATATTGACCAGAACTATATGGCAGACCAGGAACATTATGTTGATGGGGGCCTTGAAGACATGCGCGGCAATTGCCAGGAAAACGTTTGTGATCAACACCACCCTTTAAAGGCGCGTTCTCAGCGACGAAGGTCACAAATTCACGAGGTAAACCCACTCACAAGAAGTATAGTTGGCTGTCTTTTATCAAAGCCTTTGATAGTGCGGGTAGGGAAGCGCCAAAAGCAAAGATACCGAGTCTCTGCCGAAGCGGGGTACCCTCGTCGCTATACATCCCATAGATCCGGTAAACGATGGCGAGGTACATCAATATACCGTTCACCGCCAGGACGATGGAAGTGGGACCAAGGAAATGTCCTCGGACCATCTCTTGGCAGAAGCGAGTATTTTCGATAGGAGTTGCGGTATATGATATCGATAATGACAGCAACATGGCAACTACAGCAAGCCAGCTTAAGCCAAACAATGCAATAATGGACTTCTTCATGTTGTACACTGCGGAAACCCGGAGGTAGAAGAAGCCCGCTGTCGACGCCGTACAAAGGGCCAGGAATGCGCCGACTGCATGGGCCAATTTTGTGCAATCCGCAACAGGGATAGCTAATAATCGCGCTCAGAAGGTTTGTATGCTCTTCGGGTTGCCAGACGTACTGAGAAGAACTGCCCTACCAAGGCAAAAGCCCAGGGCAGATATTCTAGAATCACAAATGTGGGTTTGAGACTTCTCCAACCCAATCGAAAAGACTGACCTGGTCGTGAAGTAGATAATGGTAGGTAGTCTGACCTTGTATTGACGCAGGAGACGGAAGTCATTTCCGAGATTGTCCAGGATGTCCCAAACCAGAGCCTTATGATATAGGTGATATCAGTGGCGTTGCAAGAAAACAGAGAGCATATCACTCACCCCAGTGGACCCTATGTGCAGGTAGGTCGCCACATTGAAGAGATATGCCTGCTCAGGTGAGAAGAACAGGAGGGGGGTAGAAACATCGCTCAGTGGAATGGTGACATTGAGAGCACTCGTCACTGGCATGGCTGGATGAGAGAGCACAGAAGAATCGAATCCTTGCCAGGGTGTATATGAATGTGGACATAAGGCGACCACCACACAGGCCGAATCCAAAATTATCTTTCTGACAATCGCGTTGCAAGTGGTTCAGATGTTGAGAGTTTCAAGTGGCGTCAAGTCAAGGTTCGGCTAACCTGGGTTTCAACTTCTGCCACATTTTTCCGAATCCTGATGATCAAGTGAGAAGCAACATGCCGGGACGCCTGAGTATTATGCACAAAGTGGCTTGAACCCGACCCACTGAATGTCGTCGTGCAAATCAAAGACCAAAGCTCAGACGAATGGACAATCCACTAGTGCAAAAAAGCGAATTTCCCAGAATCTTCCATACTCAAACTTCAAAGAGGCAGTGCTATTGAGGAGTCGCCGTACGAGTCGCGTAGAGAAAGCAGTGCGTGAAATTTTTGACCTGAGGCGGTGATGGACGGCTGGACAGTATCAAAGATAACAACATTTATCAAAGGTCCAGCCTTCTCTCGCGCGCATTGATTGACGACTCTCATCAGTATGTCAGTATGTCAAGAACAAAACGGAGAGATGCCATTTTTGTCATCAAGGAAGTCCTCGGAAGGTTTGATTCTGGTCACGACATGTTGGGTGAGGTACGGCTGCAGCTTCTGTGAATACAGCCCACCGTCGATGGCGCTCAAGAGTGATAAACACTAGGAAGATGTGGTGCTCGTGAGCAAAGCAAAAAGAAAGAGAGAGCGGGTACTGAACGTACTGAACCTGCACATTGCGCAGAGAGATTCAAGCGCCGTTTTAATTTTCACGTGCTGCCGATGACATCAATACGGTCCGAACCATTCGACTCTGAGCTTCTCGTATCTGCAGACTCGGAGGTGACTCTGAAGGAGAAAGATGAGTAGTGATGGGTTTGAAAGATGACAGAAAACGAAAGACACAAATGACTACGATTGTGTGCGGGACTTGCTAAACTGAAACGGAGAGGGCTTACATGTCAAACAAGTACGCACTATAAACAGCACAAAAAAAGCATGGTCAGAAAAATGAAACGGATTGGCAGACTTGTTGTTATATCCATCGAGACGCAGGGCAGGAAACGTTGCACCATACGACAATGGTCAATGACCAGAAAAATATCGATGAATATCATGGATGGTAGTTTTACATGTGAGTCTATAATACAACAGATGGAAGAACGACGCACAATGAGTAACAGTGGGTGATGTGGGGGTTCGTACACCCATAATTTTTAAAAGAAATGTCTTGCGAAATACCACTCAACCTTGGCCAGAATATCGCCTCAGTCCCTAGCAGCGTCCACCCTCTCGGCCTTGTCGACCTCATACAACACCTCCGTCCGAATCACATACTTCGCCCCCTCCGTCACACCGCTCCCCTCATGCAGCAGGCTCCCGAGCGCCTTCCCATGTGGGAACACACATACTGTGCCCTTCCGCGGTCTTACCGGCCGCGCCTCGAGCACGCCTGGCGTTGATGACGGTAGGAAGAAAGTGGTGCAGCCGCCGGAGAAGGCGTCAGCACCATTGAGGTAAACGAGGAGAGTGAGGCGGGAATAGGTGGTCGGGTCGGCGTCGTAGATGTACGTTGTAGGCGAGGAGGGGTCCAAGGGGTTGGAAGGGCCGAGGGAGGAGGCAGGCCAGGCACCGTCGATCTAAATGCCAGAGTGGGGGTTAACAACACAGAGTGAGGAAGGGAGACGAAGCCTACGTGTGGTCTGTACAGCGCCCCCGGCCTGTATCTGTAGATTCTGAACCGTCTATTGATCCCCCTCACAGCTCCCCCACTCACGCTCTGCGGCAGCAGCCCCTCAATCCTCGCAAACAACTCCCTCTCAAACCCCTCGTCCGCAAGCCACACCAGGTTATGCGCCAGCACGGACGCCAACTGCGCCGCCGAGCCTGCGATCGGTTCGTCTGGTGCCAGGCCCACCTTTTCCGCGGCGAGGACGAGAGCATCGCACTCGGCGGCCGTGAGGGTGTCGTTGATGATGAACGCGCCGGGGACACCAGGGAGATCGTGTCGCATAGGAGGACGAGGGAGGAGGTGCGAGGGTGTGAGAGGGAAGGTGGAGGGCGGCGAGTGGTATATTGTGAGAGGGTGTTTGTTGGGTGGTCGGCGGGCTGGTCCTGGGGTGGTGTGCAGGGGAGCAAGGAGGGCCGAAGCGGCGTGAGCGACTTGGGAGGCGTCCGGTGTGGGTGGGGAGGCGGAAGGTTCTGTTTGGGGTGCTGTGGGTGCTGGTCCTTGAATCGTCGTGGGCTCAGGATCCACCGAGAAGGGTTTGTACCACCGCAGTCTCGTCCCCGCCTTCAGCTCCCCACCATCTTCGTCTTTATCACCAGAACCGAGGCGGTAAGGCGCAATCATCTCTGGCTGCGTAGTGCGCAAGATCGCGTCAAGGACCTGCCAAACCCTGTTCTCTTCCTCCTGGGACATCGTTGGTGTAAGGACAGCATCACACTCCCTCACCCATCGCTGCAACGCACCGAGTTTTGGGACCTGTCCGCGGATGGCCATCTCCGAGAGGAGGACGAGGGCGTCGATGTGTCGCTGATCGATAAGAGCCGAGGAGATGCGCGATGTGAGAGATGTGCCTAATGGTTTGGGTTAGATCCGGTACGATGATAGCGTTCTTCAATGTGAAGAATGACTCGTACCCGTCAACGTAGTCTCGTGCGCAACACGCCAGTAGTCATGCACCGCCGTCTTAAACGGCTTAAGCGCCTTGAGTACAATGAGTGACGGATTCTCAGCCAGCAGCCGCAGTGTGTCGGTAGTGGTCTCAAGCTCGTCTTCGTACAGCAGTCCGCCAATCATCCCACCCGCAGCTGCCGATGCTGACGTTGGCACTAGTTTTTCTGGAGAAGTGTCGGTATTCGCTGGTGATGGCGTATCGGAATCATCGTCTTTGACGCGAAAAACAGCACCAGGAGCCTGAGGGGGAGCTTGCTTGACCTTTTTGACGACTGCAGCTATTTTCTCTGGCGCATTTTTTCTCTTTTTGGAGTTTTTGCCCATCTGGGCCCTACTTTAGAGTTAGCAGGCTTGGATAAACAGCAACGTTAAGCCAGCGTTGAGTCTAGCTTGTGGTCAAGAACTTGGAAGTGGTGGAAGAAAAGGACAGACGAAATCCAAATTGCCCATGTTGCTAGATTAGGAAGGATTTCTAAATCAGGGCTGATTACCAAATTCTGATCTATCTTGATTTTTCTCCGAATTCACTGTAGAGTAACTTTAGGTGGCAACCTCTAGAAAATCGCTATTGAAAGCCGACAGTATACAGACTGCTTCAATAGAATTTGGTACTTTATGGGCCTTGAATTAGACTCTCCCGGTCTGACGAAGAGAAGCATCACATCGAATATTAGGTGGATCACATGGAAGTTGTTGACGATCCAGAATTTAAGCGCTAGCGCTTAAGCTAAATCCGAGCCAGCTTCGATAATGGTAGAAGCCGCGAGTGGAATATTTGCCTCCGTCTGAGATTTCTCGGCGACTTCACTAAAGAAAGGATCTTTAAGTCAAACCGAAATCCTGGACTCGGACTCATTGGATTTACCTGGAGTAAATCTTTCCGAGGCGCTGACTCTTCGTTAGAAATTTCACTGAAAGACCCAAAATACGAAGAGTAATATCTACCATATCGCATGTAAAACCCTGTTCGCCACCTGCTTTTCCGTTGGCGGTGGACCCTCTCTTCAAAGACTAGAAAAACTGTCAACCACTTCGAGGAAGTGCAGGAGAAACAAATGAGCATCATACTGTACAATTCGTCTTGCTACTCGTACCGCCCTCAGGCTCCTGTCCTTGGGTACCATAAGACTTCTTAGACCTTCTGCGACGGCCGAGCTTACTGGCAGAGTTTTTGTAGGCTGGACGAGCCGCTTCCTCGATGTTGAAAGGCACCTCGACCCTACGAACCTTCCTGATTCCCAACGACGTAAAGTATACCTCGTGCTCGATCGATACGACTTCGGCGAGGCTTGGGTCATCTTCATCCATGACTGCTCTTTTTCTACGGCGTTTCCGAGTCGTTGTTGGGCGGTCCATTTGTGACACGGTGCGGCGTTTAATTTTGAACGTACTCCCTATAAGACTGGAAAACATGAGTTTTGCATGAGGCATACGCAACGTCGTGGACTGCACGTCCGCAATTTCGCGGATAAAACTCATGTATTCGGTTTCTTTTTACTTCAACGTGGCTTATTGTTCTTTTTGTCCCTCGTCTTCCTGTGGATAACTACCTTTCTGACTCGTTTTACGTTGATGGAGGAACTCAATTCACTTGCTTAGTCTTGCACGCGTCGCTCCGGGACACAAAGCGCTGACGTATTTCTCAACAAAGTTTTCGCTTGGATCTAGGTCCATGGAACTCTCGCTTAGAAGAATTCAGGGTTCACCGGCTCGGAGGTCCCAAATCTTGAAATTTTAAAAATTCTCCCGACTCCGTATCATGTTCTGTACACATTCTGGATTTACTCGTTCATCTTCAAAGCGACAAGCGACAACCTGCTCTACTTCTCCATCCCATACCCCGAAGACCTATCGTTCATAAGGCACGATACAAGCATATCGGACTTAGCGCCGACCATGGGCATTCCATCGACGATGGGTTTGAGGTGAGGTTCTGACCCAGTCTCTCAAGCCAGAAGAGTGTCCGGCGCTGGCTTCCCAGCAAAAGGCGTGGCTATAGTTGGGGAAAGGCCGCCGTACATCTTGTTAAGGCGCTTTGTCGCACGAAGTCGATAATCTCCAGAAGCTATGAGCATAACGAAAGTCCAGGACAGGACAATCAATGCGGCAAGAACCAGAGGCAAGAACGCAGCGGCGAATCGAGAGTTGTAGCACGTTGCGAGCTGCCCGCCCGTGCTGACGACCGTGAACGCTGCACTCCCTCGCGCGGCCCACCCGTTGTATCCAACACTTGTCAGCAGGAATGACGCGCCAACGGCCCCACCTAACTTCGTTACGACCGCGGGTGAGAAGTTGGTGGCGCTAAAATAATTCGAGTCGACAATGCCTATGGTCGCATCACCTATCGAGCTGACGCCGAGCATGGTGTCTCCGACCAGTGCAAATGCCAGGCCTATACCTCCAGCGCCGTGGGAGAAGCCTTGTTGTGTGGCCCCACCGAACGAGTCCTCTTGATAGATGTAATGGTTCGAAAGCCCCTGGGTTATCTGACAAGGTGTATCGATAAATGGGGTCCCAGGTGCTCCAAGTGTTGTCTCCGGGAGCTGGCGTATTGGGAATAACTTCAAAATAGTCGGCCTGGACAGTATGAAGGTCGCTGGGAATGCGAGTGATATTGTGCGTTACGAGACCAACATCATCCATTTCGATCATCGCGGATGCCATGTTAACTTGTGTTGTGGTGGCGCAGACCACTTCCTCGTGTGCTCGAAGTGGAGACTGACCAGAAATGAAGGACCCTCGTAGCTGATAGAGAACGCAGAAAGATGGGGGTTGGGTCGATCCTTCGGGGGGCATGGTGACGTTGAGTAGTTGGTCGATCTGCGCCGAACAATTGCCCATGATAGCCCTCGTCTTTACGTCGGAATCTTGGATGTCAACGACAGGTAGAGTGAATTGGTCAACTATGGTTTGCCACGAGAATAGGCCATTCGAGGCGTTGATGCTCGTGTAGTGTCCATTGATATCTACATTAGAGGTGTTGAATAATGGGAACATCAGATCCCGAATAGCGTCAGCGGCCTTTCTCAATGGACCTCTGAGAACTTCAGGTCCATTGTAGTCCGGGTTATAAATCTTGTCGGGTATGAAATAGTCCTTTCCCTCATCAGCGGTAAGAGGATCACTCTGGCCGAGAGTACCTAGAGATATACATCCTATATCAGCCTCCAACACTAATATCTTCGGGATGGCTACCCGCTGCTGTTTGGATAGCTGAGGGATCCCAGAAATCATCCTCACACCACTGGCGTGGGGAAAGACAGCAACGCCTCCACGGATAGTCGACTCCCAAATCGGTTCACCTGATGCGCCGATGAAGTAAGAATTGAGATTAAACTGGCTATCAGAAGCATTTTTGTCATAGGCAAGGCTTCGCGCCATAAGGACGTCAGTGTCGGTGGAGTTGAGGATGCGAACGTCTGAGGTTTCCCCAAAGGTAGTATTGTGCCAGGACGAGCATATTCTCTCGGTGAGGTGCGTGTTGATAACGACTGGTTGAGCTGCATCACATCGATAGGATTTGACAGTATGAGGATCGGTTCCGTTGATCAAATTGGAGGAGACAATAGCGAGGGCATCTGCGTCTGTCTTGACTGATGCAGGGAAATCCTGAAAACTCGATCCGGGGACAGTGCAGGTATGGAACCCAATAAAACCAATATCGCTCAGACTCACGAAGAGTCCGAAGCATAGCGACAATGTGAGGCCGAGGAGTAACCGGGAGGATGAAACAGGATCACGGTTCGTCCGAAAAATCCGCTTGAAAATCCACTTCAGGGAGATCGTCGTTGCGGTGGATTTGCCGACGACGCGATTAAGAATGTCGTGGGTGTCGAGCGGTGCAAGTCGGGGGGTATTACCAAGGATGATGAGTCCAATGAGAAACAGGCCCCCGTATGAAAGGATTTGGATGATCACTCTCAGAATAAAGGTGATTTGACCAGTCGTCAACTCGTCGGATATTACAATCATATCCTGGCGTTTGTGAAGAATAATTAGTGTTTAGCACACTGATAGCACAAAGTTGAGGATAGGCATACGTATAAGAGACCTCAGGAGTATCAAATCTGGGCGTTAGAAAGCAAAAACGCAAGGCTAAATACCAGAGGAGTCTGTTAAGAGGGATACTATATTTGACCGCCACAGCCGTGGCTTTTGAGATAGAACATTGATTAATGTTGAGCGTTGCTATGACCTTCCAGCAATTGAACTGTTCTGTCGGAGCTCTATGCTCCAGCCTAGTGCGCTGCCCATGAATCTGCCGAGCGCCAGTTCTCGGAACACAGGAGCATTTTCACTCAGTAATAGCCAGTAGTGAATTTTGGACCAGTAGATGGATTCGTAGCGTCTCTGAGAGCAATTTCAGAAGATGCAGGATATTAATCGGGTGGTTCTGGTGACCAGATAGGTCGTCCTGCTGAGATAAAAATAATAAATATAGCTTGGCATCTCAATGTATTCTGCAAGTACAGACGTACTTGTCAAGATGTGAGAGCATCGATGGCTTCACAAATAGCCCATATTCGCTTCCCACTGCCTTTGAGGGTCTCGTGCACCTTCCTAGCTCTGTTCAAGTCCCAAGTACCCCAATGACTGTAAAAAATTATCCCAGCTGTATTATCGTGGTCAGAAAGTGACGCGCCAGAAGTTTTGTGACGGATTTGAAGCCCGTCTGAATCATTGTTTTGGACATGAAAACAACACTAGGCGTGGAGCGTGCTTGACCTTTTTGACGTAGCAACGATCTTCTCTGCCGCGTTTTTTCTTTCTTTTTGGGAGTTTTGCCCATCCGAATGGTACAATAAAGTTAGCAGAATTGGAGGAACAGCAACGCTGAACTAACGTTAAACCTAGCTTATAGTCAAAAAAAAAAAAAACTTGAAGGTAGTGGAAATAACTTGAAGGGACAGACCGGAGACGGAATCGGAGTTATTAGGCCTGGGAATAATGCCAAATAAGGGAGTGCTGTGATTACTCAGCGCTCAGCGCCAACTCTTTCGTTACTCTTTCTTTTGGAGCTGTTCTTTTTCCAGTTTTTTGTCAGAGCTATTGCCCATAGGCTACCCTGATTTTTTTCTGAAACACTGAATACCTAGATCAATGCCCTCTGCATCTCGAATTTTGCCTAGGAGTCTTGCGGCTGGAAGTCATGCCAACTGAACCGGACTGCGCGAAGTCGAACACGGAAAGAGCAGAGGCCAAACACATGTAGTTCAGAGGACACCAGCTCCTTAAGCTTAAGCTTCAAGGTCTGAAGAGCCTAAATTGCCTGTAAATATGACATCCTGTTGGGTGCTTTCTGTGTCAATCAAAGGCGCGTTCAGGTGGATACACTCAATTCGACGAAATCTAGGCCCTCGTCGCCCGAAACCAGCACTGACTCAGGACAACCCTGCAAGCTGCCCGGGCGAGCTTTGAATCGGATTTTGCAAGGCTGCAACGCGAAGCATGAATGGTTCTCATGATCCCTCTTTCTTTCTTGGATAAATTGGCCACGCCCCCGCCATGACTCAGACTGTGGACTCACGCCTGAATTCAAATTCGACGCGGCTGCCCTGAGAGAACGCAACAAACACGTCTATCGATCTCAATCATGTGTTCCCCCCTTATTCGATTCTTCCTATCCTCAGTTATCCATTCCAGCATGGGTTGTTGCGCTAACTTGATTTGAGGCATGGGTCAGTTTATTATCCGAAGACAAGAGCGGCGGGAATTATTGAGGTGAGTGAGACAAATTGACTTGCACAGAGGGACCCAATGGAATCTAACGCCTAGACCCACGACAATAGGTGCACCAAACGACGGTGTCATTACAAGCTTGCTTATGACTCATGGCCCAATTCAGTAAATTTATTGCTGTGGAATACAGAATTGCCTGTGGAGAAAGATGTCAATACATACCCGCACCTGAGATAAGATGTTTATCATGCAACCCTGTCGCTCCAAAGAAATGACTCAAGTTCGAGACAGGGATGTCGAATTTTGTATAAAAACCCATCCGTCGTTGCTTCCAACATCATTCTGAACCCATCTCAACATGGCTAGCTGGGTTGGCAAAGGCATTTCTCCTGCGAGTACGCATGTCCCGTTCCATGCTATCTTCGCGTCTTAACTTGCGTTCTTCTAGATCTTCTCGAATCGCACAAGGTAGTTACCTCCAAGGAGGAGTGGCAGACCCATCGTGACGCGTTGCTCGCCAAGGAGAAAGCCCTCATGAAACAAAACGATGCTCTCTACGAAGAAATCCGTGCGCAACCATGGCTCAACGTCGACAAGCAATATACTTTCGACACCAACAACGGGAAGAAGACCCTCCAGGAGCTTTTCGGTACCAAGAACCAGCTCGCGGTATACCACTTCATGCTTGGCCCAGAGGACGAAGAAGGCTGTAACGGTTGTTCCTTCCTCACCGACCAATTCCAAGGCGTCTCCATCCATCTCGCCCAGCGTGACGTGGCTTTCGTTGTCGTGTCTTCCGCGCCTCTGGACAAGATCAACGCGTTCAAGGCTCGCATGGGTTGGACCGACAAATTCGAATGGGTGTCGTCGGCCAACTGCCAGGATTTCAATGTTCTCTGTGGTTGCAAGACGCCGTCGGGTGGCGAGATGTTTGCGTTTAGTACTTGGTATAAGGAGGGCGAAACTACCTGCCTCACGTATCTGACCAGCCACCGTGGTACTGAAGTTATGGTCCCCGTTTACGCGATCCTTGACCGTGTCGCGAAGGGTCGAGATGAGAAAGGGCACGGCTGGAGGTTCCCAATGGCGTGGGTTAGGCATCATGATAAATACTGAACTTACTGAAGAAAGGCCATAAACAATGTTATTTACCACGCGGAATCGCACTATTTGTGATAAAAACTTGCCAGTGAGAACAGAGCGAGAGAGCAAGAGGAAACACCTTGCAAATACCCCAAATTCGGCCAAAGTTATTAGACTCAGAAGGATCGACCAAACAAACGCGATTCTGACAAAAAAATTGAAAATCTGAATTCAGTTGCTGTTCGAAGTTCAAACGTTCAACCATCACTACTACGTGTACCACACGCGCCCGTCCTAGGCTCTGTGTGGAATTCCCATTTCGTTTACTCCCTGACTTAGCTTGAACTCTACCGGATGTCTTCTGACCCCTGAAACTGTTGAACCTCAGGTTAAAGTTTGACATTCTGCATCGTTTGTGACCAGCCGATAATTGGCACGCCAATCGTTCTTCGTTCAAAGTTGTCCACTGCATTGCCTGTCACCTTTTGAAAGTGATTTTAATACAAGCTTGAAACAATCGCAATACAAAACCCATAAAAAGATAGACTCAAACACCGACCCAATGTCCAAACCCTCCCGCGACCCGTCCATTTACACCGCACTCATCGTCCCAACCGTTACATCGCACCCCTCACTCAAGACTCTGCAGTGGTCCGCCGACGGCCAGGCGTGTTTTGTCACAAAGAACGCCGCGTTTATACTGGTAAGCTTAGATTTTCAGACGTCTTGTGGGTCCCGTACTGTATCTAATTCGTCAATCTTTCTGCATTGCAGACGCCTGATCATGGTATCAATTTTGATATTGCTTCGACCATCAAATCCGTTCCCCATTCTACAAAAGATAAAGATGATACCTCTTCCTCGTCAAGGGTCACGCCACTCCCTATCAGTTGGTTTAAAACCATGATCCAGCACGACAAAGCCAGCCCCATACGGTGGCCTGAACACTCACAAGGTGTGTGGATTTATTCTCCTTCTCCAGAACATCACCTATATCGAGTCATCGTTTGACTGACTGAGTACTCCGGTTTTAGCATGGGGTGCAACCTCACTAGGCTCACTGGATGTATCCCTTGTATCAGTGGCAATTTCGCCAAGTGGTGTAAATATCAATGGTGGGTACGTCTCTGTCTATTGCGCCATTTCGTTCTTTTTAACTGGTGACTTATACAAATTTACGAATTCGTAGATGCGTGTACGCCACCTTGAGCTCGAACATGGACATCAACCTCTGGGCACCGGGGAAAAACTACCTAAAAGGTGAATGGGTGAAGGTACGTTGTTCTCATCGTGTCCTGTCTCCCTTTCACTGACGATATAAATGCCTTCGCCATTAAATTAATACCCAGATAACAGACGTTACGCCCTGTTTACTCAAGTACGTCACCTCACCGGACGATGTCAAAATGACAACCGCCTCTGTCCTACGGGCTCAAACAACCTGTGAGAAAAATCACAGCTCCTGCGCGACACTAATGTCAAACAGAGTTTGAAGGCATAGAATGGACACCTCAGGTTGACTTCGGCCTGATACCCTCTCCCACTGCACATCTCGACGCGTCGCTTCTTGTTGTAGGAAGCCGGGCTGGAGTTGTGACATTCCTCAGGTCAGCCAACCATTCAGTCTTTTCTTCTGAGCGACTACTTCCTTGCAGTAGTGGCCTTGCTGATTTAAATTATGAACATCGGCTATGATTTTTGACAGACACCAGAAAGGCGCCGACCCCGCCCTCGTTGGATCACTGACTGTGGCTGAAAGGTGGATCACGCACCTAGCATTTTCCCGTTGGGAGCTTATCAGGCCAGGGGAATGTACGTAACGTATTCCTCTAATAATCTAAAGCTGACTTTTGCGCCATTTGAATAACAGGCGAAGGATATTTAGCATTTAGCGTTTCTGACGGCTCCGTAGGACTGGTGCGTGTGAAGCAGACCCTCCACCAAGAACCCAATGAGGCCTCAGGGTTTTCATTCATACCGGGATATGAAATTGAAGTGAATCTTGAACAATATCTCCACATTCTTGACTCTCCAGAGAGTAGAGCGGCTGTCACTGCGATGCGGTGGGTCCTTGTTCCGGAAAGGAGTGTTAGTATTTCATTTTGTTCTTATCACGTCACTTCATTCCATCTGTTTTACTAGCTTACTGAATCTCCTTATGATACTTTATAGGCGATACTTGTTTTTGCGACCCCCGGCCTTGTCCACCTCTATTCTTCTGCTTCCCCTGTCCCCTCTAGCACCACCTCCACCCCCATTCCATGGTCAGGTCTCCTCACCCTTCCCCTCAAATTACAAAAAATATCTATCGATTGTTCCCCGTTTCACCCTATCTCCGGCCTCACTTACCTCCCGATGTCTGATAAGTTACTTATCACCCTCTTGGACGGCTCGTTCCACGTTGTGCAGGGGTTTGCATGGGGTGTGCCTACGTGGGCTAACAGCCCTGGTGCAACTGACTCAGATGCCGCGATGGAGCATATAAATATAACCTCCCAGGCGCTCTCGGGCGCTTCGCGTGATGTGTTCGTACGCTCGGAGAAGGAGAACGTGGACCGAGGCGATATGGTGAGGGTGAATGGCGCGGTGGGGTATGATAATGATTCTGGTGCTTCCGCGAGGAGATGTTTTATGTGGGTTTATGAGTGAGTTTTCACGTTTCTAGGAATTTGGAAAAATTTCTACGAATTTGCTTTTTATGTGCTTTCTTGCAGGTCTTCCCGCCCCTCTGATTTCAGCTACAAGCATGACGCGAAGCACAGCAGTACCCTTATCGTTGCGCAGTTGTGGGATGAAAGTCAACAAACCGAAACGCAGGAGGATGAACTGCTTTTGCAAGATCTCGCGAGGCTTCTGGGTACCGTGAAAACATGTATTTCTTCTGTTTTTATTACTGCCTTTCCTTGCCAATACTAAAAAAATATTGCTATAGCATCCGGCCTGTCCTCGTTGCACCATCTACGTCCTTTCCTTTTCCATCTACGAAATCCAGCTAGGTTAGAAAAGTTGCATGCCAGGTTCCTCGAAGTTATCCAAGTTCCGACGTCGGCTGCCGCAGTCGCAGAGGCTACGCGACTCGACCACTCGACGAAAATTTCTATCCCTACTTGTAACAAAGAAATGGACGACAGTGCCAGGAAGAGATGGAGGGACTCGCTGGCGACTCATCTTTTTGGGATGAGTTGTTGAGTTTGAGGATGCGCCTTTCGTTGGCTGATTTTGCCTGGGTGCGTTCCTACTTTGTATGACCACCAATGTCAACTAAGTACCCCATGCGGTCAAACAGAAACTGGCGACCAACTCGGAACGGCAAGCGGAATGCGGTGTCGTTGCACAGGCTTTGTTAAATGCAATTTCACATCGGGTTTTGCGCACAACTGTCAGGCATCTGGCCGCCGTAAGCAAACAGCTGACTCGTAAGTGCAAATTGCTATCGTCTTTTCAGTCCCTCAGTCCAAGCTAACCAACTTCTCTCCTTTCATCTACACCCTAACTGACAGCCACCGACATCCCCTTTGTCTCACGCGTTATTGTGCAATCACTCCTCCCTGGATATCCGCCCGACCTCACAGAGGAGGGAAAGCAGCTATCAGAGCTTATCAAACCACTACTCCACAATGAGCGAACTGCAGGAGCAGGCGCTAATCTTCCTTCTGATGATTTGGTCAACCAGCTGATTGAGTCTTGCCCAGCGTGTGGCGTCGAGGTGCCGTTGCACGATATAACGACCGCTGTCTGTGCTAACAGGCATTCTTGGGGTAAGTGGTTAATATTTTAAGTGATCTTCCTCAGTCGACTGTTTCTAAATTCTGATCCATGATGTGCTCATCAAAATAGCGCGCTGCTCAGTGACTACCTTCATCCTTTCCACGCCATGGGTGCGTACCTGTGTAGGATGCAGTCGCAAGGCCTTCCTAGCTCCGTCATCTGGAAAGGGTCTTCCGCAGCTTGCACAAGGCTGGGTGGTAGAGGAGCTGTTGGAGGCGGTTAATCGCTGTCTATTTTGTTCTAATGGTTTCGTGAGTATACTTTAGTCATCTACATAGTATATTTTAACAATGAGCTGCACATGACGTTGATCATTTTCCCATCCGCCAAATTTCGCAGATGAGAATCTCTGTTTTGTTCTAATGGTTTCGTGAGTATACTTTAGTCATAATTTCATAAAATTCTGGTGACCGTTGGACTGGCCTGGTGATGACATTCGCTTTTTACTGAGTGCAAGTGACCATTTTAGAGATACATTCATTTCACCTATTTTTGTACATGTTGTCAACTGAGAGACGCTGGCAGACTCTTGTTCCTTAGCTAGCCGTCAATGCATTGATCAACGATCTCAGTCATCTCTTGCCAAGCTCCGCTTTAAATTTTGTTTCCGCTGTGCCAAGTAAAAGAAATGTTGCCCATCGATATGAAATGGCTGTATGTGTTGCCCAGGCGCCTAGGCATTTACAGTGTGTTACAAGTTCTTACGTAGTAAAAGAACTTGTTTTCTGGCCTGCGAAGCAGGCATCAATGCTCCTAAGGTGAACGATGGAAATTCTCTCACTGCCATAGTGACCCTGCACAGTTTCTGTATCTCAGCCATTCCTGGGCCGATTTTTATGATTTTGGTATCAAAAAATTCGTAAAAATCAGGGCTTTCATGTGGCATGGGTATCCAGGCACGATCAGGGCATGTGACTCTCTCACACAGGCCCAAAGTGCGAATTTGTGCGAATTTAGACTTGAAACTGATTTCTGTGAGCTAGATATGGTGAAATATGTTTCCCAGACCAATCTAGGATAACGTACAAATATTTACATTTGTTTTTCAATGATGTCATAGTGTCCAAATCTGGCAAACAGCCAGCCAAACTTGTTCGGATGGTGGAAAACAGCTTGGATAAGCTATAAAAGGCACACCAAACATTGCCAAACATGACCAAATGACTTGAAAATGATGTAAGAGATGCTTACATAATCAACCTCCCAGCCAAACTTTGTGCAATTGCCTTGAAATTGGTGATGCACCAACTCGGACCAAGAATATTCTCTATGATATGTCATGTGAAAAGTGTGCACAGACCACCTGTTAGGTAAAAGGAACATTATTAGTCATTAATTCCAGTTTATTTATTTCAAAAATCTCACAATACGGATTATTTAGTGTGTATTTCAAACATTCTACCGCATTTGGTAAGTCACATAACGGTGTGACTATACCTATGTGACACCATTTTAAAGCCCCGATTTTTCTGAGAATTACGCAATTTATTTCAAGGCAATCCGATAAAAACTGAGCCACGTAGCAAATTATCATGTTACAAGTTCTTACGTAGTAAAAGAACTTGTTTTCTGGCCTGCGAAGCAGGCATCAATGCTCCTAAGGTGAACGATGGAAATTCTCTCACTGCCATAGTGACCCTGCACAGTTTCTGTATCTCAGCCATTCCTGGGCCGATTTTTATGATTTTGGTATCAAAAAATTCGTAAAAATCAGGGCTTTCATGTGGCATGGGTATCCAGGCACGATCAGGGCATGTGACTCTCTCACACAGGCCCAAAGTGCGAATTTGTGCGAATTTAGACTTGAAACTGATTTCTGTGAGCTAGATATGGTGAAATATGTTTCCCAGACCAATCTAGGATAACGTACAAATATTTACATTTGTTTTTCAATGATGTCATAGTGTCCAAATCTGGCAAACAGCCAGCCAAACTTGTTCGGATGGTGGAAAACAGCTTGGATAAGCTATAAAAGGCACACCAAACATTGCCAAACATGACCAAATGACTTGAAAATGATGTAAGAGATGCTTACATAATCAACCTCCCAGCCAAACTTTGTGCAATTGCCTTGAAATTGGTGATGCACCAACTCGGACCAAGAATATTCTCTATGATATGTCATGTGAAAAGTGTGCACAGACCACCTGTTAGGTAAAAGGAACATTATTAGTCATTAATTCCAGTTTATTTATTTCAAAAATCTCACAATACGGATTATTTAGTGTGTATTTCAAACATTCTACCGCATTTGGTAAGTCACATAACGGTGTGACTATACCTATGTGACACCATTTTAAAGCCCCGATTTTTCTGAGAATTACGCAATTTATTTCAAGGCAATCCGATAAAAACTGAGCCACGTAGCAAATTATCATGTTACAAGTTCTTACGTAGTAAAAGAACTTGTTTTCTGGCCTGCGAAGCAGGCATCAATGCTCCTAAGGTGAACGATGGAAATTCTCTCACTGCCATAGTGACCCTGCACAGTTTCTGTATCTCAGCCATTCCTGGGCCGATTTTTATGATTTTGGTATCAAAAAATTCGTAAAAATCAGGGCCTTCCTGGTCACGTGACCAGGCACATTTGGTACCGTTAGAAAGCCCTGATTTTTCTCGATTTTTCAAGCCCCTGATCATCCAAATTGGTTCAGATTTGAGCGGACTGTGCATTATTTACTGTTTTTATTATTTAAAAGGTCGGACCAAAGTAAGAACTTGTTTTTGCCATGCGCAGCAATGGCCTCTGGCCAAGTTCTTCACTGATGTCCAGAGGACAAACATGAAAATGGAAAGTCCCATGGGACTCGTATTTTCGTGAGAGTCCATGGACAGGAATAGCCTCAACTCTCATTCACAATGTCAATCTACCCCTCCACTAAGGACTTGTGAGTCTTTGCAGACATACCGTCTTTATAACCTCTGAGGTAGCTTAGACCCAATTGCAAGTGCAGAGACCCTCATCAAGGCCGAAATCTAGTGGTCTGCATCGATGGAACATCCAACAAATATGGCGCAAAGGTACGCTCCTAGCACTGAGTCACTAACTTTGTTGTACTCAACCGAGATCTTAGTGGACCAATGTTTTAGAGCTTTTCAGCCGCCTCGAGACAGAGGGACAGATGCGATATTACAAGAATGGCATTGGTGCCAGTGATACTTCACTGTATGCGTCCTCGTGGGGAAAGATGGTCGATGTCGCCCTTGACCTGGCCATTGCATGGTAAGTAGAGTCCGCGTTTATAATATACTCAGATTTCTTATTTTCAAGCAAAGGAACATCGAGAAAGGAATTCAACATGCGTATCACTGGCTGTCTGAGCGATACAAGCCAGGAGATCGTATATTCTTGTTTGGTATCACACACTTTAAATCTTCAATGGGTCGGAAGCTCATAAATTCAACAAGGGTTCTCTAGAGGAGCATTTCAAGTGCGCTCACTCGCGGCAATGATAGATGCGGTGCTCATTTTTCAGTCCTACACTCCGTCATAAAAAGCTGAATGTAAAGTTAGGTTGGTTTGGTTCCCGAAGGGCATGAAGAGCACATCCCGTAGTGCGTGACGCTGTTTCGACTACTTTGACCTTTCAAACCATCACAATAGTGCTTATATGCTTTATGAGAAGCTCAAGACCGCCTGTTGGTTTAGTTCGAGGGAAAAGGGCGACACTATCTGATTCATCTAACCATGCCTGTATCTTTCGTCACGCACTAGCACTTGATGAATGTAGGGTCAAATTCCAACCAGAATGTATTGCGAAGAATAACCGGGACTGTCTTCCTGCTAACTCAAAAGAAGTTTGGTTTGCGGGGTCTCATTCTGAAGTGTAGCTATTATGTCAAGTTCTCTGATTTTTAGCTTCAGCTCACAAGTTGATCTAGGGGAGGAGTTCATTCCATTGCAGATCGGGCCGCAGAAATGCGAAATCCAGCGCTTTCCTGGATCCAGAATGAGGCAATTTTTGCTGGCCTCCATTTCAAAGAATCTAGTGGTGAATGGGATACAAATGATCTCGGCAAAAAACTGCCTGAACGATCCCTCAGTAGCTTTTGGTGGCTTCTGGAGTATTTGCCCGTCCTCCGGCCTGGTCGTAACCACCCAGAGAATACAACGAGGTTTTTATACTCGGCACATGCTTGTAGCAGGGGCTTTATTGACACGATGTCCTAGATCCTTGCACCGCGGCCACGGACGTGTGATCTATACAGGACAAAAGATCCATGCGTCTGTAGCTTTTTGTGCACCGAAATATAAGCCAAGAGCTGGCTTAGGATCTAATACTGGCTCTGCTCAATGGGAAGATTTCGTTGCGAAAGGACTGGCTGGTACACTTGCAACCTCCCCAAAATGGCAAAACCACATTGAGATGGATTTATTTGACGTATCTTCAGCCCCCAAGCTGGTGGAGTCCTTAGCAAGCATCAAGACATGTTCCGCGACCTCAGAGGATGTGTCTCTTCATACTTTGAAACGTCTAATGTTCTTATCCAACCTCTGTAAGTTTACTCGTATTTATTTTTTCAGGTGAAATGATTGAAAAACATAGGTGGAGGTCTGAAAGCTATAGCTGGCTGTCAGAATGTTAAGATTGCGCTGAATCAGTTCCTTGAATTGGAGACCCCATCTGCGGGCTGGCAGTTACCCGAAGGGAACCACGCAGGTTATAACACACCTGTCTATTCACCCTCTACCGTCATGATATCGACATTCCCCATCCCAAAAACACCATTACTGTTTCTGGCAACTCTAAGATTGGTTGTGAGATTGGTGTCTGCGCATAGTGGCACCACTTCGAAAACTGAAGCAGCAAAGAAACTCATAGAGCTGAATTCCTGGGGAAATGAAATCCTTCAAGAACCCTCAGTCTATCGTGCTGTGGTTGCCTTGCTCGGTAGCAAGAAGCCTCAAGTTCGAGTAGCAAGCGCTAAGACAGTTACATCGCTTTCTACGTTGGGTAAGTCCACCAGGAAGGCTAGTATGACATAATTAATTGTTGCTCAGAATCATGCCGGAAGAATTTTGGAATTGGTCCGATCTCTTCGCTTGTGAAAATGCTGTGCACAAGAAATGAGAATGGACCAGCAATCAACGCACTTGCAGCACTGCAAGAAACTGGTGAATCTCTCCTTGAGCCATATACTAATTGTGATGCTGATCCTGAATAAGATTTCGACCAATTAGCCCCAGCTATGGCACCACTTTTAAACATACTGAAGGGTGCTGAAACCATCACTGTCACCAACGGCAATGTCCTTGATCGCTCCGATGCGGCTAAGGTTGACAGTGCTGCTGCTGCTGCCAGCGTACTTTCTGTGCTTGCTAAGAATCATAAGTCTCAAATAGGCATATGTTTGAAAGTTCTTATTCATGTTTAACCCAGACCCTGAGCGTCTGTCCTCTGAACTTGTCAAATATGAAGCAGTAGGATATTTGCGCAGGTTGCTGGACCTGGACAGTCGAAGCTGGAGTGCTGCCTCAACCATATTGCTTACCTTAGGCGAAAGTACTATACTCATCGTGGCTGAAAACCCTCTGATTGAACCTGACACAATGCTGACAGATTTCTGCGAGCTAATCAAGGCGAAGGACCCTGTCAACCGCCTTGTCCAGTCTTTGAACTCAGAAGAAAAGAATTTCAATTATGGACCAATAGTGGACGAACTTGTAGTAATTACTCCCAGTGGCATGTAGTAATCTTGTGTCGAAGGTTTGCTAGTCACTAATGATGGTTTTTCAGCAATTGCACGAGCCAGCATGGTAGAACTCGACGCTGTATCCAGACTTCAATTATTACTTCGAACGGATAACCCGGGCCCTGCTACTAAGGCCCTAAATAAGCTCGCGGCATATGGTTAGTACTCTTACCTTAAATTGTCTCTCATCAGTCCAAAATATGTCAATTCTAGAGGAAACGCGGATGGCCATAAACGGTAACATCACCTACCTGGTCGAAACATTAGGACAAAAGCCTGGACCCGCGACTGAAGTGCTCTTTACGCTTGTCAGCTACCGTAATACCAATATCATTTCCACCCACCGACACTTTATTTTCATTAATGAAGAATATCAGGAGACTCGCGATCTGCAATCTGCACTGTAGCCGACAAACTACTCCCAATGCTTCAGACTGAAATTGCGGAGAATGTCGCTCGAATAATCATTGAACTTTTCCCCGATGGTGAGCAAACCGCTACCATGTCTATCCTCCCTGCTAATACACCTCCCAGATGGTCCACGGCAACATATATTGGAATCAAAAGCTATTGGCATTTTGCTCTCTATCGTTGAGAGTGCCTCAGACAAATGCAATGTAGCTGTTAAAGTCCTCATAGAACTGATATCATTCGGTGAGTGAGATTGCTTTTTTCCGTACATTTAGCCACATATGTCCTAGGTGGAACCGAGGACATATTTGTTGCAGAGAATGGAACTCACATCAAGAACCTAATCTGCATGCTCGAAGGGGAAAATTTCAGCAACGCAGCTGAAGTTCTCAGGCAGCTCACGGAATTCGGTTCGTCATAAGAACTATGATATTATTGTAAGCCTTATTCAAGTGACCAGATACAACAAGGGAGAAAATGCTGGTGGAGCAATATATACCTGCCCTCATTTACTTGCTCGAATCGTCTGCAGAAAGGCACATTTGCGCTAGAGAATGTTTCAAGGATCTTTTAAGGTTTGGTGCGATTTCCAGGCTCCTTGAAAGCTCGAACATATTTTATTAATCATCGGGACAGGAGATGGCCAGGCGCAGCTTGTCCAGTCAAGTGCCAAGGCAACATTGGAAAAGTTGACCAATAGCATGGAACCTGAATTGAAAGAACAGGCAACAGAAACACTGAAGCTCTTCGAGGTGTCAGACGAGAAAGAAGGCCAAGAGCTAGAAATTGACAACGAGGACATTTATAGCGAGGATGAAGAGCGACTCTCTGATGATGACATGGGTTTTGGACTATTCGATTGAGTCTTTGGTTCTTCCAATGCGATGTGGCTTAGTGTGGCTCGGGATCACACATGCTGTCCTATCCTTGAAAGTGTAAAGCGTTTTCGGCATTTCCCTGTACTATTAAGTGGAATTTCATATCAACGGAGTCCATCGGAACCACGAGCTTGTTGATCTTGATTCTAGGATTTTTGACAACACTTGGAAAGCGGCGTTGAGATGATCGTTGTATCTGATCCGAACACTTTTGAAAAGACCGCTGAGTCTTGGAAGGGAAAGCATCATTTATGCCGAAGACTTCTCAATGAGTTCATGCTAATCCCGCAGGACCCGAAATCAGAGTACCTTTCCTCTCATATACTCCGCACACGTGTACGGGTCTATTGAAAATAGTACCTCGTTTTCGTCGGTGCCGAGGCTTATCTTTGATCTTACCGGACCCGATTCTTCCGCGAAGGTGAACTTCCAGTTACTGATCAGCCTTGGATTTGGGATCTCGCTGGGAAGCTTCGTACAACTTTCTTGAATCAAATTGAAAATCGACATTCCGTTTTTAGACATGAACTTTTCCCACTGTTGACCAGCGCTTATTTCCGTAGAAGCTTAGCGGCGGTCACTCAGAATGCCGCGGAGCCAGGTAGGCGGCGAATGATCATGAATATACGAGATTGTAAGATCTCGACAGTAGAACTACCTACGACGAGGTCTGGGCCGAGTGAGCCGGTCTATGAAGTGGTGGCGTCCTCAAGACTATGTGGCTTTCCCGGAAAAGAATAATTGATGTAGTTTTGACCAAGCCTCAAATTTTACCTCGGCCATCCAGCGACTGAGAGTTGTTGGAGCCCTGGAGGTTATGTGTTGATGGCACTGAGCCTGAGCTTATGGCAACTGTATTGTTGGGTTGCGATGTTCCTTGAACGCCGAAAGATCTGCGGGACGTATATTGCGAGTTAGACTGACGGGCCGGATAATGCGACGCGCTCCAGTCAGTGGCAGAAGCTATATTGCAACCTCCCCCGAGATTTGACTCGTCGAGTGGACGGGGATAGGGAGAGCGTGTCGCTGGACTGAAGTTCTCGTGAGGAAGAGGGACCCCTTGTGAAATCGATTCGTGGTGCAGGAATCTGGTTGGTGGGACAAGCGATATGCTTGAATCCGAAAACTGTTCATAGTCGATATCTTCGTTAGCTGATTGTAACTATGAGGAAGAGGTCCTCACCTGATTTTCTCCAGGAAAATAAGAGTCAGAACGACGTTGTTGAGTGTAAGGCTGCCCATGCCCTCGCGTGATGGAAAACTGATTTTGGATTGAGTGGTTGGGACCTGGAAATGCTGGACCAGGTGCCGGCGTAGGATAAGGCGGAAAATTCCATTGGTACAAGGAGTTTGACGAATAGATTGGCGACACTGAATCGGATGAAGAGGTGGAACCAACCGTTTGTGGGGGCGAGATAGAATGTACGAGCTCGTGTGTTACACAGGACTGGCTTCCTGACGGAAGGCCTTCGATACTTTCCATAGAGGACTGAGAATTAGGGTCTGCGTGTCCGACTTGAATATCTTGTCCCTCTCCGTGATCGGGGTCAGCCATTTCAAGACGACTAGAACGACAACCAGGTCAGGTCGTAGCCTGACACTATGTTAAGTGCCTACTTAGTGAAGGTGTTGAAGAAATACTAGAAGCCCGGTTGACGACATGGACTGATATTATAAACGTGTACGTACCTCGTTTTCTATGTGGCTCAATTTTCGTTGCTTCTTCCTCTCTTTTGCCTTCTTTCGAGGCGAGCGACGTGTAGGCTTCTTTCCGAACCCACTTCCAGAGCCTGTACTTGATGGAAACATGATAGAGGAAGAGGAAAGCAAAGAGCACAAAATAGAGGACATGGATGATCGCGTCCATATATACCTTGTCGACGACGAGTTTTAACCTTTTTGAGATATTCGGGCATGCGTTTCAAGGATTACCTGAAATTCAGAGACTGGAACTCACCGTACTGACTTCCCACCTTCATATTTCTCCAACTCCAAAAGGCGAAAATGCAGGGTAGGTCGCTAAATTCCCGCCGTCATGTCCATAATTACCATTGGCACGCGAAAGACATGCAAGCGCAGGGTTTGAGCATCGGTAGGTAGGATTAATGCCTGAAGCCATCTATATCACTGGCACCTCTTTCTATAAAATTATTTATCATCAGGATATTCGCACGGCACAGATGAGAACATTGAATCCGGCGCCGGATCGCATACTCGACTGGATCAAGGTCAAGGACACACGGAAACAACTAGCATTGTGAGTGGATCCGTATAGTATCAAACATGCTTATCCGCTAAGACTAACAGTCAAAACGATTTAAGGCGACCTTAAACTTACTCACTGGGTTTGGGATCGCAGTTTGAGATTTTCCAAGTCTTGAGGTTTAAAACGCTTAGATCCGTAATCCACAGTTCTGTGGCCTTCGCGTGGGATTCCCTTCGAGAAAGACGAAATGAAAGACGAGAATAAAATGACATGACAGTTTTAAAAAAAAACACCTCCCAAACACTGGCACGCGGCGAACGAGGCAGCCAGAATCAGGCAAGAATATCTGCGAAGACGTCGACCGGCCATGCGCCCGCTCGTTGGCTTGTAATAGACTGAATGCAACCACACATTTTGGCCATGCTTTAGGCGAGAGCAGAATGTCTCTTTTTCTCTTTCGATCTCGGTGGAGACCATGCATTTGCAACGTTGATTAAGGTTACAGCGCGTCCTCGTCCTCGTGAGTGAAGGGAATCCCAAAATTACGAAGTGGCAAGAAGAAAATGGAGATAATCGCTGAGAGACGAGCTCATGTACGATAAATCCCTAGATTTCGTGAGGGACTTGTTCAACTTCACCTAAGAAAGGCAAAATAGAGAAAACCCATTTCAAGAATGATGCAGGGTGGACGTTGAAAGAAGGCGATTGACTTCAGATTGATAACTGACATCTGGTGTGTCCTCGTTCATGTTTCATCGCGCATAGAGCCGAGCCGCCTAGATGCACAGGAACGAGGCTACGCTGGACGCTGTTGATAGGGTCGTTCGTCCCCATAACTCCGTTAAGGTATCTGGAATAAACTTACCTTCTTTAAACTCTACAACAGGATGCAGGAGGATTAGATGCACCTGGAAAGGTCTCCGATTCGCCGAAGAATTTTCGTTTCCGCCCATTCCGACAGCACGTTAGGGGGGCTGACTGTGTATATCCAGATTGAGTCCCAAAATACGGTGAATTCAAAAAAGAATGTACATTGCCCTTGAGTTCGACGTGTTTGGGTGACAGGAATGGGATGGGCTATATTGTCAAGGTCAGGACGACTTCCCATGTCATTCTTTCAAATGTTAATGGACATCAAGAGAGAATATCGAGAAGTGGTTAGCCAGTTGCCGGTTCAGAGTCCGTAAGCGGGTTTCCCTAAATATAAATGGAGAGGTCCAGATGCGGTTTCGGGACCATGACGTATAAATGTCTGGAGAGGAGCCGCCGATAACCCCAACAGACAATTCACGGCTTGCATAAAATGTTCCTCGAGGCCGTGAGGAAGCGGTTCTGGTGCCGCGGTTGAACGAGAGATTGAGTATCAGCACAAGTCCTAATTATCAAAGTTAACCCCATGGGTCGAGGAGCTCTTAAGTTTGATAACTCGCCTTGAAGTTAATGATAAGAACACCCACATGTCGTGAAATACTTTTCCTCGTGTATATGCAAGGTCACATCAGAATAGAAAAAAGAAGAAATTAAGAAAACCGTCGCATGCCAGGTGCAGCATACATGCTAGGTTTAGTCTTCGATGAAGATGGCGTGTGGCACCGCCAATCGCACTCGATACCCGAGACAGAAGGAAAAAACGAGGAGCCAAGAGAGCCCTTTCCACCAAGGGTCGTCGTTATTTGGTTTGATGATCGAGCTATTTCTTGACGTAATCCATTCTTGATTTTATCGTTCGAACTTCGAAGGGACCAAAAGAGAAAGAGTTCAATAAACATGTCTTCGATGAGATCGTTAGTTTTTTTATTATCCGAAATTTGAGCTTCATCTACCTTGGGTCCCATTATTTGAGACTGGAAATTTTCAATAAATCAGGGGCATCAGAAGGCCGTCGGTGGCGGAGTATTCTGCCGCTGATGTCTCCTCAATGAAGCGGCGAGTCAGGCAAGAGATGAATTGATCAGTATTTAAATTTTGGCCTTGTGCGAGCCATGCGCAAGATTCGAAGCGATCTGGCAGGCTATTAGCATCGGTCGGTATTCCAACATGCAATGTTCCTCTCTGATCGATGATCGGATGAAGCGGTATAGCTCTCCACATTTACCCTTGAAGACGCAGGCAAAAAAAGCACGTAGACACTATTCATAGAACGGGACGATCAGAATTGAAAGCAGTGGGGCTAAGGATACATATGCGAATGAGAAATTTCAATTTGACCGGTCCTTCGAGTCACCCACGGCAAGTCTAATATCCGGCAGAGATCAGGTAATCGGCGAGGCCCTCGACAATGGGGGTCGTTTCAGCTGCTTGTACAGGCGCCTGGTACTCAGCGACGAGAACAGCTTGCTTTGTCTTCACGATCACGGCACCGTCAGCCTACAGTCCAAAAAGGCTGATCAGACAATGAGATTGACCAATGACGCGAAGAACACGAACCGCTTTCTTGACCTGAATAGTCCTCGGGTCTGCAGATAAGGTAAAGAACTTCTGGCCTGCGAGGCGCACTCCGCTCGCTTGGACAGTATCTGGTTTAACGAAGCCGTTGATGATGGCTTTCTGCTCATCAGTTGAAAGCTAAGCGTGTGAGATGAAATCAGTCATGGCGATTATCCATATAGAAAGGTGAGCGCACGGTATATCCAGGCGTTGTTGCCCAAACCCCTCCAGCCAGGCCAAGGATCGCAGCTTTGGCGACCTTGCCACTGCCGACGAGGTTGTTATCGACGTAAGCTATAAATCCGGCTGTGAGCTTAATTTCTTGAGATCCTGCACAAGATAACACAAACCTTGCCACGACATAACTAAAAACGCAAATTAAGAGAGTAAAAGAGAGTAGATGGGACTGGGTTGACGAAGGTGGACGTTGAGGAGAAGGGGCCAATTATGTAAATATCCCATTTAATTATTTATGTGCTCGGAGATGCCCAGATAAGATTATGACTATTCCGTGGGAAATGGTAAACTAAATCGGCCCGAAGTGGTAATGACCTGTGGCAGATAGTTGGCAGCGCAAAAGTCGCTACTCGCGATCGCCTGCTCTGTCTTGCACTACGACCACGTCCTCATGTCCGGTGGACACCAAGGGCGTACGTCGGACCTCAAACTCCTGATTCAATATCATGGAATCAAAGCCACGCAGTACTTTGCAAAGTTCACCCAGGAGTCAGAGAACGTCGTACGAGATGATCTAACTTCTTTGAAGCTGCCCCATCCGAAAAAAGGGAATGTAACACTCCTTTCGCATGGATATCTTGAGTGTTTTTGGCCTGCGGTGCAGAAGGGCGGGGTGCGTCTTTGGCCATTGGCTTCTTCCACGTATTGTCTCACATGATTTTGAATGTCAGACCCTCTTCAAACACATCAATGGCAAGATTAATTCGGAGCCGGAGACAATGAAACAACTGTCAATGTATTTGTTGTAGCCAACCACGCAATTTGGGCCCTTCTGATTCGTTACAATAGCTCGACACTGACTCTCAAAGAAATGTATGTACCAAACAGCCATTTCTTCAGTTGTTCTCACCTACGTTATAGAAACAGCCATGGTACTAAACCAAACGAACTGAAGCGTCCCAATCCGTACGCAGAACAGTCTCACTCCGAAGCTCCTTTTCCGTCCAAAAGAGGCCCTGCTCTTCCAGATCAGCATGTTCTTGCGTTAAGCATCAGAAAGGACGCTCAGAGGGACCGTCCACACCCGAGTAAATTTGCAAGGGTTGAACGAGATGGTGTATGTCGAGTACAATTGCCATTCGCTTCTTTTTTGAACCGTTTTCAATGTTCGTAACAGATTTCAACAGCGGTCCCGTCAGCAGGACGTTGGGAACCCGAACCTGTGAGCCAGCCACCTCCAATTGTCCCAACAAATTCAGGAAGGTTTTCCACACAACCTGGCGGAAATCCGGAGGGAAAGACGAGTTCAAACGCCACCGCGACTGAAAGTCAGACACGTGCAACGTCATGGGCTTTGCGAACGGAACGCGGTTCATTTTTGAATCAGGATGTTGGAAAGCTAGACGAGGCGCAAAGTCGGTTTACCGGAAGTCCGACGGTTGCCGGGGAGGCTCGAGCTCCCATAGCTCCAAGAGCGCAGGTGTGTCTGCCTCTTGCACAGACTGCAGACGACCAGTTGATACCAATCAGAGGGAGTTCCTGCATCCCTCGCCAAAAGTAAAGCCCACTCCTGTGGTGCATGCTGTGGTTTGTGCGATTACTCTTGCTAACAGGATTACAGGCCTGATCCTTTTGTTATGCACTCTTCAGAAGCAGGAGCCTATAGACACTCCAATTCCCGCCTTTAAGCCAAATCCACCTCAGCGGCTGGATAGTCGGGACGATATCGTGGATAATCACGTTGCTGTATGTCGGCTTCGAGTTGATTACCTGGCTGTCTCATTTTCGTCCTCTTTGAAAGCATCACACGCCAGTCGTGAAACCCCAGGACTCGAATGCATCTTCCGGTAACAAGATAGAAGCTTCGGACAAGAAGAAAGGCGATATAGTTGTTCAAGACTTTCTCAAATCTCTTGTTTGTCTTTTCAAGCCCTCTACTTTCCTTTCTCGGATTCAACGGTTCGCACTTTTTCAGAAGTTGAAAGCCAGTGGTCAAACTACGACGACGCAGACGGCAAAAGGAAGCCATGAAGTTCCAGACATTCACCGGAAATCTGTGGTTCGGTTCATTCTGTCCTTCATCCACCTTTTCTCATCAATCTGGATTAGATACCTAAAGCACACCAATCGAAGACATTGAACTCTAAAGCATCTCCGATTCCTTGGGACACAGTAGCTGCCGCACTATCGACTTTTCAGGCGGTGAGAAATTGACTCTGAGTCTCTTCCAAAACCAAAAAAAAACTTAGACCATTATGGCTCAGCCTGGTCGACCCCAACCCGAACCTCAGAGCAATGTACCAGCCTCGAATTCATTCAACGTTTCGCAAGTCCCGTCCTCCCGGCCACATATGCATGAGCCACAAACAATCAAGGTGCCACTCATAACATGGCCCATCATAGTTTAGGCCAGCTACTTAAATAGACTGTTATAGGCAGCCTCAATTCTTCCAACACCGCCTCCGTCTGCACCGTTCCTCTCCTCTTCTGCTGCCTTCAATATCAGTTCGACGTTCTCAAAGGTGCCTCACCCCCTGCCGGCAGACTCAAGCTTTCATTCGAGCCTAGCCTTACAGGCTTCGAACCATCAAAGCCTAGATTCCGTACTGCCTACACCCTGTGCTTCTTCCGCATCACCGCCACCTCCTGGTGTTGCACAGACCACAAAAACGCGGCTTCAACAAATCAACCCATCATCGGTCCAAGCGCAAGCACAGACACAGGCACAAGCACAACCTGAGGACCGGCATCAAGAGCAAGCACCTGACATCGATATCATGCCCAGGAAAGGCAGTTACCAAAATTCGCATGAGTCGTCGACTCGACCACGGGTCGTCGAGAACGACTTTGCGGCCATCCAGCGCCTCACGCGCGAGGCTTGGGATATCAAGAGGCAGATCACGGCTCAAGTTGTAAGAGAGGCTGCGATCATCTCTGAGCTGCAGGAGCGCAATTCAGTTTGGCTTCCTGATCCCGTTAAATTAGGCTGCGACCCTTCTGCAGGTGTGTTTTATATATATATATCATGTTCCTGATCGGTTCTCATCATGACCTTTTCTTTCAATGACAGACATGAAGGAAGAACTAGCGAGGCTACGCCATGAATTGAAAGAGGAGAGGAGGCTTCGACAGGAAGCCGAGGATGCCATAATGGACATTCGCCGCGAATGCAAGGAGCCCTTTGTCGTCCCGAGCCTGCTTGAAGCTTTCCTCCACATCTCGAAATTAACAACTCGTGCCATCCAACCTGTTACCTCCAAACCTGCAACCAGTTCGGTATCTGGATTTTCGAAGGACGTGACGATGGATGGGCTTGTAGATTCCACGTCGCTCTGACCAATGACTGGTTGATGGTCAGGATACATGATGAGAAGAGGCTTGCAGTTTTGTTTGCCTTACCGTGTACTACCAAATTTTCCGACACACAGACACACGCACGAACACGCAATATTCATTCTGCAATAATTTTATATTTCCCAAAGTGATTCACTTCATAGCATAATCATAATGTCTGTGTAACATTCTTCTCATGTGGACGAGTGACAAGATTCTCAGAGGTCCCTAGGAATGCTATGATTTTCCGCCTTTCTTCCCTGCCTTCCTCTCCTTCCGCTTTCTGCCAATGATGGAACCCAACGGATTGCTAGTTTTCGGCTTTGCTTCTGGCACAGGTTCAGAAGTTTTAGGCTTTGTTTTGTCTTCAGAGGAAACACGACGCTTTTTCGGAGACGGTTCACCCGACTTTGAACGGTCATCCCTGGGCTCTTTCTTGGGTTTCTTGTCAGCACGACTAGTCGAAGCCTACATTGAAAAGAGGGCCATAAGGAAATGAAACAAAATACTGTCAGTCAATGTTACTCACAAGTGTTTTATCCTGGTCCTTCTGTTCTTTCTGCATCGCACTCCGCCTCTGCACAACCTGGATATTCTCAATCGAAAACTCCACAATCAGAGTGCCCTTCCCGCTCTTCGTCCTTCCGTGACCGTCCTCCGCCCTCTCGATCTCCTCTTTCAGCCTCTTCATCCGAGCCTCGTCCTTCTCGCTTTCCTCTTTCGCGCGTTCTGTTTTCAATATGTTCTCCAGCTCGTCTTTCCACCAGGACTCGAACAAGGTTCCAACCTCCGGGTTGTTGTTTGCCCAACGCAGGAATCGTAGTGCGTCAGAGTGCCGGTGCATTTCGACAAAGCCGTAGCCTTTGCTTCTGCCTTTACCTGTAATTGGGTCGACTCGTTCGGCTTGGCGGACGATCTTGGTCTGTTTAACTCCAGTATCTCTGCCAGTGAATTTACCCTTTTTCTTCTTGTCCGTGTCAGCAGGCTCTTCCTTGGCTTTAGTATCGGCCTGTTTGGCAGTAGGCGCCTCGGCCAACTCATCTGCAGTGAGAGATGTTCTTGTGCCCTTCTTTACTTCAGTGTTGAACGCTTTGAGAGCATGCGATACGAGGCGCTTTAGCATGCGCTCGGTAACGAAGATCGGTATTTGTCGCACGCTGAGACGCGTTCTGGAGATAAATAGTGATGGGTTGGACTTAAGGAGGGCTCGACGGGCGTTGAAGGAACTCGTGCGGCGTTCGACTTCAGCTGGAGTGAGGTTCTCCGAAGCAGGTGTGTTCGGCATGATGACTGTTTCGATAAATCAGTCTTCAAGGAAAACTATGAAAGATTGCAAACTTGCCTCCTTCTCGGATAAGGTACATGTTCCGCTTGTCGGCCTTCTCTCGCATCCTCTCGTTGTCCTCCTTGAGTTTTCCAGCCACGTCTCTTGTAACTGCCCTGACAACGTCGAGTGTACGTCCATGCAAGACCAGACTTTGCGCTAAACTTGACGATGGATCCGGAGTGAGAATCGAGGGCAGAGAAAATGGATTCTTCTTTGGCTGTGGATTGTCAGTAAATTAAGGATCGAACCTTCGTGATGTTGTGTTACTAACTGCAGTGCTAGAATGCCCTCCAGTTGTTTCAGATCGTAGGAGATCGCTTTGTTGGACGACTCGGTCGGCATCTTCGAGGTTCCAAAAACATGCAAAGCCAGTACCTCTCGACCGACCGGTTGCTAGATCGAGAGTAATGCGAGCATATCGAAGTGGTCCGAATCCTCTGAATCTGTGGCAAGCATCAGTGGTGCTGAAAGAAAAATTGTGAAGAGGCATACAAGGTCCTGAGTTCATCTTCTGTGGCATTGAAAGGAATATTCCGGATGAACAGCGTTGTGCCTGTTTCTGGTGGCGGTAGCTGAGGTTTTACAGGTTCGTCTGCGTTGTCCTCTTCGTCATGCGAATTTTCGTCCTCACTATCGTCCTCGCTTCCACCGTGCACGCCTAGACCACCTTCGCTACCATCTTCTTCGCTATCCTCACTGCTGTCGCTGTCACTCTCACTTGAGGCAGACCCATCGTCCATCTCCACGTCCTCCTGAATCTTGGCTTTCTCTTCCTTCCACTTCTCTTTACTTAACGCCCAATCGACCGCGATGACTCGCTCGGTAGCCCGCTTGTCATCGACTTTGTTCTCCTCCATTTCCACGTCCTCGTCTCCGTCCTCGTCTCCATCCTCATCGGCCTCTGCGCCTTCCTTTGCGCCAGCTGCCGCTGCCGCCGCTTTCTTCTCTAACCTCTTCAGTTTCTTCTTCTTTTGCTTATCCGCAACTAGTGTTTGGGCCGTCCCAGCACGTACCACCATACCGTTACATCCTTCAATAGCCCTCTCCGCATCCTTCTTACTGAGCATCCACACGAAAGCGAAGCCCTTCGTACGCGGTTTCTTCGCAGCAGCATAGGCAGCAGCCACGCTGCTCTCTGCTTTGTCCTCTTGCTTCGGTTTTGTGGAGTCGTCCACGGCCGTTGGCTTATCGTCTGTGGGTATGTGGATTGAGTGTATTGGGCCATAAGGGAGAAAAACAGCGCGTAGGTCCTGTTCATTAGCGTTGAAGGGTATGTTGCGCACTATGAGTCGGCTGGCGTGACTGGGAACAGCTACGGCTTTGCCCTTAGGATCTGTTGTAGCAGAATCACTAGTGCCTTTGGCGTGTTTTGGGTTGGAGATGGGGTGGGATAGGGTATCGAGCCGCTTTTTGAGGGTTACGGAGAGAAGGCAGCCTTTGTAAACGTGTGCATGGAGCTTGTTGACTGCATCGTAGGCTGATGTAGATGAATTAAATAGAACGTGGGCTGAAAGTTCAAAATGTAATGTTAGAGACAACAACACACTCGGAACAGAAAATATAACCAACCAATAGTGGGGTCGTCTTCTCCATTGTCGTTTTTGATAGGCCAGTCGACCTTCTCTGCGCCATTATACTTTCTGATCTTCTTCCACAACACTTTTGAGTCTATTGATGGAGGTAAACCTGAAACGACAATTGTTCGAATTGCTAGAGGGTCGTGTGGAAGCCTTGGCTGTTGATAGGCAGGTCGAGGTTTGGATTCCTTCTTCACAGTTTCTTTCTTTTCTGTCTTTTCCTTGGGCTGTTAGGAATTTATTAAGTTCGTCGTAAATTCAAAACTACCATGTAAACACACCTTGCTATCCGCCCATTGAACCCTCAACTTCCTTCCAACAAGATTTATCCCGTCCTTGGAAATATTTTCATAGGCACTCTCTGCATCTTCCTTCAACGCAAAAGAAACATATCCGACGCCTTTGGAAACGCCCGTTCCATGCTCTGTAACCACGAAAGCAGACCTTACGGGTGCGATATCGGAGAAAAGGGTTTGCAAATCCACAGAAGTAGCTGCGTATGGCAAATTTGAAACGAATAACGTCGAGCTGGATGGTCATATGTTAGTAAGAAAAAAGGCGATCTTCAGACGAATTTTTCACAGTACCCATGGATCACAGAAGTAGAACCGTCCTCTTCTCTTTCCTTTCTCTTTCCCAGGCTTGAAGACATGGATTATAGAGGCCTGGTCGTGGTCTGCAATCGCTCTGCAGAAATGTTCAGCATATTTTTTTCTGCAGCGGTTTAGGGAGGCGGCAAATACATACAAATTCTCTCGGCCCGCCATCCCGACTGTTACTTTTGTTGAAGAGAAAAAAAAAACTGACCTTCGTCCGAACTTGCACTGTCTTCGTGCTCTACTTCCTACTGTCTTCCGTTTTATCAGCTTGCATGCATTGTGAATGTAGCGTACACCCAACGGCAACTATATTTACTATCCCTACCCACAAAGCAACCGACGTGCACTATATTATCCAACGTCCAGGTCCATTTACCAGCGTCCCTTCAAATAATCCCAAGCGCACGCTTTGCATCCGATTAGGATATGCCATTCAATTCAATTTCATATCTTTATTTAGCCAAGACTCCAACAACTGAAGAAATGTAGTCGTCGCATGGCAAAACAATTATTACTGTGAGTCAGATAACATATTCTGTGTAGAAGTAGAAGCACTGGACTGACCTCTAGCGTCTAGAAAGAATTGACGCCTTCCAATGGTGGAGCTATTTACCACAGAATTGGCTAGAGTCGGAGCCTTTGTCGTCAGGGTTCCCGACATTTAGATCGTCGCAAAATTGAAATCTTGATAGACCTGAACGCTAAGA